>CM031860.1:37244361-37455209 GCA_018697195.1 Certhia americana
TATATATATATATATATATATATATATATAGGGCTCAGCTGTCCCAACTCCTGGTGCATTCACAGCCTCCTCTCTGGTGGGGTTGGGTAAAGAGCAGAAATGGCCTTGACTCTGTGCAATTGCAGCTTAGGTATAATTAAAACATTCCTGTGTTATGAACACTATTTTCTGCACAAATACAAACCATAGCTCCATACCAGCTACCGTGGAGAAAATTAATTCTTCCCCAGCCAAAACCAGCACAAGCTTTTTAAAAAATGTTGTATTAGTACAAAGGCAGTAGCTCTTTGAGGCATAGCACTACTTTGATAATCTTGTACACCACATATGCATTGTTAGTTTTTGAGAGGCTGAAGAAAGACATTCTTACTGACTGACACTGTCAGAAGGCTGCCTTCATACTTTTGAATGATATAGAGTATTTTTGAATTGGGTGAACTAAACTGGTGTGCTTTGGTATGCTGAGTGTTTTTGCATTTTACCCCTGCAAGATTCTTTACTGTCACTGTTTTGACTCAAAAGGCTCCATTTGTTGAAACCAAAATTTCCTCTTTGTGGGAGATAGAATAATTTTAAGAGGTCATTCTCCTTGAAGCAGTTTGTGACTTTTCCATTGACTTTTAGAGATGGGATTTGTGAACCTTCAGGATCATCTCACCATCTTGTTTATGTTTTTGTGGAGATGATAAAGGTGGTAATGACCTTTTTGTCATGATTTAATTATTTATTAATTTGGGTTGCAGATGATGATAGTTTCAAGTAATTCAGTATAAATGATAGTTACTGCATTTTTAAAAATCCTTGCTGGAGTTGTAGAACAGTACTAATTTTCCTAAGTAAAATGTGCTTCATTATTGTAAAATCCCCATACCTATTATGGAATTGCTGGGTATACATATGTTCAGGGTCTAGAGACTAAGGACGGATTTTATATCCCAAACAAAATTATGGAGATTCTCCCATATTTAAGTAGTGTGCAGATCTGATCTGATTCACATTTAAAGTTGTGGTATAGATACTGGAAGATTGTCTGTGTACAATAACAAAATGTCTGTTACTGTTCTCTAGTTAACATCTGGAGCAGTAGCTTCAAATTATTCTGCAGTAATTTATACTGTGTCTAAATTGTGCATAAGCTACGCAAGATAATGAAGTAATATTCAGGTTCCAGAATCAACTGGAGCTTTTCACTTCTATTCTTTTGGTACAATTCCAGTAATCATCTTATGGAAAGAGTCTGTTTCAAAAGAATCGTGTAGGTTAGCCTTAGAAATTAACCTTGCTTAATTTCTTACCTACGCTTTTCTTTTTTGTTTAGAAAACAAGAGTCCTGAAGTGTCTCGAAAAGGAAACTTAACTGAGTCACTGTCTTTCTGTCAACTGGGTGTTTAACATCAGAAAGATTGTTCCTTGATGTATTTAATGAAAAGTGTTGTCCAAATGCTCTCTCCTTAGTGGTGTACAGCTGTAGTGCATCATACTGCTGCAATACATAAAAGCCTTCCTCACAATGACCAGAGAATCACAGGATGGCCTGGACTGGACAGGATGTTAGAGATCATCTTGTTTCAACCCTCCTGCCATGGGCAAAGACACCCTTCACTAGACCTGGTTGATCAAACTCCACTCAATCTGGCCTGGAACTCTTCCGGGGATGGGGCATCTGCTTCTCTGGGCCACCTGTACCAGTGCACTACCACCCTCACTGTAAAGAATTTTTTCCTAGTATCAAATATAAAACTACTCTCTTTCCAAATGAAGCCATTTCCTCTTGTTCTGTCACTACATGCACTTTTAAAATGTTCCTCTCCGTCTTTCTTAGAGGCTCTCATTAGGTACTCGAGGGCTGCAATTAGGTCACCCTTGTCTCTTTTCTAGGCTGGAGTCCCAGTTTTCTGAGCCTTTTCCCATAGGAGAGGTGGTCCCTCCCTCTAATCATCTTGGTGGCCTCTGGACTCAATCCAACAGTTTGGTGTCCTTCCTGAGTTGGGGACCCCAAAGCTGGATGCAGTGTTCCAGGTGGCATTTTTACCACGGCAGACCAGAGACCCAGAATCCTTTCCCTGGCCCTGCTGCCCACAGTGCTATGGATGCAGCCCAGGACATGTTTGGCTTTCTGGACTGTGAGCGCATGTGGCTGGGTCATGTTCAGTGTTTCATCCAACCCAAATCCTTCTTGGCAGGGCTGCTGTCAATCCCCAGCAAGTGTTTGTACAGCGGGGGGCCCTGACCCAGGTGCAGCACCTTGCACTTGTGCAACTCCATGGGATTCCCATGGGTCCACTTCTTAAACCTGTCTAGGTTCCTTTGGCTGGCATCCTGTCCTTCAGGTGTGTAAACTCCACACAGCTTCATCACCACATGGTGTCATCTGCAAATTTGCTGAGGCTACACTCAATTCTTTTGTCTCTGTCATATTTTTGATGCAGCAGTTTTCTGCAATTTCTGTTTGCCACAGGGCTGGCCTCAGTGTACTGCTGCATTAGGCTGTGCTAGTTGACCTTTTTCAGATACTTTATTATCCCTATTGTATGGTAGTGAGAAAGCTGTACTTACCTTAAAATGAACATATTATATCTTTTATATTTTCTTCTGTACTTTTACAGCAATCATAACTGGATAATTGCTGCTCCTTAGATATAATGTTGTAAGATATGCAATCACATCAAATCTGTTGAGTGATTCTGTAATTATGTTCCATTTATTTTCTTTGCTGAGACATAGTACAATTATGCATAATCCTCCTTCCCTTGATTAGCTGTTTGATCAATATTGTTTTATAATCCATTGCTAAAATGAGAGGAATTGAGAAGTTTTAAAAGACAATGGACAAGATATCTTTCTTTTGGAAATCAGTTTTTGAGTAGTAGAGGAAAATGGGATTACAAGTTTTATTGGGTTTGCATGGCCAAGCTTTGGTAGTTTTGTGTGGGGGGAAAGGATACAGGAATGGCTTCTGTGAGAACCTGCTGGAAACTTCCTCCGTGTCTAGCACAGCCGGTCCCTGATAGCTCCAAAGATGGATGTGCTGGTCAAGACTGGGCTAATTAGAAACAGTGGTAATGCCTCTGTGATAGCAGATTTAAGATGAAGAAAAACCTTGTTATTGCACTGACGCAATTATGGCCAGAGAAGGGTGGGGTGAGAATAAATGAGAGGAACAGCTCTGCAGACACCGAGGTCAGTGGAGAAGGAGGGAGCAAGGTGCTCCTGGTTTCAGAACAGAGGCTCCCCTGCAGCCCCTGGTGCAGTCCATGGTGTCACACTGTGCACCTGCAGCCCATGGAGATCCACGGGGATGCAGAGACCCACCTGCAGCCTGTGGAGGAGACCCACACTGGAGCAGGCGAATGTCTGAGTGGAGGTTTTGACCCCGTGGAAGATCCAAGATGAGGGGGGCCCATGCTGGAGCAGTCTGTCCTTGAAGGACTGCACCCTGTGGAAGAGTGACCCACGTGGCAGCAGGTGCACATTACAGAGATGTTCTCCATTTGCTGTCTATGCAAGCCCATATTCTTGATTATTAATTTATCAAAAATTATCAAGATTCTCTTGGTAATTTTTTTCGAAGGTGCTAACACATATTTTTTGTTTCAGATTAGAGATATGCTGTTGCCTGTTATTTCTGACACAACATATTTGTTCTTAGTCTTGCTTCCAAGGCATTTTTTTTTCTATACTCATGTTTAAAACAATTATCTTTAATTCAGACTATTTCAAAGATATCTAAAGTTTTTCTTAGTTTAATATAATGACATTTGAAACAGTATAGAAATTTCTCTGCCAAGTGGCTCACAATATTATTAAATATGCTTATCACAGGTAGCCAATTCTAAAAACCTCACTGTAAGTTGCTGCCAAATCATTAAATGAACCATGGAATAGACACCTGTTTTAGTGTTCTGTTTACACTAAAAGGAAAAGAAAAAATAAAAGGGCTGAGGCAATAACGGCTCTTTTAATTGGCTTTAAATTCTTTCAGTTTTAAACATTATTGCAGTTGAGTGACAGTGTTGCTCTACATCCCTGTATTGCTCATCCATCCACTCTGTAGCTGAGACTGATTTGTATCCCAATAAACTTGGTCTCTAATACCTGAAGATGCTGAATTAATAAGTATTTAAAATCCGTGTGCAACCCATCTACTTTGAGACCTTATCAAAGTTTTAATAATGAGGAGAAAAGAGGAAATGGACTCCTTCTGTGATACTATCAGCTTTCTTTGTTTTTTGCTCACTGAAGGTCATATTATACTTTTTGTATTTCTCTTTTTAAGTTTCCTGGTGAATATGGAGTCAAAGAATTAATTTAATTTGTCTTCTCAGAATTGTATAAATTTTTATCATCAGTTACTTCTGGTTCAGCTGCTTTCGCCATTGATCTCTTTCACTTTGAATATTTAAATAATATTGTATTGTTCCTATTCACTCCCAGAACAATACAGTAATCACTGACAGTTTTAAGTTCCTAATAATATTTTAGAATATTTCTGCTTGACTTCATTCTAGTCTCTTTAAAATTGTCTACTCAATCTGTCATTTACTAACTTTCATATAACAGAAAATTTACTGTAATCAAGAAGGATTTCAGTTTTACAGCATCTTATTGATCTTAAATACTTTATTGCTTTTTAATAGCTAGATGCATCCTGAAACTGAACATGAATTCTTTGTTAAATCCCCTATTTGCTGTGAAATCCATATAAGAAATGTAATTTTTACCAACTCTTACAATTAATGTAAATATCTTCCTGAGATTTTCTCTCAGAAATTCTGATGTTCTCTTTATTCTCATCCTTGAAATATTAGATATAATTCAGTTATAAAACTTAGTAGTATTTCTGAGTTCCAGTTGCTGGAAAATGAACGATAGTTAATGGACGTATAGAAATACCAAGCTCAAGTACTGTTACAATAAAGGTTGAATTGTGGAACAGTTATCTGCAAGCCAGTGAGGTATTAAAGTCATATTTAATGGTAAGTAATCAGATCACATAGAGAATAGTCAGGGCATCACACACAGCTTCTGAATGCTACACAGCTTTAACCTTGAACTCAGCAGAAAAATAAATAGCTGTTCTGCTTGATCTCTTTTGTTCAAAAGCAGAAATGCTGAAAGAAAACTTCACTACAATTTCTTCATCATATAGGTGATTAGCAATGATAAATCCTGATTTTTCTAATAAGGAGAGTGCACTTCTGTAGTGTTTGTGGTAACTTCCACACTGTTTCTAAGGATTTTATTCTATTTTCTTCTTAAACCTAATTTTTTATAAACTTTCTTATTTTCAATGATTTACCTCTTTGAAATTTAATGTGCTCCATCTCTCTTTGTTCCCAGAATCTGCTTTATATATGTTTTTGTGATCATTGTTTAAGAACTGTCACTTTTGAAAGATATTTGAAAATTCTATGAGGTTTGTTTAAACCAAATCTCCTACATCATGTAGATCCACACCAAAATTCATTAACTAGCTCTTTCTTCATACTATCCTCAATAACATTTACAAGTTATATCTCTATATGATGGTATTCTGACATGATATTTGTCTGGATTTTCAGAACAGTGGAAAGTACCTGGCAGAAATTATTTGCCTGCTTTGGTGCATCAAAGCACGAGTGGTTTCTCTAAGCATATTGCATATGGTGGGTGTGGGGGGGGCTGTGTGTGGGTGTATAGCTCTTTGATGACATAAACTCCAAATCTTAATTTTCAAATTTAAGCTTAGAAATTATACCATGCTGATTTTGTGTTCAATTACAGGTTGGTTAATTTGATTTGATAATTTATTTAAGACAGAGAATTACTGTTCCTGTAACTCAAATTACTCTCTCTTTCCTGAATATTTTCTGCTCTGCTCTCATAAGGTAACATTGATTGTCTGACTCCCATAAGTTTCCAACATGTATAGTATATTAATCTAGTTGGGTTTTTTTTTTGATCACACATTCCAATTCCTCCAACATTTTTCTTAGACGTCTAGCATTCACAAAGTGGAAGACATGCTATTGATTGATCACGTTTCTTGTCACTCTTTTAAAATGATAGTTTGCTTCTTATTTCTATATTTGATTATTTGATTATTTCTGTCCCTACCTATCATTTTTTCTGAGAATACAGATTCTTTTTTTGTCTTCATATTTACAGATGTTATCTTGAACCCTGTGTATTCCTGTCAGCTTTCCCTCACTATTCAGCATGAAGTTGACTGTCAACCCTGTTCATTTTAATCATCAGCACCTTGGTTCCTTAGAGCTGAATTCACATCCTTTCCTTATGTACAGTGGGCCCTCAGTTCCTGAAAAACTGAATAATCCTCCTTTTACAGCAAGTTCTGAAACTGTGTGTCCATTGTTCCTGGACAAGTGTGGGTACTAACAGCACTTCAGAGATGCTAGCAGAGACCTTGGTTGTGTTTTCTAGAACTCTGTATTTTGGGTCTGAAATTTTTCCTCTTGTCTGTTTCATTAATATACATGGAGAAAACAATTACATTACTCTCCCTGGTGTTTCCAAGCTGATTCCTTTTAATGGCTGTACCTTCTAGGGCTCAGAGACCCAGAAATCTATTTGTCTGAGAAAGGAGGTTTCCACCTGTCCAAAATGTTTTCTGTTTACAGAAGAGATTCTCGGTACAGAATGATATCCACCTGTGTCTTGTGTTAGTCTTCTTTGTGCTAGACTTTGATGTTTCTGATCATTCCTATGAGCCTCTTCACCCCAGAAGTCCTACTGCAGTGAAACCACTACTTGATTTTACATAGTCTTGGGTCTCTGCTCATTCACTGAAGCTCTCATTCCTTTGGAGAAGCACAAAACATATTTATTCTGGTCAAAGAATTTATATTGACAATTAAGTGCATACAATTAAGATTGTATGATACAGTGACTTTTATAAGGCAGATTTTTGTTATATAAACCACAATTACCTGCGTGATCCACCTCATATGCTAAAGCTTTACTCAGTAGGTGATACCTGCATGAAAATCTTCTATTAGAAACTGCTGCAGAATTGGAGTTGGGGAGCAAAAATTAATACATTTAAATTTATAGCAGAAAGAAAAGAAACATAATGGAATGGAATATGTTGCAAGGGACTTTGAGTCACAACATATTTTACTTTTTTTCCTTTTGTTAGCAGATATTTGCTGTCCTTACATTTTTTTTTTTCTATTTTTAAGAAGTATTTGAAACTCACAATCTATAATGAGGTTTCCTTCTTTTTAAATAGGTGGGGTTTAGCAGTAACAACCCTTTTTAGAGTTTTAGATTCACATATTTATTTGCATATGCATATTGCTAAATCAGAAATGCAGATTGCTTTGTCTAAGATTTTGTCTAAGCAAATTAAGGTTTATTGCTAGCAATAAGAGCCTCATCTGTGCCTGCTAGTTCTGCTCAGGTATCGTGTCCATTCAGGCACAAATAACTAGTGGATATCTGCCTCGTTGTGTCATTTAACAATGTCTTCTATCTGTCACATAATGTGTCATTTCACATCTACATAACAAGAAAAAGCAAGAATTTTCCAGTTTCAAGTTGGGAAACTATGATAATTTATGCAAATAAAAGAATTTTTTAAATGCATGTTTTGCTTTGCATTCATATAAAAAGGATGTGAAATAAAAAAATTACCTGTGACATTACTATGTTTTAAAAACTTTACAAATACATGGATGTGTGCATAAGGTGTAGCAGTAAATACTGAATAAAAAATAGATTTTTTATTTTACTTTGTGAATGTGATTAAACTTATAATTTCGGCCACCCACATAGCTTTAGGCGTCTTTGTTTTGTTTAGAGGTGTTATATGTTGCTTTTCTACTGTCCTTCCAACTCAAGATTTTCAATCCCAGTTGGAAGAATTATTCTGGAAACCATTGTCACTGAACAGCCATATGATATTTCCCATATTTTAAAAACATTTGGAAAAGCCTTTTGCTTTTGGCTAAAGGCTTATGAGGAAGCATGTCTTGCCTTCCAACTTTTTCTGTTACAATCAAGCTAATAAGATTTATTTGCAATGTTAAATAATTCATAATACAAAAAAAACACCCACTTCTAAGTACCATTTATGTCAATAAATTTTATTCCCTTACATAAAGAACATGATTTTGAGATCTTTGACATTTACAAAGACATTAGAAATCTCTAAATCCTGTACAATTTGTACTGAGTGATTAACATATATGCTAAAAAAATGGACATAATGATGATATACTCCTTGGCAGAATAATCATTAAAATAAAAGTTTCTGTTTGTTCTCCTAGTATTACTCAATTGTAATTTTGATTAATTAATGTAAATTTTAAAAGGAAATTCTAATATATTAAATCACATGGATATAGAAATTCTCTCTGCAACAAGACATGTAGAAGAAAAGTATTCACTGTTATGTGTATAAATATTTACACTGACATGGATGTTCCTCAGAGATAAGTCTGTGTAATATAGGCGTGACTATGCTTAAATGCCATTTTCAGTGCTTTAAGAAAAAAAAAATATTGCCACATTTGTAGCTTTTAAATCGATTTTTTTAAATTTCAAGAATAACAAATATCATGTTTTCATAGTTGAGCAATTTTATGCAAATATTGATGGGTGCTCATTCTGTACGTAGGATAGGGAGGGTCACTGCTTGGTGGCTTAAGTCCTTTCAAGCACCTGGCTGATGGAACTGAGCACCGTGACAAACTGTGAAATCCTTCCTGATTAGGATGTCTAAAGGGAGTGCAGGCAATTACTATGTATCCTCATTCTTTTTCAGTCTGTCTCACTAGAGCTGGAAAGCAGGCACTTTCCTTTTCTAAACAGTTTATTTCCAGTGTTATTCCTTGCATCTCTTTCAAATTTCCTCCGTACTTCATCTGTTGTCTGGTGATGTCCTTTTCAATATCTGCTGCAATATAAAAGCATGGCCAGGGTTACCAATTATCCAAAACTGAATTTGGAATGACCTTACTGATGGCA
Organism: Certhia americana; assembly: GCA_018697195.1. Lineage (NCBI taxonomy): Eukaryota > Metazoa > Chordata > Aves > Passeriformes > Certhiidae > Certhia > Certhia americana. The sequence continues at coordinate 37,253,332 of CM031860.1, forward strand.
TTTCAAATTTTAGCAAGCTTCAACAACAATTAGCTTTTAACAACTGCTGTTAGAAACTCATCAAGCTGATGTAGAAGACAAACTGCATATTGATTTGTAAGTCCATTGATAAACCCATGGATTCCACAGCTGAACTGACTTAGATATTTGTACATGGAAAATTTTTAACAGCAAATTGCTGAAAATTTTAGAATTCAACCCTGCTGCCAATATACTCTCTGCTAGATTTTATGATGGCTTCTGACACAGATGTAAAAGCTACATCTGCAAAAGGACTTGTAGAATATAGTTGGTCATCTCTATTTTCTGCTGCTTTTCCTGTCAGCATTGCCATATGCTTACCAGTAGTTAAAGCTGCATGGAACCATCTGCAAGTGAATATGAAAAAAAGTCCTTGATGAGTCTGATGACCAGCTCTTACCATTAACAAAACAAAAATATTTTTTGGTTGCTTCATTCACCTGCAAAACCTGAAGGTTAAAAAGTAGCATGGAAAGATTAAAACTTTCGAGCTGGGATTTTTTCCTAGATTTTTTTAAAGGAAATATTTCCACAAACTTTACTATTTAATGGACCAATATATGAAAGAAGCTTCTGATCATGAGCATATCTAATGAAACACAGTAATCTTAACTATCCTAACAGTCATTGTTAACAGCAAAGAGATGGTGAGTCTTCCTACAGGGATAGTGATGATACTGTCAGCTGGGGTGGTGGACAAAGAAAGGTTTTGAAGAATTAGGTTTTGAAACTCCCCGACCCACCCATCTTCCAATTGCTTCTTAGATGTGGTTTATGATCTTTTCAAGTGTTCTAAATTAATCAGCTTTTGCAGAAGTTAGATCAGGGCTCACTCCAGTTCCAAATGAAATCTCAAAGAAGTTTGAAATAATTAACCTGTTAAATCTGGCTGCTGGGTAACATGCCATTTCTACACATGGATTGCAGAGCCCTCCATGCAATTCACTCTACAAGATGCTCTGAAACACAGGAGGCAAAGAAATTACCTGACAAAACTGGGAGCAATTGACTGAAGATATTTAACCTGTTATACTAATTTTAAATTTTTTTTATAGGAACAGGTTTTTTATATCCAAGACTATTGTTTAAGTTTTAATAGAATTGTCTTAAATTCCAAAGTGAAGGAAAAGTCCCAAGTGAACTGTGTTTCTTTTTAAATGAAATTGCCTTTATCTTGTAGCTGTAGTCTGGTAGACAGTGAATTTCATTTGACAATAGAGAACAAGAGAAGAGTGACTGAGTTTAGCTTTATTCTAAGTTAATTCTAACTTGTTCATCAACACTCAATGTCTCTCACCAGTTTAGGAGTAAACTTGATATAGTGACTTCCTTTGGGAAAGGATCTTGCATAGGAACACAATAGTTCATGGATGTGTATTTCTCACAAAACCAGCAAAGGGCTTGCTTTTTTAATATATTTAATTTTAAAAATATGCAGATTTACAGGGAAAAATATTTTTTTTTGCCATCCTGCCTCTAGCAGTACTTTATCGAAGTAGGAGGTCGTAATGATGTTTATTAGCACCTTCATGAGTGGATATAAACAGAGGTAGAAAAAGATTTTTCCAAGAATTGTTTTAAACTATCCAATTTGACAAAGTTTGTAAATGTCCCACTCCTTCTTGTGCTTCTTTAGATCTGTTCAGTTATTTATCTTTCCATTAATCCAGTGAGGGTCTGGGTACACTTAGTGACTCCTTGGGTGCATTCCCCTCCCTTGTACTTTAGCCCACTGGTCTACAGCTTTGGGCAGAGTTTATTTGAATAATGTGGGTTTGAAGTTGTCCCTGTGAATTGCCTGGTCTGCAGAAGAATTGTTATTGTTTTCTATTCATTTTTACCTTCTTGTATAGGTATAATGTGTGATGACAAGGGAGGAGTGAGGGGAAGCTGTGACTTTAAACAGCTGATACAAGTTACTTGACATGAAAATAAATTTAATGAGATTCTCATACATCATTAGGAACTTGGAACCCAGTTTCTCAGAGGGAAAAAACAGGGACAGGTCCATGGAAGCTTGTGGACTCTCCATCCTTGGGGAAGCTCAAGGCCAGGCTGGAAGGGGCTCTGAATAACATGATCAAATGAGTGGCATCCTTGCCTGTGGCAGGGGGGGTTGCAAATAGATTATGTTTGAGATCCTTCCAGCCCTAACCATTCTATGATTCTATGCTAAACCAAAAAGGTGATGTATTTTATTTTTACTTGAAAAAATCCTTACAGTTTTTTCAGGGCTAGGCAATTTAGAATTAGGACGAGATCCTTTACTGAAGAATTTCTGACCCTGGCACAGGGTGTTGAGCAAAGTTGTGGATGCCCCATACCTGGAAGTGATCCAGGCTAAGCTGGATGTGCCTGTAATAACCTGGACAAATAAAAGGTGTCCCTGCCCATGGCAGGGAATTTGGAATTAGATTATCTTCTCCCTTCCAAACCAGGCCATTCTAAGAATCTAGGAATATAGGTTTCCTAAGGATTTAAAATCAATGCAAAAATAATAATTGGTATGTGTTAGTGACTGGAAAGCAGATGGATAAATGGAAAATAAATAACTCTGAAACAGCATCTGCAGATGCTGACTATCAGTCTAAGCTTGTAACAGTTCCTGCTTCCAGTGTGAACTGTTATTTTGCCAAGTAAATGACAAATAATAAACACTGATAAATGGAGTATGGAAATCCGAAAGTATATTTTGCACTTCTCTTGGCTTCATCTGATAACAAATTGATGTTTTTAAAGTTCCAACTACACTCATTAATATCAGAATTCCTATTTTCAGCATGAAATTATATTTTGTATGTGAATATGATAGCTACTTTTTTTTCTATGATTTTATACCCTGAAAACCAGCTGGTTTGGTTTATGATTAATTATTGGGATATATTAAATCTTACTGCCTGTTTTTCAACTTTCAATGTCTTGTACTGGAAGGAGAAAATTTATCAGCAGGTGTCATATAGTTTAAGTAACAATAATGGTACATGATATAAATAAGTAAATATGGGTGCAAAAGCATTTTATAGAATTAAACAGTAAAAGAGGATGTGGCAAATATTATCATACATAAATGACACACACCTTGAATAAATGTAGGGATTTTTTTGTAATGGTCAAATTATGCAACCTTTTCATGTAGCGTGGTTTTCTTATTGGTGCTTATTCACTGGTGGCAAGCAGTGAATTTGAATTTTAATTAATTAATTTTTAATTAAATAATTTAATTTAATTTAACTTTTAAATTAATTTAAAAGCTGTTATGAGCTAAGCAGGACCTGGTTTTGAGCACTGTGGAATGCTATAACACTCATGGAGGCTGCTTTTGGTAAAAGACCAGGAGCTACGTCTACAGATGCTAATTCAGAGGTTGCTTAATATTCAGATGCTCCTTAATTGTGATCCTAGCTGTATTGATGGGAAGGGTGTGAGTATGACAAAATGATGAAGGAATAGAGATCAAGTTCAGAATTTTCTAAGCGGATATAGATAAAATGACCAGAGAGAAATACTGAACCTACAGAGCTAAAACACAGTTTTTTTGAGTCATTGTGAATGCAGTTCTTCTGTCTTTACTTTTTAATCCTTATTTCTTACATTTGTTTACAAATAGAGAAAATGAAACATATTAATTATGATGTAGTTTGGGCTAGCACAAAAGTAATCATTATAATTGTGAGATAAGTGGAACACAGGAACCAGACAGTTCAGGAGGTGAGACAGCTTCCTCATTGGCCATTTTAAAAAGAATCATGTTCGCTGCAAGTTAATGAACATGAGGTTCTTGCTCTGAAACTCCTAACTTTTGGCCAAAACCTGAACACAGTGTGATTGAGTTGTGCAACTTTCCCTACTTGCTTGGTCTATCTTTGCTCATTATAACTTAGTAGGATGGATTCTTTTTTACTCATCTGTAGATTTGTTTTCCTCTTCAACATATGCTCTCCAAGGAAATTATGCAAAAGCTGCTTTACCCTTTTCTCCCTGGATGTACCCTGTTTGACAAAAACAGAGGGTTCAGTGCTGTTAGAAAAACTTAGCAGTCCTTCACACACACAGACTTAACCTTCAGTTTTCTTTTCTCCTGTTGGGAAACAGGAAGGCAAAAAGCCACTGTAAACCCCTTATGCATTTCACTTCTAGCAGTAGAAATACGGCCTATAAGTTATTTCAGAAAGAAAAAAAAAAAAAAAAAAAGGCATGTGGCATGACTCAAATCAAAGGGAACAAAAGAGAAAAGAAGTTTAGAAACTGATTGTTTAAAAATTATAGGCAAAATGAGTGTAGTAAAGGAATGTTCAGATGTTAGGAATTATCAAGCTCAGTATTTGAGCTTGAGCCATGTGCAATATAAAATTAATCATGCAGTGACATATTTTCTTCCTGTGTGCTTGGAATTTTCCAATAAGGAATTTTAGTTGTGCATTTACAGCACTCTACCAGAGCTTTAAATAATGTCCCCCCTTCCCAAATTCTGGAATTTAAAAAATATTAGTTTGTATTAAAATAACAGTGGAAAGAGCTATATATTCATATTCATTCCACTTTAATAAGCAAATACATGCAGTGAGCTACAAATAGAAGTGGTGGGAAAGAAAGATGGGAAATTCAGTCAGGCAAACATTTTCCTTTAATTCAAGTGTAACACAGCAATCTAGGTCTACATTAATATAATCTTTATGTCTGCTAATCAGTTCTTCTATTTTGGGAAATAATTTCTTGATATCAGCCTAAGTGTTATTGTGTGAACTATAGTTTTATTAGTTAGATTTATTCATAATCTTTCAGCCTTAGGATGTAGGCTATACACTGGCTATATGAAACTTTACAGCTAGTAAGAAAATAATTCAATATAAACCCCATTAAAAAGAAATTACTTTAGTCAGAACATGAAGCTATGCTTCATTCGTGGTTTCTATGAGGTTACTGGGCAGAATACTTAACTCAGATCTCTTCAGGTAAATTTCTTTCTTTAATGCTAACCTGCAGCTATGAACATGTATTATTAGAGAAATGATGTAATGGAAAATCACCCTGATGTGAAAGCATACTTGAAATCACAAGTGAAGAGGCTCGCTTGGGGCATTTGAATAACAAAGCAATGCATGACTGAGAGCTGGAAACACTTCAGCTCCTTTAAGGCTCACAGATTACGTGGATTTGGTTCAGCTCACAGTATCTAAGTAAGTAGGCTTCACTTTCTATTGCTACTGAGATTTGTCACCAGATAATAGGTTGCAAACATGGTTGAAACTTTATAGAATGTCTTACCCAGAATAAGATGAGCAGTAGAACTAGGAAGATCTTATGAATTTGCTGGTAATTTCAGTTGCTATACTAAGCTCAAATTTAAAACTGTATGAACTGATTTGAATAACTAATCGAAGTTAATACACTATCCTTTAGAATTTGTATGACTTTCCTGAGGAAATGGGCTTAAGAAATAAATCTTCATGTAATTTAAGTACTGTTTAATAGTTTAAATGGATTTGGACAAATTCTGTAAAACTTGTCATTTACTGGATCTAAAATAACATGAAAACATTGCAATTTTTAAAGTGTAATTGTACAAACTATCCTCGTGTTCTCCATCCTTTGAAAAAGAGATCTGCTATTCTTGATAGGTGATGATGGCAAAGAAGAGGAGATCAAATTTTTTGCCACAGCAGTGTCTGCAAAAAATCCACTCAATCATAGTGAAGTAAAGTAGGTGAGCTATAGATAAAAACCCCCAAACTAATTTCCAGCCACATAACACTTCAAAATGTTGTGTTAAAGTGACACTCCTACATGAAAACTGTAACTAAAGACATAAATAAATTATATCAATTTTCTTGGCCAGTGCTTTTATGATATTCAATAAATGAACTGCATAACATTAGGTACATTCTTGTGCAAAACCCAAATTAAAACCAGTCATCTGACATTGCATCTTCTCATCCAGTGGCTTTGATACCCATTGAAAATGCAGTGTAAAATAAAGAACATACAGAAAGTTTGTAGTAAAATTGAACTAAGAATCTGAGAAAAGGACATATTTTATTTGCTTGGGAAATGAGTTTTCTGGAACTTATTTAAGAAATTTTGCCAGATAGGGTGAAGGCACTCGTGACAGAATTGATAACTATTTAAAACTGCAGTTTCACAGAATACCCTTCCAAAGCAAAGCAATGGAAATCTTTCAATGATTTACAGTGATAGTGTTAAAATTATTAGCTAAAATAAATCATTCCATTTTCTAAAAGATTTTGCCAGGTTGGGAGAAATGAGGTTGACTTTCTGCTCCAGGTTCACCTGTGCTCAAGATCCAAGAACAAATGGGCAAAACTTTGCAATGATTCACTGATACACCTCAACTCAGCCTGGACATTTTTAAGGAAAGTAAAACTGAAATGTCAGTCTGCATTATCTTACACCAAAGGGAAAAGAGAGACCTGAGAAGGCAATAAAGGATATTGTTCAAGGTGCCGCACAAAATCATCCTTCTGTTTCATTTTTTGACACTCTCACATATGATGCTGCCCTTGTTTCTCAGTAAGCATCTTACAGGTCGAGGATCTGATACTCAGCTTTTAAAATCAGTGGCTGTTTGGATTCTGTGTCAGTGAGAGTTGGGACCAAGTTAAAATTGATTGCAGAAGTCATGCAGTGAGCCTCTAAAAGCAGTCAGTGGCTCCTCTCAAAAACAAATCACTTGCTGGGGGGAAAAGATGAGCTAATGTGCACAGCAGAATCCAGCTGAAGACAGACCAGCTGGAAAGTAAAAAACCATCATGGGCAGAAATGCAGCATATTGGTATTCCTGTAATATTTTAGGGTATGAAATAGCCTTAACATAATTATGGAAACAAAGTCCCTTTATGAGCTATGGAAAGGGGCTGACAGAAAAGATCACAGATTTTAAAATTCTGATTGTGAGTGAATCAAGTACTGGCACCTGTGACTATAGCTATGTGAATGGTTCATTTTCAGGCAAGTTCTAGGTAATTTTCAGTTTTATATATCCCACATACCTGACTGCAGTAAAAAAGAAACCCAAACCCCTCTTCTGCCTCACTTATGAAATGAAATAGCTACTGAAATTGCTGTAGTTTTTGTGAAATAGCTAAAACTACTGTTGTTTTTGAAAAACATAACCTTGGGCACAGAAAAATTAGAGGGGCAGAGTCAAATCTATATGACTGTTGGGAATAAGCTCCTTCCTTACTGAGAAGGAAAAGAGAGTAAAAAATGTTATTTTCTGCTTAAATTTTATATTTCTGGAACAAACCTCTAAGCCAAACCATTTTTAAAAGCCAGGCAGAAAACCAGACACTTACTTTAATGTTCTTTAAAATATTGTAGGTTTCAGAGTAAGATAGTTTTGCCTATGTTTTGAGCTGGATTGCACAGACCATTATTTAAGAAAAATATAATTAAATTAATATGTTCAAGAATTATTTTATGTGATCTGAACATTTGTGTGCTTTATGCAATTTAGAAGAATAATTATGCGCACTAAATGTTAGGTAAATTGCTTAAGAATTTTGAAATGCTGAAAATTTGTTTCTGATCTTTGGAAAGTTGGTCTTTATTCCGCTGCTTTTTCGTATTTTTTTTATTCCCCCTACTTTCAACAAAACGATTTAGTAAGGCCCTGTTAGTATTATAATTTTTTTCTATTTTCATGATGTTTTTTTTGTTAAAGAACTATTGTAGGGCTTATAAAGCAGGCATTGTAGTATTTTGCACTATCTTCTTGATTATCATGTCACTATTACATCAGATTGCATTGTACCAGGTTTATTTTGGAAGTGGCTGGTGTGTTCCATAATTATTATTATTGCACATGTTTCTAGAGCTTTTGTTCAACATGTTAGAACTGAATATATTAATCACTTGATCATTGTGCAGCTAATTTCTGCTCTTGGCTTGGTAATCTAAATCCAGAGTAGCTCCATTTGCTACTTTCTGACCAGAAAATAGCCCACTAATGTTTTTCCTGTAATATTCAGAGTACTGTAAGATTCGTTTGATCTGCCATAATTGCTCTTTTATATTAATATCTTTGTAAGTGTTTCCAGACAAATGATGCCCTCATTTAAATGCAGATCATAGAAAGGATCTTAATGGTCCCGTGCAGCTTCTAGAACATTAAAAATGTCCTTGAAATACTGTGGATGCTCATGCAAATCCTGGCTCTGTGCCTCTCCATTCCAATACAAGAGATTTGAGAATGTGGCAATGAAAATACATTGGCTTATAAAGTTGGGACATGTTCCCCCAGACATAGCCTTAAAGAAATAAGGAATTGTGTTTGAATCTCAGATGTATATTTACAGTAGTTAAATTGGTTAATTTTTCATTTTATGCTTATGTCCTGATCAGACTAGAAGCATAATATTGTTGTAAACACTGTAATGCTCAGATACTAATACTCATTTAGATCTGTAAAACAATCTGTGCCTCTGTAAGAGCACCAAATCCTTATTACAGGAATAAAGATCTCATTCAGCTTTTCCGGAAAGCTGAATTTATAAGGAGAAGGATGTCTTTTTAATTGTTTTGTTGTTTGATTTTTAATTTCTCCAGTTCTGAAAATTATTGAAGGCCATTTCAGCATCTTATCTAATTTAGGTAAGTCTTGAAGAACAGAAGATAGGGGTGTGGCACTGGCCACAATCTTCTTGTAAAGGTAGTATTCTATCAGTTTGAAATTTGGCAGTTTATGTGTGTTACTGTGTTCATGGCATCTATTTCATTTTTGCTCTAAGCAGGGAAATCAATGGAAGCTGAAGCTCTACTGAACACATTGAGAGACTGTGTTGCCTGTTGCCTGCCATTCTCTTGTGGTAAGAAAGTGCTGATTTTTCAATTTATGGGAAGTGGTAATGGCAGAGTATGGATCATTCTCAATAAGAACCTGAGATGTAGGGAAGGGATATAAGGAAAAAAACTACTTAAACCACAGCAAAACATCTGTCATGGGGAACACCATCCCATTGCCACGGATGCTTTCACAGTCTGTTCTGCTGTCAGGAACTGCTGGTTTGCTATTATATGAGCAAGATGGCTTCTGGATAGCAGGCATATGCATTTAGGACAGAAAATGAAATTTTTTTATGAACTCTTTTTTTCTATTCTAAAAAATAGAAAATTCATTTCAATTCTAGCCAAAAAATTCATTTTCATTTGAAATGAAAATTCATTTCAATTCTTGCTCAACAATTCCCAATTCATTTCAATTTTAGCCCAACAATTTCACATCCCTTGCTGTTATGTTTTTCTATGCTAAGTTTCAAATTAGTCATCAGTTTCACTCTCTCCTGAAAAATCAGCCCTTCTTCAGTTTTACTGCTTTGCTGTAGCAAATGATTCACGAATGCTTTTTGAAATGCCATTAAAATGTGGAGGAACTGCAAGGTTACTTTGCACCCTTGTAAGGGTAAGTAAAAGTAAGTTATAAGTAAGAGTAAGAAAAAGCGAGTTATAATGCATTAAAGGATACTTCTTTCTATCTGCACAGCCTGACACTTCTGTACAGTCTGAAGCTTCACACAGCTATTTTTTTCTGGAGTGAAATATGTAAACAGTTGACTTTAATTCTGCTCAACGCCTGGGTTTCTATTCCATGTGATGTTATATCTCCATCAGATCAACTATGTCCTTTTGAGATTGTATAAATCACAGTTTATCAGAAAGGACAATGGAAAGACATTTTGTACAGAGGGAATTTGGTATGCAGAAATAATCTTTTGTGGAATAAAAGCTGCATAATTCAAATTATATGTTTAGTCACAGGATGTTCTTGATGATTCAGATGAACAGAAAGTAACGTACTTACAATGCCAAACAACTGACAGACATTACAGAATTTGAGCTGCAGAGGGAAACGGGAAAGTATGTGAAAAGGGGAGGTGGAGAATTGTTGATATTCACCAACCCTTATAGAGGATCTATCACAAGGAATATCCCCCCAAAAGGCTATCTAAAAAGAGAATAACACAAGGTAAGAATAATTTCTTAAAAAGCTGTAAAGTGGTTTGTACTATCTCAGTGAGGACAAGGCGACTTTGTAACATATAAGACTGAGCTTTTTATGTGGTACTGGAAGATCTCACACACCTCTGTGCAAAAAACAGTCTTCTGTGGAAAAGAGTACTCCTCATAGCTCCATGTTTTAAATCTAAATTTTATTCTACCCTTAACAATATTTTTATATAAACCCATTTAAATAAATGACTTCCTTAAGGGAGTGATACTTACAATCTAAAGAAAACAATAAAAACAAAGAGAAGTGAAAAGATACAAGGCAAATTATTCAGTGAATAGTTTACTTCAGCTAGCACCCGGAAGTTTTAGAAAAAGTACAAATAAAGGGCTAGAATGTGAAAAAGGAGCAGTACAAAATGTTCACAGGCTTGTGCAGGTTTTCCTGACTTCTATTTTTTTTAATCCCTTCAGACAAAGAGATTCTGGAAGAATAAATATTGCTAATATTTTGTTCAGGAATTAATAATTTAGTCCTGCATGGCTGATGAAGTTGTGGGCTGCTGGATTTTTAGGGGCTAGGAACAGAAATTTCTATTTTTATCTCTGCAAATTTTCTAATCTTTTTTAAAAAATGAAGTGGTTTCCCTGCAGAATCGACAGAAGAAAGCCTTTCCATTGATTTAATTTCAAAATAGTCTCTAACATATTCAATAGGTACTTGGATAATACTTTTTTTTTTCTCTTTTTCACTTCCATTTTCTTCTAGAACATATTTGTTAGTCGGTAGGGTATTTGGTTTTCTCTCAGCTTCACCCAGCAGCACCAAGGAATATCTCTCTGTCTACCCTTATCCCATTTCAAGTGAATGATGTTACAGTCTGCAATGCCTGTTTCTATAAAGAGCTGAACTATTATAACTATCCTGAAAATAGAGTTGCTTTGCACTAGATAGCAGTATCAATGTTAATCTATATGAGGCTTGGGTATGTTATTACTGAAATAAAGCTTTGGAGGCTCTGTGTTTACCACCTTTTTAAAATCCACTGAACAAGGGGCATAGTCAATGATGTGCTTGTTATTTTTGTTAGAATATGAGAGGGTTTTTTCTCAAGTGTCCTTATTCCATTTATTTGTAAGCTTTCTGCAGGAAGTTTCTGATCTGTAAGGCAAATTGCTTCTCCTCCAAGGCCATTTGTAGTGGTTTAAGGGGCCTCCGGGGCATCATGCACAGAGTGCTGTGAATTCTCACTTTAGCAGGAATCAGAAAGTTTGCAATGCTTGCCATATATAAGAGAATATATATCTCAGAATTTTGTTGAACATTTGAGATTAGCTATCTCATTTTCATCATATTGAGACAGAAGTTATGAATGGAGAAAGAAGTTGGAAGAAATAATTTTGTTGCCTCTGTTAACAGGGTGCAGCGGTTTTCTGCTTAAAGTGTGGATTTCAGTCTTGGCTGACGGATGGGTTCTTCATTTTTTCTCATCCCAGGTTATTGGCAAATGTGCCTCTACATGTCTAAAATTGGTATCATACTTGTTCCTATTTTAAATTTTCCCTTTGAAATTGTTAGGGGAAGCCAAATTTCTGAGATAGAGACAAGACAACTTGGAGTGGTGGCAGTATCTATACTGCTCTAAATAGCCCCATGGTGCAGCAAGCAGAGTGCACCTCCCATACCTGGAATAGCAAGAAAAGATATTTTCCCAAGGTAGGCCTTGCATGGGTGTCTCATGGACTAGGAGTTTGTGATCACCTTACCACGGTGATTGAGTGAAAGCCAGAATAAGGTAGTTTAAGAAAATTTCATTAATCTCTTTTATCTAAGAGCAGATGAAGTATTTTTCATAAGTTGTCTGCTGATTTTTCACTGTAATATTTCAAGTTAATCAGAAGCTAATGGAAAAGAATGTCAACTCCTACATTTGACTGATAAATAACATGCTACTTCACTCCTGGAAGTTTGTAGAAGTTACCCTCATGCTGAAAATAAACTCTTCAGGTTTATTTTAATTAGGATTTTAGAAACAGTTGGTAGAGACTATCAAAGTAACATCTTCAGTTGCAACGGTCCTTCTAAATGATGAGAAGGACTTTTTCACCTTGTTTAGGAGGGAGGTCACCTTGTTTAACCTAAGGTTTTACAAATTATTTTTGACTAAGTAAGAAAAGCTATTTCTTTGAGACTGAGTCCAAAACGTACTAGGGAGAAACAACTGGGTTTTGATGAATTGTAATCTCTTGATTCAGTGTTTTACAGGAATTATACATGGAAAAGAATAGTAGAGAACTCCATGAAATTATTGTGACAGCTGAAATCAAAATTGCAATAGCTTCAAAAACCATATTTTTGAAAAATATCTTTTCAGAGCTGAGTGAATATATGGAATGAGGTATGAAGTTTCATAATTTTCAGTGTGTAATCAGTGAACTATTTTAATGCGGCATATTTGACATCACCAGTCTTGTTTGCGAAAAGAACACCACTAATTAGAGTCAGTCTAATTAAACAACTTAATTAGCATTAAGGTTTCAACAGAGATTAAGCAGTTTTTATTGTGTCATTATTTTTGCCAAGCCACAGACAGCTTTTTATTTTTCTTTCATGATCCTAAGGTTATAAGCAAAAATACAGAAAGCTATAAGAAAAAGAAAGGGAGAAAATACTCCATTTTCAGTTCTGGAAATCAGGGTTTGCATTACAGTGCAGCCTGAGACAAGAACTGTGGATTTATGAAGATTGTGGTTTTCCTCTGTAATCAAAGGTGTTTTCTCTGGACATGGGTTCTGCTTCAGGCTCCTAAGAGATAGTGTCTAATTCGCAAGATAACAGATTTCCCTCTGAACTTCCATGAACCTGGGACCAGTCACACACCTGTGTGTCCTGAGAGCCTTGCAAGGCAGAAGACTGATAGAACTCAGGTCCTCTTTCTCCTTGCCTGTGGAAGATGTTGAAACTGCTCACTGAGACAGCAGGAGCCACTGCCTCGAGGTGCTCAGGAAGCAGCAGGGATATGCAGGATTCCTCCCTGCCCAGCCAAACTCCTAGGGACTGGGCTGGCGGCGCTGAACCCTGCCAACTTAGCCAAGGGGACTTTTGTCTTTTTGCACTGGTTGCAGTGTTTCCCTTTGCTGTGGCAGATAGCAGGCACTCAAGTGGCAAGGAACCTTATTTCACTCTGCCTGGGAGTTTCTAAATTACCCCACAGGGAGCCCGAAGCTTTGAACGCTAAGAATGGTCATTCTCATGATTATTCAATGATCATCATTGGTTTTTTTCCAAATCTTCTCAACTCTATCATCAGTACCGACAAAAAAGAAAAAGGCAATGATTTGCTTAAACAAAGCTATTCCTAACAGTAGGGAGTTATTTTACATCCTTATTTGCAAAATGACTAAGAGCATTGTTACTTTTTGCCTAGCATGTTCATCTGCTTTGCTTAGCATTATCTGCTACTCAGAGTTTGAGCTAAGGGTTGAGTTTGTGGATGTTCAAACCTTCATATACAATTACTTTGGTACAGGAGAAAAGGAAAATATTATGCAGGGCACTGATCCTGCTTTATATTTGAACACAGTAAGAGTCCTTTTGTTTAAGCATAAAGTACAAGTGTTTACCTTGGAGCCTTGAATAATTTTAATTAAAACATAAAGTCATGCCTTTGAACCTCTATCTCAAGTCATATAAAATGAAATCTCAAAATTAAAATTTCTGTCACTGGTAGTTTGTTTTGCTCTATTGCTAATCTTAATAAACACACTGCAGGTTAGTGCCATTTATAGTTTTCTGTCTGATCTTAAAACTCATTCTGTGATCAATTGTGGTCTTGTTTCAGCACCTTGCTAATTCTGATTAGCATTATAATCTAGTACAATAAAAGCAGTTTAATCAGAAATTGCAAATGAGCCTCAACCACATCTAATATAATCAGCTATTTTGCTGACATTGCTTCAGCGGCAGGATTGTCAAGCACAGAATGAATTAGCTATATGTATGAATAGCTTTAGGACATGTTTGATACTGATTTAGAGGAGAATTTGCATAAACAGCAGTTAAAACTTAATTAAAAGTAAAAACCCTGTTGTATGCTTCTAAGGTTGAGCAATTTTTGCTAAATTTAATGATGAGGTAGTCTGTCCTCAACTAATCCTTTCCACTCTCTCAATCTGTCATAAGCACAACCTCCTGCATTGATTATGTAGGCATTTGCTATAGGTTCTAAGCACCCCAGCAATTTACAGGAAGTCTAGCTACTAAATGTCCATGGTTCAGCACTTCATGAATTTTTATAATTTTTTTTTTTTTTAAATTTTATGACTGAAAATTTTACTTTGGCATGGAGCATCTTGTCCTATTGAAAAACTACTTTACACTGATGATATATTACAAGACTCATATGTTTTATTAAACTCAGGAGTCAGGATGAGGAACAGTAGGCAGAAATTTAAAACTTTTTACCTTAGCAGACTTGAAAACAGAGAATACTACGTATTAAAAGAACCTAACAAACTGGAATGTTATACTAGTTTGAAAAACATTCAGTAATAAATCTGGATTACAAATTGTTTTCAAATAATGTGAACAATAACTTGGCTTACAGGCTAGTTTATTATAATATTTTTTTCTTCCCTTTATCCTTATTGAACTAAAAAAAAAAGATATTAATTCCTATTCATTTAATATTTCATTTATGTTTATTGACACTGAGACTAGCTCAGTTGGTTAGAGCTGAGTGCTAATAATGTCAAGGTTGTGGGTTTGATCCCTGTATGGGACATTCACTTAGGAGCTGGATGATTCTTATGGGACCTTTTTAACTCAGAATGTTCTGTGAGTTTGTGATTAATGCATCCATCTGGAGTCTTGAGTTTGTGTTATATATATATATATATAAAATATATGAATGTGAAATGCTGTCTACAGTTAAAATCTTGTGGTATATATGGCAAAGTTTTTGAAGTCTTTTGTAAATCCAAGTGCAGGTTAATCTTTAGCTAAACATATAAGCAAGGATCCTTTTCAGAGAAGTAAACAGAATGCCAACTGAGCAATAGGACACATAGGTTTATATAAAAAACTAATGGAAGTCCATATAAGTTGGAACAAACTTTCCCATTAAAATTCCCATTGCCTTTCAAATCCCACTGCACAATCATTATTATTCAAAAAAATCTCACCAGAAAAAACTTGAAAGTAGTTTTAATGTTAACATTTTAATAATATGTGAAAATACTTCAAATTGAAAAGGATATTTTCCTTACAGATAAGAAAGTTATTAAACAGACATTTTAATAGATATTCTAAAATACAACAATATTCAGTAATAAGCAGACTTTTTCCAGAGAACATGGTTTAATTAGTTTTATGACAGAATGTGTCCTGAATGCATTCTGCACACATTTAAGCCAAAAATGTTCCAGCTGTGCAGGTGAATTTCAGAATTTGCGAAAAAACGTAATAAAGAATTGTGCTGGACAGCCACATTTGGATGACATAACCAAATTATTAAGAAACTTGATGATTAAATATAGTCAAGAAAAAAAGTAATTTTTTTTCTCCAGATCTACAAGCTTATAACATCAAGTATTGTTCTCACTAATGGATAAACAAATAAAAGAAATGGGAATAATGCAGTGATTATTGGAATGGTAGTAAAATCTTTGGGGTTTTTGTTCTTGACACAGAAACAGATCAGCCGGTTGGAATTTCTTTTGTCAGTTCTTCTCTCTGCTTTTTTTAGTTTTTGAAGACAGAAAAACCATGTAATTTGGCACTGAGAAGAATGTCTGTGGTGAAATAAGATAGCTTCATTTTATTCCTCTATTTTTTTAAAGGTAACCTGCATTCCTAGGTCACAAGCAACAATATCTATGTAATATAAATTACAGCCTTGTAGGTTCTTTTGGCAGGGAGGTCAATATGATTGCATTTTATTACTCATCAGTCTTTATCATTACATTTGATCTCTCAGGCAAAGAAAAACACAGACAAGGAATTCTATGTCCTCTATTGAACACAAATTAAAAAATAGACATTAAAAATATTCATCTGCTCCAATCACATAAAAAATGAAGGCTCCATGAAGTAGAGTACAGGCTCTTTTGACCATTTCCAGTCTATATATGAACAATTTGAAAATTGCACTTAATTGCAGTGGGAGTTTTGCTTGACTTGCGAGATTTGCTGTATGATTCTTTTAGCAGATTTTGCCAATTACACCAAAAAGAGGAGAATTGCTTCTTTTTTTATATTTAGTGAGCAGTAGCTGGTTACTCTCCTGCTTTCCTTGGGAACATTTTCAGTGAAGTTTGACACAACCAAAAGCTGGTATGCTATTAACATAAAATAGTACAAATCATAATGTTGAAATGTAGTGTAGTCAAGAAAGAAAGTAATTGGGTACTGATTGGCTCAACAATTTAAGCTATTAAAATTCGACCTTTTTCCCCCCATCTTTTAATTTTCTTCTGCTAGATAATGAAACTTCAGACTTAGTTCCTTCTTTATTATATAATGCAGTCCAATCTCTTTGTAGTTTAAAACCTTTCTTGCTAATAACAGTGAATAGATATTTTCTTTTTTTGTACCTGTAGTATTTATAACTGAATGTTTTTATCTCAGTCTAAATCTTCCTGTCAGACCTATTCTAAGACAGAATGCAGGTGGAATTAGAAATTAGAATTAGCTTCTGAATGTAAGCAAATGCTTTACCTTCAAGGAAACCAGAAAATAGTGACTCAAAGTCTTACAGTTAAGAAAAAATAATCATCTGAACAACCCATGTTTGTAAAGAATTTTTGCCTTCAGACATGAACTTTCATTACTGAATTTATCTTTCTGAATTATTAAAAATGATTTACTGAATTTCAGTTGAACCTAGTCTCTGACTAAAATTATTTAGTGTCTTTATTAATGTCATACCTAAATACTATTTTGATAATTCTACTGATTTAATTTGAATATGTCTTCAATATGACAGTTGTTTTAATACTGGAATGGAATATTTAGAGTTATTCATTTATTTAAACACCATTTACTTTGGATTATTGCCATTAATTGTGGATAAAATGGCCATAAAATTTCTGTACATCTATTTCTAGCTTATGACTTTGTTTCAGTGTTCATGTTAGGATGAGGAAATTTGACTCCACGTTTAGGGAACTATGCTGGAATACATGATCCTTTTAGAGTAATTATCCTTATGTTATATACATTATCCTTAGAGTAAATGAAACTCTTATTTAATGAAGTTATTCCTTAACTATGGTGTCAAAAAATAACTTGTATGCAGAAAAGGACCTGTCCTCAGAGATTCTAGACTTGAAAACTGGAATTTAGAATTATTAGAGAAAAACATGGTTGCATCTAATGCTGTCACACAAATTCTTCTATAAACTTCATGCTCAAGCCATGTTTTTCTAAATGTGTATTTTTCAAGATTTATTATAATTTTGCTGACTTTTTCTATTTTTCACGCTAAAATATTTTGTTCCAGTGATGGCTAGCCAATGCAGCATTTGTAGTTGCTATATAGCCTAATGGAAACTGCAAAATAATAGCATTATGTTTTCTTTTATTGTAGTCTATTCATCTACACATTCACAGTAATGTTTTGTTTGCCTTTTTTACTGCAACTGTGCTTTGTGTTTCTGGTTAAAATGATTTTCCACAATAACCTTCAAATTGTTTTCCTGATCAGTGTGCTAAATTATTGGGCCATTTGCCATGTATTGTATAGCTTGTTTTCTTGCTCCAGGCCTAATTATTCTGCATCTTTCTGTACAACAAAACGCCTTTACCATCTGCTATGTTGTTCATGTAAACAATCAAAATCTAACTTAGTTCAACCATTCAACCTTACTTCCATCTTCTAATGCTTTTATCATCTGCAAACTTGAACATAGGAAACTTACTCCATGCTTCCCTTGAACTGATTCAGGCACCAGAGAGCAACAAAGTCCAAAGTCAGACTGCCATTTTTATACTTCATTTCTACAATTAGAAAGGATGTGTCCTTGTTGATTACTTTTTACTTCTGTTTTTTCTTTTTATTCTTTCCTCATCTTTTCAGAAGTAGGTTACTATAATTATTTATACCTTAAGCCTTAATGTGCACTATTTCTCTCTGGGTTCAAATCTTAGCGAACATGCTTTGTACACCTGAATGTATGTTTTACTTTATTTGTTATGGTAATATCCCAATAGCTGGACTTATTAGCAGAGCTTTAAACTAGATTTGGTGGGGGAAAGTGATATTCTCCTGAGTATCAGAGAGGAACAAAGTAACAACAACCTTCCAAGAAGGAAGAACTAGCTATGATGTCAAACTAAATGAATCTAGTACAAAAAAGAAGTTCCTGTCTACTTGTGCAGTGCCACTGAGAAAATCAAATTACTCTTAAGTAATATAATGAAGAGCCCAGTATGCTCACACAGAAATTAGACAACAGAGATGAAAATTCATAAGAGGGATAAGAGGGATTATGCTTTACTGGATGATAAACCATCTACTTATAGAAGTGTGACAAGAAAGAGAATGAGATGTGCAGAAAATACAAGAGAATTACCGGTTATAGAAGAGATTTGATCTTGGTAACAATCCCAAAGTCTTCTGCCACTGGCAAACACCAGTGAAATATTTGTTTTATTTTCACTTTGTGTCAAGGCATTGGGAGAATGAATCTTTTAAGTCAGTGACCATGGGTCCCAAAAGGAGAGCTGCAGAATACTCCTGAAATCAGTTGATCACCTCCTTATTTTAAGCATGGAGAAGTCTAACTAAGGGAGAATATTCTTTTGCCAAACAGTAAGAAGATGCCTGAGATCTTTACAGGTTTCTAGGGTAAGTCAACATCTCAATAGGGAAAAGCCTAGGTATTTAATGAAAAAAATCTCCCTTTCTTTTTCCTTTTTTTTTTTTTTTTTTTTTTTAAAGTATTGTAGCACTCACAGAATGAAATACAAGAAATAAATATCTAAAGAAAGTTACACTATTTTTAAGAAAAAAGACTTAATTTTCTGGGGCTGGAGAGAGCAATTTTTCCACACATTGCCTTTGATTTTGTAGATTACAGAATATTTTGATCTGGGTGCTCCTTAATGTATATGAATCTCTAAAGCGAGATCCTCCTAATTGCTGTGTTGTGCTCATCCTGAACATTTACTCATAATGATAATGATGTAAAATAGAATCTTATTTGTTTCAGTTCTAACAAAATGTTATTTAAACTCGATGGCAATGGTCAAATTATTATTTGTAGTATTAGTATACTCTCATGATAACATTACTAATTAATTGCAAGGGTAATCTGCTGGTAGATGTATTTAAATGACACTTACTAGTGATTCTTTGCCAAAGTTTTAGACTTGTGTGAAGCCATGGTTTAGCTCACATTTGTCTGCGGGTCGAATATCACTGAGGGATCTATTTGTGATCATAGACAGTTCTATATGAGATACCAGCAACTTCTTCACATTCTCAAGAGGACATTTAAAGCATTTAAAAAGTAGCATATCTCTTGCAGAGAAGATTCCTGGGAGTTTCTTTCCATAACACAGTATTTTGAAGAGTCTGCTTTTTAATAAATACCTGAGGCAGAAGCATATTCTTTAGAAAATCATGAAGATTTATTATTCTACTCCTCCTTACATTCTGTGCTTTCTCCTTGATATTTGTGGTGATTAACCCTTTTTCATTGCAGGAAATCTTACTTAAATCTTTCTCTTTTTTTTCACCATAGAAATGGAATTTAATACAAGACTAAGTTATATGTATTAAGAAATGTTCCTTTCTTTATCTTTTGGTACCTAGCCAGAATAATAAAAGGCGGTTTCTGAATATATATGTATGTGAAGTGGTTGGGATTTTATCAGCTTACTTCTCATCT
This sequence comes from Certhia americana, assembly GCA_018697195.1. Classification (NCBI taxonomy): domain Eukaryota; kingdom Metazoa; phylum Chordata; class Aves; order Passeriformes; family Certhiidae; genus Certhia; species Certhia americana. The sequence goes on from CM031860.1 coordinate 37,273,210, forward strand.
GCCTCAGAGGACAAACTCCCTCAGACTGCAAATATAGTGAAAGATCCCAAAACAATCCTCCCAAAGCCTCAACATTTCTTGAAAAAAACCCCAAACATTCAAGCACTTTCAACATCCCTCTGCCGTCAAGAATGCTTCAATGTTCAGTTAATTAATTGCAATTAAATATTAACTGTAAAGCTAATGGAATCAGTTTTCTGCCTGCATTCTGCACTGGAACATTTAACTCTCAAGTAGGAGTTTCCTGGATGTGGTCTCTACTGCTTTGCATTTTGGTCCCTTCACTTATGCCTCTGTTTTTGGGCTCCTAATGGGAACTGATCATTAAATGCGTTTCAAATATTCTCCAGGACTACCTTTGCTAGAACAAAATGTTGCCTGAAAATTGATGTAGTGAGAATGAGACCTTTTTCAGATTGCAGCCCTGCTTTTTAAGGTACCTTAGGATAGGAGGAGATTTTGATTCAGGCAATTGGAGAAATATATATATGGAAGCAAATAGCTGCAGTGAGAGGGCGTAGGTCTTAACTGAAAAGGGCAAAATTTATGCTTTTAAATTTAAGAATAGAGACCAAAAATAAATTTAAGGTTTTGGTCACATTTTGGGGATTAAATACACTAGTGTGACTCACCAAAGACAATATTACTGGCATTATGTTGGAGGCTTCATTCAGACTTAAAATAAAAATAAAAATAACATGCTTCTTAAATTATAATTCTCTATAGCTAAAGAAATATAATTAAATATTATTTACTGTTTTAAGGTTTTTTGTTTTGTGTTTTTTTTTTTGCATTGGAAATACTGAAAGCCATCTAAATCATAAATGGTAACTAAAAAATATGGTAATTCCTACATACAAAAAACAAAATGCCAAGTAATGTATAACACTGTTCAACTAATGAGGTGACAACATTTTGGAAAATGGAAAATGGAAACCAAAATTCATTCTTCCCCTTCTTAGTAATCAATCAGCGTATTTTCAGTATTTGATATGAATTTCCCATATATTTACCCTGATCACTCCAAGATTTAAAACTACAGAGTTCCCCAATGCAGGGCTACGTTAATTGATTAGAGTTCCAAGTAAATTTGCCTCATTTACATGCAGACTAGTAAGGGATGACAGTGTTGAGGGTGTTTTATACAGGCCACTTCATCAGGAGGTTGCCTTCTAAAGGCAGCTAGAAGTGCCCTCACAGACCCTGGTTCTCTTGGGGGGACTTCAATCACCCTGAAAATCACTGGAGGAACAACACAAGGCACAAGAGGTTCCTGGAAATCTTTGATAACTTCTGTTACAGGTGATGGTGGATCCAAGTTGGAAGGGTGTGCTGCTGGACCTTGTACTCACAGACAAGGAAAGTCTGGTGGGAGATATGAAGTTGAGGGGTGGCTCTGGCTAAGTGAGTTCAGTATTCTGCAAGGAAAAAAGACTGCAAAGACTGAGAAATAAGAATGATCATTTTACAGATTTTAAAAACAATTTTTACAGTTACACTGACATTTGCAAAAAATATATGCATGGTGGTTCTTTATTTAAAAATAAATAAATTTTATTTATTTTTACTTTTCAGTTTATTCTAGTCATGCTTTGCATTATTAAGCTTTTTTTTTCTTATAGTACAGAGAAGAAAATAAATAAACTGCTTTGCAACATTTTTGCAAAAGGCAACTTTAATATATGACTGAATGGAATTCAGGTTGGTATGAACAATTTTGTTCCCTTGCAACATTGTAAAAGTGTACAAATTTCTATTCTCTAGGCCAAGAAACAAAATGGCTATTTTGCATCTGAAGATAAAAATTGAATTATGCTGTATATGCTTAATAATTAATGTCTTCTGTATACTAGCTGCTTAGAATAATTCGAAAGCTATGTGAGACCCAAATGTGATTTTTGCTACAACTGAATGAATCACCTTGTCAGTAATATGCAGAAACTACTGATATTTAGAATTGATTTTTGCTCAGGCATAGTTTAAGTTTACATAACCCCAGTGGTAAAATAAACATGAAAAAAAAGCATCTGTTCAACTAAATTCAGAATTACTAAATGACTTACTCTCAAATGGCACCAGAAGGAAGGCTCATGGGAAAATGTTAACAAACAGTAATGTTACATCACAGCTTCTATAACTTTGTCTCAGCATGGCACACCACAAAACAAGCTGTCTGCAAGTTTCATTAAATTATTTGGAAATTGCTTTTTGTTATGCAGTAGGGTATATTTGTCAAAAAACATTATTTTGTTGTTAAAGTTGAAAACTATTTTCATTGATTCAGTCAGTTTACAATGTATTGCTTTTAGGGAATGATGAGTTATGAGAAACAGTGGAGTTCCTGCATTTTGCTAACCTGATTCCATCAGTGCTTCCACACAAATGATAAGCACTGATGAACATAAATGATGAGCAGCTGTCACTTCAAAAGCTTTCTTTCCAATAAAAAAAGAAATATTGAGAGGAGGAATAGAACATTATAAATTTAAGGCAAAAATGTAGGCTATTAACTATACTGTTGAAAATTCTAAAACCAAGCTTCCAGTTTTACTTAAGAATTTGCATTACCACAAGGCCTTTCCACAATGTCATGTGCTCTTAGTGTCCTTTCTAGTTGTGCTCTCTACTGCAAAGCCATCTAATACTGTTAGCCTTCCAATTTATATGGATACCTACTCAGAACTAAGGATCCACATGTTGTCATCCTTGTTTTGTTGGAGACAGAACAGGGCAGAGGGGCAGCTGTGCAACTCAGTTGCCTTTATGTGGGATGCTGACAACTAACTTGAAATGTGAACCTTGCTCTGAAGCTCAAAACAGCTAGTCACACAAAATCACTTTTTGGTGGCATATGCAGAAGGAGAAACACTTGCCGAGATAGTACTGAAAAATCTTTGTGTTTCTTCTTATTTTGGTTATAGACTCATTTCTGATACTGCAAGTCCTAATCCTAATTTCTTGGTGCCAATAGACTAGAAAACTTACTCCAAATCACCATTGTAATCTCTTTTCTTCCAGATTGTGTAAAGTGTACAACTGATTGTTTCAATCATATGTGGCCATGTCTTCTGCAGTTAGTGCCTCTGTAATACCCTTGAGAATGCCAACTCTTGTCCGATCTGCAGGAAGAATTTCACTCACTGACAATATCATCCCATTTATATATAAGGACTTTTATTTTTCAGGTCAGAGTCAGCTGCATTTCAGGGCAAAATAAACCTTTAAAGATATATATTTGAGTCCAGCGATGTTTCACATTGGCAAAACTGACAAATGATATAAGGAGATTTTTATTTGTGTAAATACATGCCCTGTCGTTTATAGTTATTTTTTCTAGTTTCTGGTGTTAATAGCATTCAAGTCTGACTGTCCCATCTTTTTTGGACTCTGCTGATAGACAAAATGTTCTATCAGATGGAAAAAACCCTATTGGTTTATATCAATCAGAAGAGTATATTCTTTTGTCACAATGTAGTCATTGATTTTGAGGAAAAAAAACTCCAAGGCCCAAGCCTTTTAATTCTTGTGGGCTATGTGTGTTGCTGCAGTCTGTTTGTTGTATTATGGGTATAGAAATTAAGCATAAATTGAGGCTCTTCTGTGTCTCACTGAAACAAAGTGGTGCTGTGACTCCTCCCCTTCATTGCAGACACTCTTCAGTTGTTAGGCATTCCTTGACACTGGATCTAGTCTAAACCCTGGGGGCACTGCTAGCAACAGGCTAGTCCAACCAGACTCTGTGCTGCTGATCACAAACCTCTGAGACTTGCCATTCAACCCTGTATTTGTTTGTCAGCAATTTATAGAGCACATCCACCAGGATTGTTTGTATATGCAAATGTACTGCATCAGAGGTCTATTTGAAATTTTACTGATTCTTCAAGTATGTTCCAAATGCAGAATTGCTGTAAATTTAGAGTTGATCATAATTTTGAATTAGCACTTGAGTATCAGCTTTTAACCAAAAGAAAGAACTAAAGAAAATGATTAGTGGTCATAGTATTCAGTTCTGTTATCTAGTCTAATCCAACTCAAATTGCATAGTGAGAATTAATAAAAAGTATGGGTTTTATTCTACTTCAGTTGGTACAAAAGTTGCAGATATAAAGCAGTTAATTCTTTACACCTTTCAGACTTAAATCTCATATTATTTGATATGTATTATTATGTAGTCAGCTGCTTACTTAGAATGCAGTCTCTTATGTCCCAAATGAAGCAAGAGCAAGTGAAAAATGCTTGCAATAAAAGTTGTAGCTGAATACCTATCGCAGGAATAAACTTTTATTTTTGGACTCAATATGTAATGTCTGTTGATTGGTGCTTGATTATTATTATATGGACACAGGAGTTGCTGAGATAATTATTGCATGTGGTTTCTGATAGTTTAAAAACTAATTAGCTCTGTATCCTTTGGATGTTTTAGATCAGGCAAAAACTATATCTCCTTTTATTTTTGAGCAATATAACCCCATTTTAAATTTGTCTTAACTCAAGAGGAAGATGATCAGAATTTCCATGGCATTGCTTCAAGTATTTTTATAATTTCTAAGTAGTGTTCTTAAAATGACTCATTTTAGAGAAATTGCTTTTAAGTGGAGAGGTTTGATTTAACACAGACAAAAAGAGTGGAAGAGTTTAGCATCAAACCTAGATGAAAAAGAATAATGGAACCCTTTCCCCCCACCAATAGTCCAAAATCTGTAAAAAAATTTTGCTTGGCAAATGTGAGATTTTGAGATTTGAAATAACAAAGACTTATTAAAGATACAATAAATATTTACATTCACTTAATTTTTTCCTTGTTGCTGATAGTAAGGTAGTGGTTTCCATGATGGAGATCCTCTTGCCAATTTTTTGTGGAGCAAAGTCAGTAGTAGATAAAATATATTTTATGCAACTCTAAAATATTATTGAAAATGCATTAAAATATTTGATGTTATTTTGAATCATAAGAGATAAAGACATTTTAAATTATAGAATAATATTTTTATTACAGAACCTTCTTTAAAAGTTCACATAAGAGTTCTTAGTATCTATGACATATGAATAATACAGCAGTTTTAATTAGTTATGAAGAAGGAGGTTAGGTCACACATTATTAAGTTGGAAGAAGCCAATTTGAAGCTGGGCTCACTTTCATATGTTAATAAACCTCTTTTTTTCAAGAGTAGATGTCAATTTTAGCAGAATATTATTTTTTTTGGTCATTACTGGATAACTTCATGAATATTTATGGTCCAGTACTTACATTAATATTATGAAAATTGATGTATTCTCACATAATGTATAATGAGTGAACTTCTTTGGATGCTACAGGATATGAAGCCAGGTTTATGTTTTCAAGTAGATGATTAGGTGTGCAATAGCATACATAGAAAAAAAAAACGTTGCATGAAAACTCTCATTTTACTGAGAATTATAAATAAGACTGGCTGGAGGAAACCTGATTTTTAAATAAAGTAGGACATGTAAGCAGTTAAGATTAATCCTTTTGTGAATTGAAAAACAGACATTCAAATCTTATAAAGTATTCAGAAAGACATCTGCAGTGCTCTGTAAGAGGAAATAGCTGTCTTGAAATTTCAGTTTGTAATGACGGAATTGTCTGAAGAGTCATTAGTTTGATTTCCTTTCTAATACTCAAAATAATAAATTGCTATTAATAGCCAAGAGTAAGACTGTAATTTTATTTGCAAAAGGAAAGACCCAGTAGTGAGTCCTGCCTCCTTCCCAGCCATCTTTAGAAATAAGAAAATAATGCAAGGTTCTACTACCCATGCAAGATCTCATCTCAATGTATCAGGATTGATTTTCTGAGAAATAAGTATTATAATGACAGATGGAAATTATTTTTATGCCTCTAAATGTTAGTTATCGATATCTGAAATTCTCCCATCTGAAATATTTTTCTGTTTATGGCTTAATAAAAGAAGTTACAGCCAAGAGATATTCATTCTGTTACTGGAAGTATGGTTAATTTTATCTCAACCCAGAAATCCTGGGTTTTCTTTACTTATTGTTTGTTTGTTTGGGTTTTGTTGTTATTGTTATTTTAGTTTTGAAGAGGGCTTTCTTGGTCATTGGCATTATCTTATATTAAAAAAATAGTCATTAAAGGAATTGTTCTTGTTTGGGTAAATGTCTCTGGTCAGGTCTGAACATGAGCAGTTGCTTGACTTTAACTGTATTACTCCACACAGGGACACCTCCAAACTGCCATTTTCCTGAACTGTGTCCTCCAGTATGATAAGATTAGATGCCATCAGGACTGCCTGATGTTAGAAATATATCTGCACATTAGGATGGGTCTGTGATACTTGTTATAACTATTAACCACTCCAAAACCTTTCTCATTGACTGAATGAAAGAACTATCTATAACATGATTTTAACCATCTGATGTATTTTCTCTACTAAGTTATGAATGTCTAGATATTAAGTACCCCAATCACTCACCAAAGCTTTGAAAAGTATTAAGGTCAATGATTTAGCTGAATATACGTATATATATATTTTTTTTTAAATTAAATACTTTCAGTTGATATAAAATGATGGCTCTGAAAAAGTCACAAAAGCTTTTGGATACAGAACAAGAGTAAATGAAATGAAAATGGAAATGTAAGCTTTGTTCAGCATGAGCCAAAGGATTTTAGAGATGATATGAAGGATATATCACCATCTCAGGGGACTGATGATTCAGTCTTGAGGTCCATTCAGTCTATAGTCATTTTACTGGAGTTATAATTTTGTAGTTCCATCCAGTCAAATAGGACAAGATAAATCCTAATATAATTATGTCTAATGGTTAGATTTACCAGCTTTTCAAGTTCTATCTTTTCTGTGAAGTAAAAGTAATTTAAATTTGGTATTTTTCTCCTCTAATGGTTGATTTCAGCCTTTAATTAAAGCATTATTTTCCTCCTTTTATTAACTGCTAAAAGCTTCAGATCCTCTTATCTGCACTAGTTCTTCTATGTACTGCTCTTGAATCATGATTTTGCATCTCAACTAAGGATGAGAAAGACACTAGCATTTAATGTATCAAAAATTATCTTAAATTTAGTTTGTATTATTGAATGTTACCTACTTATCCTCTTATCTTACCTTTATATCCTCTTTAGGGAATATGTATTTTTGCTCCAAAGCAATAATACATCATGGCCAAAAAGAAGATATTTCATTTATTTTGGCACCTGTACTTTTGAATAGTATTTCGTTCATTGTTTCTATAACTTATAATCTGAGTTCTCAAATAAAAGATATACTCAAATAAAGTGGTGTAGTAAAAACGCCACTATCCCCCTTTGCACCCTGGGCTATGCTGTCATTCAATTGCTTACACTGCTAATAACTTCTTCCTGATATCTGTCTTAACTTTTCTTAGCCTCAAGACATTGTTCTTCATCTGTCATTTCTTGAGACCGTGACTGAGATTTTTATCATGTAGACTGTCACTGTGAGGGCATTTGTAGGCTGTTGGAAACACATAATATCTCCTTAGTATTCACCATTCTAAATTTCTTACATGCAGCTTGCTCAGTCTCTCATTACAGGATTTATCCTCCAGCAATTGTGTCAGCCTCATTTCCTTTGTAATTTCTCTTTTTTTTTTCTTTTTTTTTTCTTTTTTTTTTTCTTTTTTTTTAATCTTTTCTATTTTCCTATTACCTTTTGGGGATAGGAACCTGTAAACAAAGAGATGAGTAACCTGTAGTTTGGCCCAATAGAAAAATGTTAGGACTATATTAAGGCAGTAAATACTCATGTATTCAAAAAGACACTTTCCTGTGGGGTTTTCCATCAGTCTAATAGTACCTAATTCATGGGACCTTATTTGCACACATTTCTTTCTTTTAGCATTTTGTCTTGAAATGTTGTTTCAGTTTTATAAAAGCTACACAAAAATTTGAAAGTACATTTGATGATGCTAAAGTAGCTCTTCATCATAATAAATTGCTCTTCAACCGTAATGGTAATTGAAACCACTTTCTGATTATCTCACTGCTGGGAAGTTCAATTGATCTGATATATTGCATCTTTCATGTTTCATTAATGGTTTTCAAAATGCTTCAGATGAGTGTGTAGGTTTCTGCATTTTATAATAATAATACAAAACTCAGAAAAAGTTTGTTTAAGTTTTATAAAACCCTTCAACTTTAAACAAAATGTAGAGGTTATGCATTACAGAGGTTTGGCAAATTTTATGCTGCTCCACCAAATAAGATCAGGAGCTGTTGGATTTTGACTTAGTTTTTGAGTTTCTAATGTTACCCATGCTTTGCCTCTATCTACTTTAGCATCAAACACAATCAACCTCCAAAATGCAACTGTTAAGATCCTGACACATGCACACATACAAAAGCACAGAAACAAACATACAATAGAGAATGGAAAAGAAGCTAAGTAATATTTATGGCACAAGTGTGGACTTAGAAACATATTTTCAGACTTGTATTGTTTCTTAGAGTCAGCAATAACTTTCCCTGAGTACCCATCAAATATATTCATACAGCAAAACTCACACATGGTGAGCACTATTATTATTGCTGTTGCTGAATATAGTATTTCAGGTGCTAGCTTATGCACAAGTTTCTAAAAACATTTCTTTGGGAAAGAAATACAAAATAAACCCAGCATCTTTTGGGTATGATTTAATTTCAGAGTCTAGAAGCAGTTCAAAAACAGTTCTTGGAGCACTACTGAGGCAGCTGCAGTGCTAGATGCTCAAACACACCTTGGCTGTGCTCCACTGTAGCAGGGCAGTTGGCATCCAGTGCATGGGAGAAAAGAAACAGGAGCTCATGGAATATTCTCTGTCTGCTGACGTCAATAGATACTAAGAATGAAATTTGTTAAATTAAATAAGCTCATGCAGGCTCTCCTGCTTTTCTAAAGCCTTGTTTTCAATACAACATTACTATTGAAACAGGAGTCATGTAAAAAAAAAAATCCATTCTCTGCCACTCCTGTAGAAAAAACATCTTGCATAAACATTATTGTGATCTTGATTTTAAGACTTTTAGTGGAACTAGATTTATCTTTGATTAACTGTTCTGATGGTAAATTATACTCTGTGCTGGTTTTGGCTGGGGTGAAGTTATTTTTCCTAGCTAGTGTGGGGTTAGGTTTTGGATTTGTCCTGAACACAGGGTTGATAATACAGGGATTTTTTTTTTTTATTGCTGAGCAGGGCTAACATAGATCCAAGGTCTTTTCTTCTTTCTGTAGTGGTGAAGAAGCTGGGGATGTGTGGGGGCTGGGAGGAGACACAGCTGGAACAGGTGACCCAAACTGATCAAAGGGATATTCCAGACCATGTGACATCATGCTCTGTAGATAAAATGGGAGGAAGGGATGGCTGTTTGGAGTTTGCCTTCCCAAGTAACTGTTACATGTCACATGTGATGGGGCTATGCTCTCCTGGAGATGGCTGAATGCCATGGGATGAAATGAATTTCTTGTTTCACTTTCTTTGTGTGTCTTTTGCTTTCCCTATTAAACTGTCTTTATCTCAACCCATGAGTTGGGTTTTTTATAGTTTCTCCCAATTCTCTCCTTGATCCCACTGGTGGGGGAGTGTGTGATTGGATGTTTGGGTCTTGGTTGCTGGCTGGGGTTAAACCAGGACAGGCTCATACACTTTTTTTACCTTATTGCTAAACTAAATGTTGTTAGTTTTTGGTTCCAGATGCTGAAATTTTTGCAACTTCCTTTCTACTCCCCCTGCTGCCCATCAACTGTTTACTGTTGTGCTGAACCAATCACACACTGTTTCTTTATGTCAATGATATTTTCCTTACCTCTGTACATTTCTACTGTCCCTTTGGAAAAAATTATGTGCTATGTATAGCATTTTTTGCATCATAGTTTAGTTCTTAGAGGTGAGAAATCATGGAAACATTAAGATCAGTACCATTGACCTCACCATGCACAGTTTGGTTGGATTTATTTGTTTTTCTGATAGGTAGTTAAAGGGCAGAAGTTTGAGCATATTGCAAAGTCACCATTACAGAAATTTTCAGCCTGACTTTTTTGAACATGTCTTTTACTAGAAAATCACCAGTTTTTCAAGGGGCACCATAAGAGTTCTGCACAGCCCCACTAATGATACTTAGGGTTGGCTGTCAAAGAGAGAGTGAATGGTTTGGATGTACTTTAGGGTTTATGGTTATTTCACAATAAAATTCTTTTCAGAATTCTCTTTAGAAAATAATATGATTTGTATGTACTATTCTGTAGTAGAGAAAATTAACTATCCTGATTATAATACTGTGTCATTGTATTAGCAAGTGACTACCTGAAATAGGTTAGACTGGTATTTGGCAATTCCTCTGGGCCTTCACAGAGACACCATGTTCTTTTCTCTCCTGATTGCAGAGAACTCTGAATTAGTTTTGAGTCTGTGTTGTCAGGAGAGCTGTCCTTTTTAAAGTTACCATATATTCTCATGGATTTTATTTTTTTTTTCATAACTACAGAATAAAATTTATGCACATAAGAAAAGCTACTGAATATAACATTATAAGTGATAAACTATTTCAATTACTTCCCATTAAAATTCAGGAGGCAATGCAATTAATTTTCTGTGAGTAAGAACTTGTAGCTACTGACTTAGGCTAGATTTGGATTTGTATTCAGATGCTCGTACCACATTAATGGTGATGATTTCTCAGTCTGCTAGGAGCTTTAATTTTGTACAGAAATTACTTTGATGCTCATGACATTTCCTCCTGTATTATTCCACTGTAGCTAAGAACACATAACTGCTCCTGTCCTAACCTGTTTTCAGCTACAGACAGAATTCTATTTAATGTACAAGGAAAACACTGAAGATGTCAAGAACATCAAAGACTAAAACTTTGCTTTTTCCATCTAAAATAAATGTTGAGATTGTTTCTCATTAAGAATTAAAATCAAAAAACCCCCAGCGCTAAAAGCTTGAATACAGTCCTGCATTGCAGAAGACTCATTAAATCAATTATATGGATTCTCATGATCAAAGTAACATAGAGTTTAATATAGGTTAACAATTCTATATATATGTTATAGCATGACATAGAAAGGGCAATTCTTTGTTGCTGTGTTACTCTCATTAACTCCCTTTCAGGTTTCTTGCATTTTCATATGTCATTGCCACAGAGGGGCATGGAACACAATACCTTTTACATAAGAATTGTTCCTCTTTCATTGGGGAATCATCTGTGCATTTAAGCTTAAAGAAATAATGATAAAATATATTATTAAATCATAAGAATCCATATGGCAGAGATTTGATAAGTAGAGGCATTCAAGGGAAAAACAAAACAGCTGAATATTTTAATGGTGAGATTATGGTAGAATTAAGTTCTTACATCTGTGGATGTTAAAACTGTGAAAAGATAAAGTTTTGGTCAGGATGAGCTGAATCATAACTATTCCCATTGTTGCATGTTAGAAACCCAAATTTTCTTCTCTTGCATCCCCTGAGTATTGAAGCCTACGCATATCAAGCATTAGATATCTGTCGCAGCTGGTTCCTAAGCACATCCCAAATATAACAGACAGGTTGGTAAATAATATTCTTTCATTAATCATTCTCACTGTGTCCAGTTTCTCTCATCGTTTTTGTAGTGTAAGATAACATATATAGTTTGTGAATACTCACTAAGATGTATAAACATATGTGCATGAACAAAGTATTAGGTGGAGGTGAATAAATCTAGAATGCTTCCTGATCCCACCTAGTATTATAGGTAAAACTGAACATGTTTCACAAGTTTCCAGGAACTGCTGACTGTTTTTAAGTGTCAGGCATACAAAATAGGAGTATAAAAGTGATTTGAAATATATTTTGGAAAACTTTAAACCAGTTCTTTTTAAAATATACATGTTATTCCATAATATGGGCTGTTAATCCACAATCTGGGTAGGGCTCTTGAAAATTATGTCTTCTGTGAGTGGTACCTGAGCAACAGAGCACTTAAAATAAGTTTTAAATAAATGAAGAGTTTTACTTAACTTTATTTTTTTTTATGTAGATGCCAATGTTCTAGACTTTTCAAGACAAATTTACTCGGGGTGAATGACAGTACAGGAATAGAATGTTCAGTGAATATATGTCTTTGTGTACATCATTTTTTTAATTAATACATTAAATTTATTAATTAGTACCTCAACAGTATCAATAAATTAGTACCTCAACAGTATCAATAAATGATTTAATTGGTATAGAACTCAACCTCTGGACTGATTGGTAAAAACTCTAAAATGCATCATATCCTTATCAAGAATTTCTAAATCTACTTTTCTTTTTGAAACTGTTAGAAGTAGAAATAAAAATAATCTGAGATGCTTAAGAGGATGTATAACATGTCACAGGAATATCTGAATTGTTTGGTCACAAAAAAATTAAACCAGCTGAAGGACAAAAAGAAATTTTCTCAGTGGACCCCCCTGTAAAAATGAGGGGAATAGTTTATGTACAATCTTAGACATCTTATACCTAAAGGACTATTTGCAAACATATTCTTTCAGAGAAATGCTCTATTTTCAGTTCTACCTGCTGATCAAAGCACTGACCTCAACCACAGCCCTGGGGCATAGCTTTCATTGAACAGTACCTGAATGATCCTCAGGTAATCTGTGTAATACTTTTGGATGTAACACAGAAAGACCAAGAATTGCCATTCATAGCACTTTTCTAATTTGCCTCCTGTCAGCACTTAAAAATACTCAGATATATCCACATTAATTGAAGGGTCAAAATACAACCTTCTAGGAGCTCTTTCAGTCATTTCACAGGATACAGGTTGATCATATAATGTTATAGAGATTATATATAATATAGAGATTATGTATTCTATGACCTGAATGTTAGGCTGGAAAATAAATAAACTTTGCAGTTGAAGGTGATCCTTTCTGCTTCTGAGCTGTAAAGCAATATAAGCATGAAAGGTTACTAATATTTTGACTTCAGAAAAAGACATTAAATATTAAATCAAACTTGTAAAAAAACCAATAAAACATAAGGTAAAAGTAGTAATAAGAAATTTCATTATTCCCCAAAGTAAGATGAGAGCCACAAATAATGCCTGTCTGATGAATAAGGATAGCAGCACGTAGTTGTCAATTCACACAGTATTAACACAGTCTTACAGTCTCAGTGTCTTTCCTCCTAAGTGTTTTAGGATCTCAGCTTGTTTACATTTACTGTATGAAGTCAGTAGATCTCACTATTTGCAGACAGCAGAAAGTGAGTAGATGTAGAATTGTCCTTCAGACTAAAGTAAAAGCATATTTTACTTGACACGGATACAGATAGAGCTCTTAAAAATGTTAGTTTATGGCCTAAAATCTGCTCAAATATTTGCTTCCATCATTTGTTACTTACAAAGCCTGGAACAAGCATATCAATGGTAGGATTTACTGAATAAAAGTGAGAAAAGACCAGGAAAGAAGTTTTATGAACTTAGTGAGATTACATTTGAATTGCTAACTGATTTTATTGTTATCAAAATATGAACTTACAGCCTGTGGAATTGCTGTTATATCAGTTTAAAAGGCATCTGGATCAAATTGCTAAATCTTCCTTATGAGTCTCATGGGAAGTTACATTTATTGGTTCTGTAAATATGAATTACTTTGCAATACCAAAGGGTTCTTCAAACCTTTTATAGTTCCTACACCATTCTGAGACCTATATTCATTTTACAGTTTCACTTCAAGACTCAGCTTCCACAGGATATAACATAAAATATTGGGTTGTTGCCATTTCAGTGATTTCTTATGTAAGAGATCTGTGTAAAAGGTTTGGATTTCACCAAAACAGAGGAGGTTGTTTAACCTTTGTGGTGAAGAGACTTAATGTGTGTCTTGGGACTTTTACTTATCTTCTCTTAAGTAAAATAATGCATAACAACTGGTTTGAAAAAGCATGACATCAAGCAAAGATGGTAATAATAATAATAACAATAATAATAAAAAAGTACATCTCAAATTTCATCAGCAAAATACACACATCTGATTCGATCAATTCACTTGCAGTTTTAAATCACTGCTCTCTCTTAATTATTTTTTAATTTTTTTACTGATATTACAGATATATTACAGCTATAACTGTGCCTACATTACTATTTGGTGGTAGAATCTGGCCATAGATCCTATGATTATTGATGTTACTCTGCAGACTTAGATGGTATCCTCCTGCCATTTCTACCCTAATTTTTAACTCTTCTTCAAGGAAAAAACAGTTCAAGCAAGGGGTTGGCTTAGGTTAGGCTCTGTCTGCCTTTGAAAAGCTGCCATGGTTGAGACCTGTTATTTTTATATAGCTAAAAAAATATTGGCAGTAGGAAGCAGAGTTTCCTGCCGAAGTTGTATGATGGAGGAATTTAGATAGTGCTGGAGAAAAATCAGAGGAAAAATGTCATCAAGGAGGAGTTATAGGTGACAATAAGGTTTAAGCTTAATAGGAGAGAAAAACAAAGGGATGTTTATGGCAAATGTTTTATTAAAAAATAAACCAGCAAGAACTAATTAGGGAATGACAATTTTTCTTTAGTGAAACAGAAGATCTGGATTTTGTCTGGAATGCTGCTGAAAAGATGCAATTATAGAATTGCATGGAATTATAGAATTGTAGAATGGTTTGGGTTGGAAGGGACCTTAAAGATCACCTAGTTCCAACCCTCCTGCTACATGGGCTGGGATGACACTTGCTAGCTCAGTTTATTCAGGACCACATCCAACCTGGCCATGAACACTCCCAGGGATGGAACATCCACAGCCTCTCTGGACAACCTGCTTCACCACACTCAGAGTAAAGAATTTCTTTTCTAACACTTAATATAAAATACATCTATTTATTTGATGTACTTTCCATTATCTGATATTGCAAAGGAACTTATTTATGATCTTACCTTCATGTAATTTAGCTTCAAAAAGTCACTGTAATATCTACAGTAATGTGACACATGACTCTCAGAGGACATAGTTGTTTTTTTACGCATTTTTGTATAAAGCTCTTGTCATTGGGAAACCCATGATTTTCCTTGGTGTGCACCTGAAAATGTAGATATAGGGCACACAAATGATTGAGTGGTGAAAAAGAATTTATTTTATATCTTTGAGGTTTTTTTTTTGCTTTTTTTTCTGCTAGGATGTATAGAGAGCTTTTAAAGGAGCACCTTCTAAAAAATTTCTCAGAAAAGATGATTCTTTGGATTGTGTCTATCTACATAACTGAAATTTCCCATAAAACTATTTCAGTATGATTTTGGTTTTCTATACAACAGAAATTCCACTGCATGGTAACTAGAGTGGTATGGGTTTTTTTTGGACAAAGATTTTGCAAAGATTTTGTTTGTTTTTTTAAAAAAATAATATTATCATATATATAGACATATATATGAATATAGCACACTAATTTCCAAAAAGAAATTTTATTGAGAGAAAAAGCTATAATTAGCAATGTAAAGATTAATTCTAGTATGTCTAAGATCAATTCCAGAAGAAGAATAAAACAGAGAGGAAAAAAAAAAAAGAGATTTAAAAATCTTAGTTAATTTAGAAATCTTTAAAAATCTAAGTTCTACCCTCCTGCTTTCTGTTCTCAAAAGTACATGTCCAAGATCCCTATCCTACTGTTTCCTTTAAATAGATGCTCCTACTGCACTAAGCACTGTCTCTCACAAGGAGTGACCACATAAACATTTCCCTGTATTGCAAAGCAGTCCTAGAGGTGTGGTTCATTTTTTTAATTATACTGAAGGGAAGCTATTCAAAGGCAGTAAATTTATTTTTTGTGGAAACCGCCCTCTTGCCACTGACAAAGCCTGTAACCAAACATGCATTGTGTCACCCTTAATTGTTCTTCATTGGAGATAGGAGCATTAGGGCACTGCTCTGTTGATGGTAAAAAATGTTTTTTTCCCCAGAGGGAGAACTTTGTGCTTCTAATTCAATCAAGTGCTGCCCCTGTGATAACATTGGAGGCAAACCAAATTGCATTGCTGCTGAAAAGTAGGTGACTGAACTGGTCAGGTACAGAAGACCAGGCATAAGCATGTTCTGCCTCAGCCATTCTGACTGCTGTGGCAGGAAAGTGGTGATTGCAAGAGAGGGTCCCATGGAGCTGGGGCAGGGCTGTTCTGAGCCTTTTCCACCTTCTGACTCCTGCTCAGTGCTGCTGTGACAACTTCCCAGCTCCCCTGTCTGAACTCGCTTCTTGGAGGACTCAAAATGACTGATAACGCATATGTGAACAGAATAGTGTGAAAAATATTGTTTACATGAGAGGCATGCACCAACTTAACCATAATAGGAAACTTTCCTCTCTTTTTCCTCTCACTCTCTTTTGTCCCTCTCTCTTTGTTGACCTAAGTTCTGGACTGTCCATGTAGCAGGACCAACACAGGATCTAAAGACTGGTGATCTTTCTTCTTCTTCACTCTTTTCTGCCTTTATTTCTCCTTTCCCTGTCTTTATTTTGGCAAAGTGAGCTTATCGTATTCTACCCCTTACCCTGTACTGAGGCTTGATGTGAGGATTCAGGGCTTGTTAAACTGTGCCATGAAATAAAGGGCTTGTTTGCCAATGTTTTTGAGACTAAATAATGGGATAGTGGCCAGAATTAAGTGACTATACAATGAAAGCATAAGGGTTCCCTGACAGTTGTACTGATGTCATTGTTCAGCCTGACAAGAATTTATAACTAATGTCAAGTCCTGTTGCAAGGGAGTTATGGCAGTAAAAAAAGAGCTAAATAAGATGAGATCTACTAGAAACTTAAAGTGTTTGAGGCACTTGCTAGGATGCAAAGAAATATTTTGAACTGCTTTTCCAGTCTATCAGGCATTGATAGATGTTGTGTGCTCCTTTCAGGATACTTAAAAGCTTTGGTTTTAACTTTCCATGGAATGGCAAATGTTCACAAGATGACAAAATGGTTACTGCTGCCTAGTTGCCAATAGTTCTTGCTCCAGTCAGCCTCAGGTGATTCATATATCAGGACTATCAGAAGCCCTCTTTGTATGAATGGGATGAATAATCACAGTCAAAGTATTGGAAGTGTAATGAATAAAGCAACGTGATAGATTTTTCAGGACTTTTAAGTAGTCCAGAAATTTAATGATGGTTTTTGTATGTCAGTTTACCTTCATGCATTTTGTGTTTGTTTGTGTCCAATGTTATAGCAACAGATACAAAAATATTTTTCTGTGACAACTTTTATTTTTCTATATTTTATTATCATTTAAAAAAATTGTTTAATGATTTTAAAATTGCACCCTGGGCGTAAGTATATGCTCACTTTAATTCTATAGCTGGCATTTCTTATGTTTTACACTGAAGCTGGGAAGGTTTATGACTATCTGAGCATCTTCAGTACTAGATTCTGACATTTCTGACTTCTAGCCAACTAGGTTTAGAAAGAAGCCACTGCCATTTCTGTGACAGAGCAGAATGTACACTGCACAAAGAGTGTTTGCCAAGGCTTCTTTTTCAATGTGAGACTTTAAATGGGATATGTCTGGAGGGTAGGAACATATGGTTACTACATGAAGTCATTTATAGGAGACATTTCCTTTCTCTGTCACATCTGTGGCACTATCACATGGCCTATTTTTTTCTAATTTACTCAGCCAGAAGATTTCCCTGCCTGTGCAATATGATCTCAGCCAAGCATTCCTGGTTCCCAAAAGAGCCAGCTCCAGCAGTCCAGAGGAGAAGCACATAAAGAGGAGCCTTTTTTTCCCCCTCTAATAATTCTGTGGCACTCCTAGCAGAATTTTCCATTCAGGATATCAATTTTGGTGCAAAAAAATTGCAAGCCTAAAAGAATGCTTTTCAAATTTTTTGCAAAGTGGGCCCAGTCAGCATATCCTTTTCTTTAATTTTTGTCAGTTTTGACAGGAGGTAATGAAATTGCAAACTGAAAAATTAGAATACAAAATATTGCATTCTAATTTGAACATATTTCTTTAACTTCAAATACTATTTTACAGTAACAGCTGGATTTTATCTTTTCTGTTTTAGTGGGGGGTGATCATAGAAATAAGATCTTTACTCTTATAATTGAATTATTTTCTTTCTGTTCTGGTAAAGACACTTGAACTTTCTATAAATAAGTGAAACTTTTCCCATCAGAAACTTGAATACCAGTGATTTGTTAAAAGAAAAACAGTCCTGGTAAAAGTTGATTACAAGTGAAAACACAAACTCTGAGAGATAACACTGACTGTACAAATTATTTCGTCCGGAGGCAGTGTATAAAGACCTTAATTAGTCCTGAAATCATGGCAAAAATATTAAGTATAAAAACCAATGCTTTCTTAAGTTATGGAAAATTCAGAATAAAACCTAAATTTGAAACATTTCCAAAGGAAGAAAAGGTTTCTTCTCCTTTCTCATTTTCTTCTCTTTTGTTTTTTAAAATTCAAACGTATTTAAAAATTACTCTAACCACTCTGTGAGTGGTGCTCATATGCTCAGAGCTTATCAGAGCAAAAATTTTTCCGAGACAGTATCCTTGTTGGGGTAAGATATTGATCTTTAACCTGTGAGTGTTAAAACAGCTAACTGAATTCTTTGGCAGTAAGAAGTTTATAACCTGATAGCTTATTTCTGATCTGCCTCTTTCTTTTGATTTTATCTACCTTTGATTTACTTGATTTAAAAATTCCTGTGTTATTTTCCTGTCTGTGTTTCTTCTGAAACTCCCTGATATGAGGTAGAACATGTGACTTCCTAAGTGTGTCACCCATCATGATTCTTTCTCATAAATAAACACTGCTAAGTCTCCCTTTGCTGATCTAGTAAATCTCCACTTACAGCTACAAAATTTCCTGTGAACAAGAAAAGGAGCTGTTTTTTTTTTTTTTTTTTTTTTTTTTTTTTTTTTTTTTTTTTTTTTTCCCTGATAGTTTCTGTAATGCAAATCAAATGGCCTGGGAGGACAGAAAATTGTCCTGTATATCTAATAAGTACATTTGTAAACAGACTCTGGTAGTCACAGCTTTGAACTGCTGGTCATAGCTGTGAGCATGCTTGCAATCCCTTTTTTACATTTGGGAAATTAGAGCCTTTATAATAGGAATGAGAGATATCTGTGTAATATCCACACTGGGATGTTTACAGCTGGATATTTAAGGGCAGCTTTTGGCCTGGAGGAAAGGGAGGATTTTTGCTGCAGGAAAATTTGAGGGCTACTATGCAAATGCAGGATTTTTGTAAGTTTGGTTTTATTATGTATCTCTACACATTACCAGTTCCCTCAGGAAAGTCAAGACTTGTCTGCCTGATGTAGAAAGTCATCCTGCTACTATTTTAAACAGTGTTTTAATCTTTTTTTTTTTTGCAGTTTGAAATGTAATAAGTGCAATGACACTTAGACAAATGCTATTATTGAAGTTATCAATGCATAAATATTTCCATAATCAAAACACAAATTGATCATTCTGCAAAAATAGTAGGAATATAGTTTCTTTAAGAGGGCAAAATACGGAATCTTGCCTCCAAATGGAAAAAAAGACCTAACATGGTAAAGAGGTGCTTTAAATTTGGGAGGGAGCAGTTTTTATATTTCAAAAAATAAATGGGAATCTGTCAAGATTATGTCGTATGTGATATGACTTAGAAAGCTCATGCAAATACATTAATGTGCAAAATAAATGTTCAACGAAGTATGAAAAAAAAAATCTGGTGTGAACATATATGGTTCCTTTCTGTGCTTTTAAGTTTCTTTTCCCCAAAACAAAGTTTTGGCAAAATATGTGTGCTTGTTTTAAATTACCTCTGGTCTGATTTCAGTAAATAAGCCATCTGATATCTTGTTTGTTTCTGAACAACAGACAGTCTGAAATTATGTAAGTTCCTGGAGTGTAAACTAACCTCATCCATCCATAAGAAGCATGAAGCTTCATAGCCTAACTTTGGCTTTGAGCAATGTTAATGACTGAAAGCCAGATCCTCTGTGGTGTAAATTAAATTAATTCTCCTTCTCTGCCTTCAGTGACTTGCACAAACTTGCAGCAGCTGAGCATATGACCTTACACTCAGAGTCAATTTGTCCATTAGAGATACAGACAGTGCTGTGAAATGAAATGCTTTTAGATTTTTCAGTTCTCCTCCTGACATTTTTACTCATTCATTTCCTTTTGGCCTCCCAGTCTCTTTGGGAATGAGGTAAGGGGATCAGCATTTAAGCCTTGGTCAGTAAAAATGTAGACTACAATGGTATATTAGAGTCATATATTGCAAATCTGTATCATTTATATTTATATTATGCCTTTATGTTATGCCCCCTGTTATGGGGCTAAATTATGTCCACACCTCCCTATAGATTTATTCTCAATTTGCATTGGAGATGGAGACTTGTACTCGAAAAGAATATATGATTTTATCATGTTTTGCCAGTATTTCTTCACTTTTTGTATATACAGGTGATATATCAATTTATCCATGAATTCAGCAGCATTTTCTTTATTTTAATATATGATATTCTTGTGACTTACAAGCTGAAGATATATGGCTTTTCATATTTTCTGTTTTTCTAAAATGGATTAAGTACTCATTCAAACGTACATTTAGCAAAATTTTCTTTCTTTACATTGTACTTGCTTTACAGATGTTGGTATAGAGACTATAAACAGGAACAAGATGTCAGTGAACAAGAGACAAGCTGCATAATTTTCCACCATCTGTAGTCAAAGGACTTCAGAAAAGAAATGTTTGTATCCTCCTCTCTAAAGAGCACTTATTGTCAGTTGCAGTAAATGTGTTTAATCCAGATACTTCCTTTTGAATTTTAGAGAATGGATGCTCTGCCTTTGTGTAAGAGCACAGGATGATGAAAATGTGTGTCCGTTGAGCAGCAGTACTGGACAAGTTGTTTCCAAAGTGTACTGTTAGAGCACTTACTACACATATCTCTCTTCCTCTAAAAGCAAGCAACTTCCAAAAGAATTATTTTGTTTTCTGATCATGCAACTAGACGCATCATTCTTGTCTAGATTTTTATGCAGAATTTTTAATTGACCTATTTTTGTACTAGCACTAATTTATCTAACTTGCTGAAAAGATGTATTAATTTTCAGTAAAATGTGGTAATAATCATGCTTTTATTCAAAGCATATCTCAGTTAGAAAACCAATGTGATTAAACCCCTAGTTCCTCAAACCATACCTTCTTCTTCCTGCTGAGTACATCCTAGCAATAATTACAATCTAACAGTTACCGTGTTTCATATACAAGACCCAAATACCAGTGATTTTCTTTAGAGAAAGTAATAAATGCAAAAGCAGGTTACAGTACAGAATCAGCTAGAGTTAAGCACATCTCACCCAGCCACTTTTCTGAAACTGATTATGGCTCTGTAGGTTAATAACTGATTAGAAGTGTTTCATGTAATTCCTGCAAATTCCTTTTTCCAACCACAGGAAAACAATGTAAATAAGATGTTAGCTGTAAGTATTACTGCAGTGCTAAATTTTATACACCTGTGAACAAGCTGCTGAGAAAATTGGAGTCTTCATTCAGCCTCTGCATAACCCTGCACTACTGAACCCTCTGTAGACATGAAATAGCTGCACTATAGTTGCTAGGAGACAGTAAAACTATTAGTTTTGGCTGCAACATGACCTGGGTCTGCCTCTCTTACAGCATCCTTGTCCATAGGCAAGTCCTGCGTGGAAAGTTCAAAAGCAGTGAAAACTAAGTAACTTTTGAATGGACAGTAACAAAAGGCAACATAGCATAGGGAAACACATTTAAAAGAAGAAAATTCAACTTCTTTAGAAATTATCTATGCACAAACGTAGAATACTCAATTTGATATTTTCCAAATTCATGACTTTCCAATATGCAAACTCACTGATAAATATGTAATGTTCTTGTTCTTGTGTGTCCTTAAATCCTTAATTCTACTTCTTGGAGAGTTTCCTGTTTTTCAAGTGGACAGGTTTGTTATTTCAGCTCCATCATCTTTTATGGAAGAAAATCCAATTTTAATTCATCCTAGTCATGCATAAAACCCAGCATACAATTTAGTGAAATACTGATAATCATTTTTGCTGCTGGTTGCTCATGGGTTTGGTTTCTCTAGGAAAAATAAATTGGTGGTTAAGATTACATAATGTGACTCATTGGGGTCATACATTTTAAGGAAAGGATATGCTGTACATTTCTTAGAATTCTTACATTGTGCTACCCATTGCATTTCTTCAAATTATTGTGAAATATGCGTATAACTTTTGGAACATGACTGAAAGTTTATTTTTGATTCTGCCATATAACTTTTGCAATTTAGTCCATACATCAGTGCCTTTTTTTGGTGTCATCTCTGTATAATGGAATAATATTTCCTCCTACACAGAATAGAGATTTATTCATGGCTGAGGATAATTTGGATGCAATGGAGATGGAAATCATCTAAGAAGAAAAAAGTGAGAGATTCCTTATGAAGTGGTAACAGCTATTGGAAGTAAAACAGAAGAACAGAAAAGAAGTTTAATTCTCTGGTACTTTGAGTCACAACAAAAATAGATGATACCATTTTTCTTTGCTCCTTGAATTTTTGGAAAGTTTTAGGAAATGTAATCTATCAATACAGTATAAATATTTCCTTAATGCTTGAAAATATAATTTAGAGCTCAGGATATAAAAATATTAAAACCTACCTTTGAACAGAATCAGGCTGAGGGTAGTCTGAGCACCCAGGCAGGGATTTATGATTTAATCAAGACATAGGACTTAGATTTATAATGGCTCTTTCAGAGGCTTGTTTCTTCTGGTGTAAAAGTAGGTGAAGGTGTTGTGGATGTTGTATGGATTGTTTCTGTGGAGACAGGAAGTGAAATTAGGTTCTTCAAGCAGGGAGACAATAACTCTAATGTCTTATTTCTATGATTCAGCAATAACTGAATAGTGAGATCGCATTCAGTTTCAAAACTGTTCACAATCTGTTTCAAAACTCAGCTGAATTCAGAAATACACCCATGCTTAGCAAACTGAAAGACCAAGCTAGATTTCTAGGAAGGACTGCAGATATCTGACTTAGGCTTTTATTGGGAAGATAGTACTCTGAGAACCTCTAAAAACTGGAGCTAATCATAGTGCCCCACAGTCTATCATTTGTAAATCTCTAAACACTTTACAATCTTGGCTAAAAATTAATTATGTTTATTTTTCATAACCATAAACAACATTTTGGATTAGGTCTTCTCCAACTGAGTGGATAGGAAAAGAGTCTATCAATCATTCTATTTTTTAAAAAGTTATGATGAGGTCTCTGGATTTATGTAAGTATGTTGTCCAACATAAAATTCCTAGCTGATTTATGAGTGCATTTTGAAAGGTGATAAAAATATAACTTCTGATGTATGAATGAACTTATTTTTCTTCTGGAAACCACATTACTAAAGTATTGCAGGCTGTGTTTCACAAGTTGATCAGCAAATTCTTTTGGGTTTGGACTACTTAGCTTCTCCACTGAAAGTTCCATAAAATATTTGCAAGGGTGACATTTTTTGAAGATCTTTGGGAAATTATGCAAAAAGCTCTCTTCAAATTTCTTTCAAATGGAAGTTGGAATCAAACTTTTCCACATCTCAAATTAATTTTTTCAAACACAGTAAAATTAGAAATCAATTAATTAAATCAATCAACAAAAGAAATTAATTTTTCTTAGTGCAATAAGACAAAATATTCCCTACATTACTACAGCTTTTAAGTCAGAAAACTGAGAAATTACAGTGAGGCAATAAGACAATTTAATTTGCTTCATCTGCATGAAGTGCCCTCTTTATGTGCTGTGCAAAACTAAAAGGTTCAAGATATGCAATCAGCTACATAATGCAACAGATTTGACAAATTTAACTGCATTTTAACAATATTTTAAGCAGATTATGATGTTCAACATTTAAATAGAAGACATAAATTTTATCTCTAGTTCACAGAGATTGTCAAACTCACAGAGAAATGAATGGAATATATTGGTTTCAACACTACTCAAATGAGGGAATCTTTTAATATTGTGTCTGCTTCATTTCAGAGATGATAGGAAAGTATTAAGACTAAGTTACAAGTAGTCTTTGCTACTGTATTACTGGTGAGCCAATTTCTTAATTTTGTGACTTTTTCTGAAGAGATTTTTTTCAAATAAAAGGGTTGTTCTTCCAATATACCATGTGTCCCTTTAATAACTAAGAACAGTCAATTTATACAGATTTTTTTACTGCTCATAATAAATAGAAACACATCTTACTGTGTGCAGCAAGTGTATTTAGTCTACATATTGTTCAACTGCTAGGATACAGTCTAAAATATTAAAGTACACTTGGGAAGCATCAAAAGAATTTATGTTAATAAAATATTAATGACTATTTACATATGGTGATCAGACTCTATTATTCTATGTCTGAAGAGCAGTATATCTAGGTAGGTTTTTTTCTATTATTGTAGGACAGTATAATTAAAATTCACTTGAAAGAATGCATCTTGGGGTAGTCTGAATTGCCCCAGGGAGGAAATTCCAAAAGAGGATCCATTTGCTGAATTATACTTTTTTTTTGTGTGATAGAAAAATCCCCAAACCAGCAGTCATGGCATGGGAAGATTCATGGTGTGCGCCCGTTCCTGTATTATTCTTTATAGATACTGTATTCTGTTCCTTATACAAAAAAACCTCTCTGTATTTGCATCTGTTTGCACCTTTGCTACCAAGCTGAGGCAAGAAAGGAAAAGTATTTTCACTTTCTGGGACCTGATAAGCCTTTTAAGACTTATCCTCATTGAAACTGCTTTGATGGAGTTGCTTTTCAGCTTTAGGGACAAAAGCCTCCAGGCTTTTTCATTGGAGAAATAAGGATATTCATTTGTATTACACAGTGTTTGTTATAATGCAATTGCACGGTTATCTTTTTCAACAGGAAACAATGTTTGGTTTTTTTAATCTTCAACATTATTTTTTTGCTGGTCTTTTTCAAATGCTATAAAACAAGGAAGTTAAACAAATAAATGAGATTTCAAATATGACATAACCACTGGGAAATCCTTTTTGGATCTTGTTATTAAATATTGCTTCACCTATTTATTGTAACTACAGTTAGACCAAACTTGGCTTCATTAACCTCTGTTTCCTCTCTGTCAGGCCATATAATAATATTTCTTTGAACGGGATGATTTTTGTACTTCTTTGACAACCTATTTGTGTTTTGTGACTAGTAAACAGGAAACCACATGCAAAGATTATCCATTTGAATTCAAACCACCTGATGGTGAGAATCAACCCCCTTCCTCCCACAAAAACTGTTGTATGTACTATCTTTGAGTGGTAGTGTTTGTAGTAGTGAAAACAACAATAGTAAAAAAGGATACAGAGGTTAAAGGGTTTTGCTTTAAGAATTCAAAGAGCTGTTTTACATCAACAAGATGAAAGCATATTTTGTCAGCCCAGCAGAATAGGATGAAATACAATCATAAAATGCAAAACCCCCAGTATATTGTAGCTCAAAGAACGTAGCAAATACATTAATTTATGACCTCAGGTAAAATTGTAAACAATCTTTTCATCTTTTAAATACAGAAAAATGTGAACAACACAGTATACCAAATGGGTTGAAACATCAGTGATGTTGCAGACTGCTTCACGGTTTCAGAAATCAATATTTGCATTAATTTCCTAGTTTTAAAATGCACTAAGTAATCTGATGAAATGAAGGAGGTTCTCAAAGAAAAAAACATCTGAGACAAATGCTTATAGGCTGTAAGCTTCTGAGAACCTTGAGGGAGAAATATCCTTAACTGTACATATGATCTGTTTGGCTACAGATATTTGCAACTGAGTTGGTTGTCATACTCTCTTTCCTCCCCCATTTCATTTAAACCATCTGACATGCACAAATCCATTTTGTATTTATATATATATATATATATATATATATATATATATATCAATGTTTCCTCATTGAGACTTTATTACTTTATTAACCTTTATAAAACATTCATTCACCTCGTTCTAATACGTAAGTCCTCATCTACATATAATGGATCATTTTAATATAGTAACTGGCAATAAGTCTGGGAAATATTCCTGGGCTTTGTTTGTCATTTGTGGCTAAACAATCTTTCATAATAAATCCTTTCATAACTGTGTAGAAGAGTTTAAGTTGAGTTGTTTAAGTTGTTTCTGGATTCTCACCCAGTGTGGAGTGAGGTACAAAAGAACTCTGACAGACACCCAAACAGTGTTCTAAATATTATTATCATCATCTCACTACAAAAATGAACACATGGATAGAAGGTAGTTTCAATTTGCATATAAGGCTTTATGGAGATTTCTGGAGCAGTTAGAGCTGCAAGTCAAAAAGCAGAATTTGAGTGTTTATCACTGAAATCTAAGCTGGTTGTGATCAGTTGTACTCAAAAACTGTTTTACATATAGCATGTCATCTTTTGCTACCAAGATAGTGGTAAAGCACCCAGGTTCCTTAAATCATAAAGAAAATATGAGACACTCATAAATAAGGATAGGCAAATAAAAGTTTCCTGATGTGCTTTTCTGGAGTGTTCTTCCTTCATGAAAGTGCCTCTGTAGTAAATCTGGCCCTTTAGGCATTTAATCATTTTATGTGGATGCCTTGTAAATGTCTGTGCCTCACACTGGGAACCAAGTGATCTTACAGTAAATATCATGGCAATAAGATGATAAATCTTTGTGACTTGATAAAATGATGACTTGAATTACTTGATTAGCACTTAGGAAAAACATCATGCAAAAAGCCAAGTTGATGGAAATATTGACAAAATAAAGAAGGGTAGGTAAAATACATGTCAACTTGTCCTCATTTGAAAATAGAAACTATAAAGGGTACATTTGAGACTATTATCTAGGCCCTGCAAAAATCTGTATATAAATAAATACATTGTGCTAAACGTAATCACACCCATTAATGATTGTTCATGTCAGTGCATTCCTACATTTCTCTAAAATTACATTGGAGTAAATATTTCAATTAAATATTTGGAATAAATTGGAATAAAGAGAGTTTATTCAGTAGAAAACAATTATTTGATCAAATAGAAGTATAAAATAAATCAGTTTAAGAGGAGACACCCCCCCCCCCACCCCCCTCCCACCCCGTTTTTGTAGACTGTCAGACTACAAGAAATGGAGAATCAGTAGTTAAAAAAATGTTTGAATATCAGAATTTTTGAATCTCAGCTAGTCTTATTAGCTATTTTATATTCTTATATTTAAGTATTAATAAACTATTTAAACATGTCCATAGCTTGAGAGAAAAACTGTTTTTCTCAAAATTCTAGTACTATTGCTGAACATTAAGTGTTTAGTACACACCAGATAGTCATTGCTAGTCAAATATATTTTTGTATGCACTGTCTTCGTGACAGTCATGAAGTTTTCAGGATTGATGTCTCAACTGATGAAAAGATTTTCTAAAGAGTAATGGAGTCCCCAACCAGTCACGATGAGCAAATGGGGAACCTTTATTTACTCTGTAAAGGATTGAGCCTGAGTTATAAATGAAGTACTTTGGGCTACAGCCCAACTTTCTAATATCCCTACATCACAGGGACATCTTTCAGAATGGTAAAGCAGCTGTACCAAAGATGGTGATTGCCACCCACCCTGGGGAAACTCAGGGAAAAGATCATTGAAATCACATAACATTGGTGTTCTCGAGTTGGCTGAAGGAGCTACTCAGCACCAGGAAGACTGAAAGGCTTTTCCAGATGTAACACCTTGACAATTATACAAGATCTGAAAAGTACTTAAAAGCTCCTGTTCAATATTACACGCCTGTAACAATTCCTATTCAGCATTTTGATGCAGTTGTGGTTGATTCTAGAAGTCCTAAAAGGAAATACGGTAAGATTAGGTACTATTTTATGCTTACCAATAAGGTAAGAAACTTGTTCTATTAGGAATTCTACAATTAAGCAGTTCTACCAAGTGACAAATGCATCTTACTGAATGGTTTCAAGCTGGGTGGTTGTTGAATCTTAGGTACAGTTCAAGACAGTCACAGAGATGTCAGGAAAACTCATATTGTTAGAGTATTAGAGCTAGACAATCATACTTCAAAAAGATAACTAAGACATGATGACGGGATGCCAACGAATCAAAAGGTATCATTTCCTTGATACTGTCCTTATAAATGTCTTTTTATAGCTCAGTGTCAGTTGTTTGACTGCTGTGTGGTGCAATTTGCTCATCTGATCAACAGTTAATACAAGGTTGGATGCCACCATCAGACACCAAATGCTTGCAATATGCAGGGTAAAAGTGTTACCCTGCAAAGCTGTGAGTAGCTGTTAGCGAGCTGCCAGAGGCTATTTTATATAACCATTTATGCTTAGCAAGTGGCTGAGAGGTAGGCAAATGACACATTGCAAATATATTCTCAGGAGAAGTGTGACAAGCATCTTCTCAGAAGACAAAAATCACCTTTTAGTGTCAGCAAATATTCTATGTGACATCAAAGCTCATCACCTAAACAGGAACAGGGAGCAGCACAGGCTTAGTGAAGGACTGTGATATGCTATCACATGTGTGAAGACTGGACTAACTTCTTGTTCACAGTTACAGTCTGATAGGCTGTAGTATTTGGGAAATCTACAGCCTTGTTTCAAGTATTTTGGAGATATTATGTACGTGTAAAGCATCATTGTGCTGAATTTACTGCACACTGAAAAAAATTTCATAAAGAGGATGATTTACTTGAGAAAATTTTTGAAGTGTTTCAGTAGAATTTGTTCTCCACAAAAAATTAAATTTATTGCATCTTACAGAGGTAAGGGATAGGCTGCTATTCAAAAAACTAGGGTACTCTTAGGATAACATTTTTTCACAAGCTTGAAATGTATCATGCATAAAGTTGCTGTTCCTCTGGTTAAACAAACAAACAAATAAATAAACAAAAAATGCTTTCTGTGGATTCTGTGGATTTTCTGTGGATATTTTGTTGTTGGGTGAAGAATGTACGGTCCTTTCCATTTCACCGCTCTTCAGTATACAATCAACAATATTGTTTCTAAATGCAATGTCTGAACTGCAATTGCATTAACAATTAAACTATAATTATCCTAGTATTTTTGCAACACCCTTTGGAATTAAAAATGAAGTTACCATTTGACTGGCTACCTAGCTTATTTCTGAAATGATTGTTTAGCAGCTAAGCCATTGTTAATCTTCAAAACACTGCATAACTCTAAAGTATTCAAACCTTTCAAAAAACATCATTCTGCCAACATTTCATTTCAGTCCAGGATCAGTAAGTATGCTCAAGCACATTAGAAATAACTTCTCAGTAGAAAAATTTTTCATGTCTCTTTTTTTACATTTCTTAGTGTCAGTTCTTCAAATGATAGAGATCATATTTTACGCATAAAGAGGAAGTGGCGAGAATAGGTTTCTTAACTTGATAAATGCACTTTTATGCTTATGCTGTCAAGTTTATGTTGTGTGTGCTAAGAGCTGTTCAGTGCTTTGTTATTTTAACTGAGCCAAATACAGGACTAGAGAGAGGACAGGGAAGGAATGCTTTGTCACCTTGGGAACTGGGAATACCTAACCTTCAGTAAGTTATTACTAAGGTGTATGTCTAGAAAGTGGAATAAAACTTTATCATCCATTATAAGTTATTTGATTTTGGAAGTTACTGAGACATTTAAGTCATGATTTGAATTTCTGTTTAGAGCTAGGTTGGTACTAAATTCCTTGTTACTGTGAATGCCAAAGGGTCTGGAAGTCAGAAAAGATGAGCAGGATCAAGCAGAATGTGCATTGAAGGCTTTTAGACCTGAAACACCTGGGGAAGACATAAATGAAGACAGATAATGCTTTGAAAATCTTTTTACATAATACAAAATGCAAATGCTGGATACACTAAATGATGTTATGTATAGTGCATAATGTATATTGTGAAAGGCAGAAAGATTGTCGTAATGTTACAGGGGCTTTTTTTGTGTGTTGGTTTTTTTTTTCCTTTGCTAAGAATTGTTTAAGAGGACAACTAGAGAATAGTGAAAAGACAGTATGTTGGAAAAGAGAGGGAACAACATCCAAGGGGAAAAGTGAAGGGATGAAAGACTACAAAGCAGTGTGGAGACAGCATGAAAAGATCTAGAAAGGTATGGGGCATAACTAAAGCACAGGTCTCATCTGTAGGTGGTGTACAAAAATCAGTCAAAGCTGATGATATTTTCACTCATTAGCAGCCTTTGCAGCTGTCTGATGCATCTTAATTTCTTCTCCCCAGAGAATTTTTTCTAGATGGCTTACTAGGTGCCAATGCATCACATTCAATCTAACATATCCTGAGGTAATCTTTCCAGTGGTTTCTTGGGACCATAAAAATGTAAAGTGAGGTATTACCATGATTAATTGCCATTTCATATCTCCTGTCTCATTGTACCTTGTTCTGTTTCTTCTGGTATGTAGAAGGTGGGCTATTTGCAGTGCATAATGTTTGCAAATTTTGCCATGTATCCCTTAATACATTACTAAACAAAAAATATACTGATTGTATGAACATGTTTGTTTTGGAACTTATTCATTGAACACTTCTATATAAATATATCAAGCTATGAGTTATTCATGAACTATTTGTTTTGATTTTTGCTTTGAAGTCCTGTGTCTTTGTAGCACAATTGCAGTGGATTGCAGTGGTATTATTATTGCTTCCTCTTCAGTTCATTGCAGGTTAAACAAGATTTCCTGCTAGCCATACAGAGAAATGTGAACTAGGTACACAATAATTGCAAGCCTACGTTTCTCTGAAAAGTGAAATAAAAGAACCTATTTAGATATTCTTAACAATGGAAAAGGTTCTCAACTGTGTCAAATTGAATTCATAGTTTTTATTCAAATGAGAGCATATAAGCTTTCTTTTCTCAATATTTATTTGTGTTGAATAGTATTGATAGATATACCCTAAGGAGAAAACAGTGTTATAACTTACCTGTGGATATAAATGCTGTATCTTGAGTAAAAGTAATGACTGTGGTTTCATTGTCCTGAAATTGTTGTCTCTGTTTGTAAAACACGGGGATCTGTTTCTCTCTTCCCAAATGCTGTCCACCCTGCAATAGAGAGTGGCAGTGGAGCAGAGGCTTTTTATAGACTGAGAGAAGGTGGTAGCAGCCCAGTGAAGGTACTGGTTTACTAGTCCATAAACCAAAAAATTGTTTCTGATACTCTAATTCTGCTGAAATTTTGCTGAGAAACAGATCTGCAAATGTGATAAACTGTGAGATTTTTGATGTCTTCCATTAATCTGCTTGCCTTTTTTTTTTTTTTTTTTTTTTTTCTTTTTAATCAAGGCAAGACTTAAATTTCTGTGAAAATAGAAGAGTTATAAACATTATTAGTCTTAAATTAGGGAGTGAATTTAACATCCATGATATCTACATCAAAATTATTTGGCTGATATGTTTTGTGCAGAACGACATGGACAGGGACTGAGCAAAGATAATCTTGTAAAGGAAAATAGGGGAACAGGCTTTTTAACTGATTACAACTAGAAGAGAAATATGATAGAAATTTAAATAAGAGTATAGATTTGCTTTTTGAAACTTTCTACATTGCTGGAAAATAACATTAAAAAGTGAATCAGCAAAGAAAGAGAAAGAAGTGCATTGGCTGAAATTTAGGGACAATTTAGAAATAGGCACAAATATCCCATGGGAAAGATGATAAAGCACTTTAACAAACTATCAAGAGAAATTATTAATTGTATATCTTTTCTAAGTCATAACTGGAAATTACTTTTTAGCTACATCCATTGTTGGCTTCAGTACAGATGAACGTATATCTTTTTCTGCATTGCCAGAAGAGGTAAGGTATGTGATTTAATGGTACTTTCTAGCTTCAAAATCAATTCTGCTGTTGTAGGTTTTCCAGCAGGATGAATAGAGGGGAAAAAGAACAACCGTGATGTACGTGCGCATCCATGACAGCTACAGTAACTTTTATTACTTATTTGGCATTGAAACGATTGCTCTAAAACCACTTCTCTCTTCTTCCTGAACCAGGAAGTCTGTTTCCCAAATCAAGGGAGAATTTGTATGTATCTGCAGCTGATTTTATTTACAGAATAAGTAATAGAGAGCAGGCTATTCCAGCAAGTCTTTTTATGATAAGCAACCTCTGGATCTCTTAGAATATTTTTAGTGACATTCTGTCTGTATGATGTATCTTAATCTCTGCTAATGCTGCCCTTTCACATGTGAAGTAGTGGCAGGCTTTACATAAATAAAATGTGTAATAGCTTTGCCATACTTAGAATATTTGAAATCTAGCTGCCATATAATTTTATTTTATTTGACTAAACCCATACATTTTCTGCAATGCAATTCCAATTTGCAGCAAATATACCAAATAACTGGCAGACTTTTGAAAGAGGTGAAGACAGTTTTATCAACATGAATGCTAGTAACATGAGAAATTGTGGTTTATTTAAGAAGCATGAACCTTCAGAAACCTCTTTGTGATATTTTGCTTCCGTTTTGCTGCGCTATGAATGTAACAGTAAGTATTAACACAGGGTGATATAACAGTGGTACTCAAAGAATCAATATATGAAAATTGTGAGAATTGATGGAGGCAGAATCAAATTGCTACTGTCCATAGAAACTTTACCTCTTAAAATGGATGTTTTAGTTATGCAGATTAGCTAAACATGTTCCAAGCAGCTCTTAAGGTCACTTGTGAATGCTCTGAGAAATCCAGCCATTTGTTAAGCTTCACCACAGACCTTTGTACAATTGCCTTTAAGTGGAGAAACAAAAGGAAATGTAAACAGAGAAATTGAGCCGTCTCTGCTTCTGTGGGAATTTAATTTAAAATAATTATAAACTTATATGTTAGTATTACATAGTAATACTTCAACAATTTTATTCTCTGTATTTTCTTATGCCTTTGAATCTTTATATTATCAAAATTGAATTTTATATTTTAATAAAGCATACTTCTGAAAATTGAATCAACATGTAACCTGTTAAGAGATCACACATACAATTCCTTGCACTCATATTAAAAAAAGGAAAGAAAAGTTTCCCTGTTTTCCAGAGAAAAATTGCAAAGTATTAACCATGCAATTTTTTAATTTCATAAATCCACTGCTTTTATCCACAGGTGGAAAATATGATTGTATGTTAAGATAGACAAGGTGGGGGACAGATATTATAAAATCAGTTACTCTTATCTGCTGCTTTTGGATATTTTTCAATATCAGATATCTAATAATAAATGCATCATTAAAAATTAAACATAATGATTCTAATTCCAGTGAGAATCAGATTCTAATCCTGAAATGTGGTTCCTAGCATAATTTTTCATTTTTTCTTTTTTTTTTTTTTTTTGTTTTTGTTTTTTTGGGTTTTTTTGGGTTTTTTTTGGGTTTTTTTGTTTAGTGGAATGCATATTTAGATTACAATGGATAAGGAACAGAAACAGAGCTGGGAACAGTGATCAGAATGCAGCAGCCCCTGGTATAACTTTTACTGCTGCCAC
Organism: Certhia americana; assembly: GCA_018697195.1. Classification (NCBI taxonomy): domain Eukaryota; kingdom Metazoa; phylum Chordata; class Aves; order Passeriformes; family Certhiidae; genus Certhia; species Certhia americana. Next base: position 37,306,717 of record CM031860.1, read on the forward strand.
TTGAAAACTTTTTGGGGGTTTTGCCTGCTAGTCAACTCAATGCTGAAGACTTCTGAAAAGGAAGTTTTTGCAGTTGAAAAACTTCTAGCCCAAAGAAAATGTAAGACACTGAAAATCACAGCAGGATTCAAATTAGTCAACCAAAAAACAGTGCAGTGACTACTCCAAGTACAGTAGGGTATAAAAATGATAAGGAAAATCAAAGAGAGAAAAAATTACATATTTTCTTGCAAGTTCTCTGCTCCTAACCTTTAAAACTCCCCCTCAAAATAAGGAAAGAGAAAACACTAAGACTGATGTTTTTGTGATGCCATATCTTTATAGCAAATCCATACCCAACCTCTCTTTAAAACAGCAGGAGTTTATTAACTGCTTTTGAAGCATAATAGGATAACATAAATCACTGACTTAATTCTTTCATAGAATGTCTTTTAAAGTCTACTTTATAACAATATAAATCACCTTGGGACTTTCAATAAGGCAATCAAAGGCATATACTTTGACTGCAGTCATGTTTCTGAGGTAGTTGAAGGCACCATCTCAATATTCAGGCAGAATATATCCTCGTTGTATTTCATGTTCATGTTGCAGTCTTGAGGTTCAAAAGCTAAAACAACAATGAATTAACCTAACCTGCTCTGCCATGTACCACCAGCATGGAGTCCAAAGAATGACTTTTGCCAAGGTTTACTTTTCACTTGCAGGCTCTGCAAAGAAATTGTAGGCTGTGTTCAATAACTGCCAGGGAAATGAAAATTAATTTAGTAATGTAGTGAAAAACTGCTGTTGATATTGTGGTAGCCACATCATTATATCTGAGGAAATGACTGTTGTTCTTGTAATAAAAAGAATATCTAATAAACTCTAATGATAATATATCTAGTTGTCCTCTGTTATACAGGGCAAAACCAGGCTGTGATATATGTTTTTGATATATAATGATATATAATGCACAGCATGTTTATCTTGAAATATTTAAAAATGAAAAGCTGTGACTTATTTTGAGACATATTTATTTACAGATAAAAGCATATGTCTGTCATATGATCATAGTCTGTCATATATCATATCATATATCATATCATCAATAGTCTGTCATAAGATCAAGGAAGAGAAATTAATTATTTTTAAAGGAAACTTCCTTTTAGGCACAAGCCAGTATTTCGTTTTTTCAAGGGCTGCTTCATCTGCACTTTGATGGGTTTCAGGTAATTGTCTCACTCTTTTGCTAGTTATTCTACTGAACAGATATCTAATTTCCCTCCACTTTCCTCCTAGTAGCATTTTCCCTATTGCTTTACAAGTATCTGACATGCAGCAGCAATGGGAAACTCTCTTGCATGTCCACCTGCTTTCTGTCTGCTAAACACAGAACTGGGAATCAACCAGGTCTTATCCTTTAACATCATTGCCTCTTTTCCATCCTAGTAGATGAAAAGCACAGGAAAATAATCCTCATTTCATTAAGATCAGCATTTCCTGATTTGTTGCTCCTTGCAGAGCTGTAAATGAACACTTCTTTCTTTTGTTTTTCCAGCAGAAAAGAGCTGAAAGTATTTGTGAAAAGGTGTCTACCCATCTGTTATCTGTTGCAACTTGATTGACTTGATGTTTCTATATTTTCCTGTATATTATGTAGAATAATAACTTTTTAAGGCTAGATAATCTTGGATACCTGGTGGCTGGTAAATCTAAGATTTCCTTATAAAACAAACCTTTTACCTATTAAGTAATTCAAGTTTTTTGGCCCTTAAGTCTTCTAGTGGATGATCATGATTTCAGCACATGAAAAACAGTGTCCCACTGTTGAAATTTGTCTTGTTCGAATCTTTATTTTCTGGAAATCTCAACAAGTTTAACACATGACTGCAGCACTATGACCTTCTGTATTCAGGAAATCAGACACTGCACCTTAGTGCTGATCCTTGCAAACCCTGATAAAATATTTCTTTCTGCTTCAGTGAATACTTCAAAGGACTTTCTTCAACTTGTCCAGTTATTACTGGTCCTTGGCAACCTGGAGCCTTTCCTGCAGTTCCAGAGATGACATCAGTCATGGGTGGTGGGAAAAGCAGGCTTTGGCATGGTCCAATGTGTCAATAAGAAAGTGAAAAAACTCCACCAGAACTGAGGCAATTTGATCCTGTTTATGGAATGCCAGTAATTTCCTGTGAAATCAAAAAATTGACCAGGGTCATACATAATTAAAAATTATATTTTCTACAGTTATTTAGTCCTTCAATATTTGGTTCCATTAAATATGTATGAGTAGTTTACTGAGTAGGTCAATGCCAAAACAGCAATGCCTCAGAGGCCCTTTATATTGATCAGAAGAGCTTATCCAATGGTCCTAAAAATTTACCTTCACCATAAAAGAATTAGTTGAGGATTTTTTTTGTTTGTTTTTGTTTTTTTTTGGTAGGGGTGGTTTGTGTGTATTGTTTTTGGAAGAACACAAAAAAATAGATAAGATCTGAATTTGTCATTAGAGTTAAATATAGAGAATATGCTGATTTTGTAATCTATACCCCAAAGAGCACCTCTGCATTTATTAAATTGATTGTATTGTTTTCACCTTAATCAGAATGAAACTTTAGTCTGAAATGAAGCTGATATGCTGAAAGAAAGGGATGGTTTTGTTATATATGTTATCTTTCTGAGGAAACTGATATATTTGTTTGCTTTCAGATAAATCAAATTAATTATGAACAGCCTTTTTAAGTAGATAAAAGTTTTTTCTCTTTATTACTCAAAAGTTTTGGAGAGTTTCCTTTTAATATAGCGGGGATGCATCCTCTGGTTGCCGCAGAATTAGATTTTTATGTCTGAAATTATGCAGAAACTGATTTAAGATGTGATGAAGCCTCTTCAAGTTACAGTTGTCTGGTGTACACTGTAGTAAATTTTGACCTTGTCAGATGAAGACAGGTGAATTATGATCCAGCCTCTGTGAGAAATGATATGTCTACCATATTAGATTAATTTCCTGTAAACTTCACCATTTTGCATTCCCAAACCTTGTAAATGTCATCTTTATCCATCATCATGCAATATTTTGATGCTGCTTATGAAGCAGTTCTCATTTCATTTTCAGCTTTTCTAAAGAGTTCTATTACACTGCTAAAATACGCTTTTTAAGTTCTGTATTTTTATTAATTTTTGTCCAAGTCTGCACAGCAGCCCTTAAAAAGTTAATTAATGTGGCTTAGTTTCACAGTAAATTATTTGACAGAACTTCTCTTTGAGAAAAACAGGATTATTTTTTTCTTTTTCTCATCTTTTCTGTGAAGAATAAAAGAAGGTCTATATTATTTTTAATTAAACTAAGGAATGAAATGAGGAAACTCAAAGATTTAATCTCATATTCAATATTCTTTCTAACTAGCTGTCTGTTGGCCGTTAACTTAATATGTAGCACTAATTTCCAATAAGAATTACTATCTATGAGAGGAAGACAGAGTAACTCATGCAAAGATGAAAATACAAAGATATAAATTAAAAATAAAAACTAAGACCCTAAAGACAGGCCTTGAAGTCTGTACTCAAAGCTCTTATTTTTCTTCTGTGAAAACTGTGTGGAAATCACTAATGAACAGGATTTACTCACCTGATAAATTACATTGGTTTAGCCAATCAAAATCACAAGAGAAATATCCCATTTCCCAGGGCTTATATGAAGTGGAAATACTTGTCCATCTGCTTTAATCCTTCAGTTATTAACACTCTTAAGAAATTACATTCCTAATGAGAATGCAATGTTGCAGTTCAAGCTAATTTATATTACTAATTTATCTTATTAAGCTGAATTCGGAAGGTGAATTTTATTCCCTTTGTTCTTATTCTACTATTAATTTTTTTTTTATTTATCTGACATGGAATATCCATGTAATATCTCCTTTCAGTTAAATGGGGTAGTTAGGTGTTTCTTTAGTTTAGTTTGCCTCTTCAGCTCCTCATAATCAAAGGTGAGAATGTAAAGGTGTTGCCTTTAAGTGAGATTGCTCTAAGCTTTATCCTGTTGATTGTATTCATCTTCAAATATAAAGTCTGTAAACAGACATTTGATTTTCTGCTTCAATTTTTCAACAAAATTGTTGTTGTTCTATATTGATAGAACTGTTTAACCTTGAAAATGGAATCTTAGTTCAATAGAACCTTTTCAATCATACTTGAAAAAAAATCTCTTCTTGTTAGCTTCTTGTAAAGGATTATCATTCAATTTTATTTAAAATATATAAAAAATACATTTTATATAGAAGACATATTTCAAAGTTAATTTGTTTTCAATTCATGATTTTAGCTTACTTTTGTTCTTTAAAGCATTTTTTTGTCTTCCCAGGCCTTATGAATATGTGCGACATTCATCTCTTATGCATGGTGTCAGCAGTAGCAAACACCTCTCTACTCACTTGAGCTCCACTATTTGGTTCCTTTAATGTACTCAAACATTTTTCCATTGTAGTGCCAATCTATTCTGTCATCTTCTTTTACAGTATCTTAAACATTATTTGACACCAGTGTTTTGACTAAAATGTATATGATGTCTTTGTTCTCAACATTTTTGCAGCTGAAATTAAATATTCAAGGTAAAATTGTCATGAAAAGTAAAAAAAACCCAAACCAAAACCAAAAGTGAAAAAAGGCTGAGAAGGAAAATGACAGGTTTGATAAAATTACAATACTTTAAAATGTCATTTCCTCCCTCATTTTGTTTCTTCTATCCCCTTTTTTATTATTTTTTTTCTTCATAAATTTATCTTCCTAATACTATTATTCGTCTTTCTAATTTCTGTGTGGATTTTCCAGAAGAGGGAGCCATGTGCATGTACACTTAAAATGTATTCTGCAAAATCATAGTCATTAAAGAATGAACAGCATTTTTATGAGATTTATAATACTGTTTTTCTCCAAACTAATGGTTGCTAGGTGACCTGTGGCCAGCATATTGAAACCTAGCAGGAAGCACTGGGACAGTGTTCAAACAACCTTGTCAGGACACTGTAAACATCTGATGTTCATGGAAGTCCTAGAACTCATTAGGATATGTTGGGGAATTTAGAATATGCAAGTAGTACATTTAATGACTTTTCCATATCTTAGATGTTGAGCTAACTTCATTATTTATTAGTATGGACAAGGATGTGCTACAAACCACTAACTTTTTTTTTTAACATGAATATGGGTGATAAGAAATGCTTTTGAAATCAAAAATTTTTTCCTGTACTTTATAGGCAGAATGGACTTATTGTAATAAAATCACATGTTTTTTACTACATTTTAGAGATAAATAGTTTATTAAAGAATATGTTAATTCTTAAAGATTTTATGATATATTTCACTTCTCATATCAACCATTTAAGTTCAGCGTAAAGGATGGGTAACATGGAGGGCTCAACACAGAGGCTGTGTACCACAGAGCTACTTCCTGTTTAAGCCTCTTGGAATGCAGAAATCTGGAGTCCTGTGTTTGTGAAAACCGTTTTTTGATAACATTGAAGACCATAGTGAATCTGCTGTCACTGTTCATCCAGGCATCCTGATGGTTTCCTTTCCTCTGCAAACCCAACAAGAGACCAACAAGCAGGCAGACTCCCTAAAACCTAAAGACAAAGATGCAGTGCCTTATCAGTTGTTTGATAGTCCATGAGAGGTGTAGAAAACTACAGTTGAGTTAAAGTTTGTGGGTGCTTTTATATATAACTGTATGTGCGGCTGTATAGCCCAATCAATTCCTGCTCAGATATTTAGGTTGACATCTGCACCAATCTTGATGAAACTCTTTGAAAAGTTTCTCAATATATTTCAAAGACTACAATACCTTGATTTAAAGTCACTTCTCTGTCTAGTAGATACTGGATAGCAACAGGAAATGGGACATGTGTGCAGACTCCTTGCTTGCTGAGGAACAGCTGGCTGTGGCCACTACAGGCTGAGACCTGTGGCTGCTTCTGTCATGGTAAGCCAGTATGTTGGGCAAGGAGATTCAGCTGTCTGCACAAATCCTTTACGTACAGATCCTACTGCACATCAGAGCAGTTCTCCTTTTGAAAAAGCCCCTTTTCAAGCTGGACAGTGGAGTGGACTGATGTGGCTAAAGACAGTGGGGTGGCAATACATCTGTCATCTCTGAGCCTTATTGAGTAGGACTAATGCCTTTACACTTCTATCTGCAGTGACAACCATGATTCCAAACTATGCTAATGTGTATCAAAATAAAAAAGTAAGTATGCCCTACGTTCCCCTGATTCTCAGTTTCAGAAGGTCAATCTAACCCCTTTTGTCAGAGACATTTTCTGAAACAGAATGCTACTAAAGATCCTATTTTACTCTGAGGTCAACTAAAACCCCAGATTACAGCAGCACAGAAAAAAGCTTCAAAGAGTACTTCTGATTTTGTATTAATTTATGTATAACATGGAAAAAATTGTTCATCTGGAGCTGAGTGAAGTATGAATTTTGGTAACATTTAAAATGACAACAGGTTTGAAAGCCTATCAAATATCTAGATATGACTTCTAAATGGCTAGCTATATTCTTTACTTAGCAGTAAATATATATATATATATATATATATATATATATAAATCTGTTATTATGACTTTTGAAGTTGCAAGAGGGAAATCCATTTCCAGCTTCTTCTAGTTATGTTCAACCCTTTAGAAAATCTATATAACAGACTCTATCTGAAATGATTAAAAAATCAATACCACACTTCTTTTTTGAGAATTGTGTTTTGATAACCTTTCTACAAGTACTGTTCTAGACATCCTTCACCACTTGCCTGGCTGCATTATCTGTAATTGTCTTTTAATAGACTGAGACTAAATTATTAGAAAAGAATTGCATCACCAGGGAGTAAGGGTTGTCAGATACCAGTGAGATGTAATACATCAAATGCTGTTGTGTACAGCCTTATCTCATAGCTGTTTGTTGTTTAGGTTTTTTTTTTTCAAATAGAGCTTTTGAACCTTGTAACCTATTCTGGTTCAGAACAGGTAAAATAATGAATGCAAACTTGCATGCAGCTCCATAGAATTAATGAATCAATGAGAACAACAACTTATTGGATAAAAAGTTCCTGACCTGAAAGCAGATACTACAAAGTTTCTTTTTAGCAGGGCTTATGGTTTTTTTTCTCTGCAACTAAAGACAGAGTTCTATAGGAAAGTTTAGAGAAGTTTACTTTGCCACCACAAGTTATTTACTGCACTCCTCCAAAGTACTCTGCAGCTTCATTGAGAAGGCACTTAAACAAGATGTGGACAAGTTCTTGAATGTCTGAGTTTTCAGTCTGACTAATTTTTAGTATAGAGGAAGTATTTAACAGTTTTATATGTTGATTATCTTATCACCAACATAAAAATATTAGCATTAACATTACATATAGGTTGACAGCATTGAATTAGACAGGGTATTTGGGTAGTGCCTTGGTATCCACCAGCACGTCTTGGTTTATGGAATGTATTTTAATTATTTTAAATAAATAAAATTTATAGCATAATATAGTAATATATTATATAGTAACATATACTATTATATATAGATATATATACTATAGTGTATATACTATTATATATACTATATACAATATTTACTATACAGCATATATACACTATATATACATACTACATACTATAGTGTATATATACTATATACTATATACTATATGTATAATATAATAATATGCAATATAATACAATATTATTGTCTCAACTATTATCAAAATATATCAAAATATAATAATAATTGCCTCAACAAATTATCAAAAATAAGAGCTGGTTGAAAATGCACCCTGAATTTACCGTCACGACAAGGTGACTCTGCATTACTGTACTCCGAGGACAGAAGTGATGTCATTGGTTCAATGGGTTTATGGGCAATAGAAAAAGAGCCTTCCTCCATCGGTCAGTGCTGGCTATGTCAAAGGTGAAGGGTGGTGGCAGAAACCTGAGCACGAGGCAGAGGAAGCCCAGCCTTTATAGGTGAGATATGCTTTATGTGCAGAGCTGATGGCCCGAGCCATTACTCCAACAGGGAGTGGGTGGCAGTGCAGAATGGTTGCTCACACTATGACCAGGAGTCTCCTTTTTCTTTATGGGCAGAGGGACTGAGAGTAAGAAAACAAATGTTGTGGAGGAGCAAAAGTGTACAAGATTGAAGCAATTACTTCTTTAGTGAAAAAAGGAGAATATTTGCTTGACTGTGTAGGGAACATGCTAGAAGTGGGATAGTTATGCTACCTGATAAGTAGCATGATCATTTGCTTGGCTGACACAAGAAGCTAAGCTTTCTTCCTACTACTCTCTGGTGTGTTTTGTTTGCCTCCTTCAGGACAAACAGGAAATTTGTTTTGGCGCTACTTTATATGGGTGCAGTGGAGGGAAAAGCCTTTGTATAACATCACCAGTCCCCAGAGCACCAATGCACAGGATAGAGTTTAGTTACACAAGTTTATGTCAGGCCTCCAGCAAAAGTTTGTCTAAAATTTTTTGTGGTGCTCACCACTCTTTGCTTTACTGATTATGTACTCCCTAAATATTTGTCCTTAATACTTAGACTGTTCTTGATTTTTAGGAAAGAGACTACATGAAAAAGATTTCTTGAATGGCCACTCTGTGACAAACACAGTGAAAAATACCATGGTTGATTCTCTGTGAACAAAGATGTCAGAAGCTTAAGGTATGAATCTGGGTGAGAATATATATATATGTATATGTCACATTACAACACAAAATGAACACATGTGCTCACTACAAAATTTATTGTAAGGAAAAGAGAAAAAAGAGAAAGTTTATTTGTGACTTTGCTATATAAAGAGTTTTACCAGTGACCAGGGATTGGAGGGTGAAGTTGCCACCTCTCCAACCACATTGGTCAAACCAAGAGTTGATTAATTTTCTCTTCCTTCAGAAAGGAATGCAAAACAATTATTATTTATATGAAAGAGTGTGAGAAACTCCATTCCAAGACTGTACACATCAGAAGGTTAAGAAAAATTTTGAAAGATCAGAGCAACGTATATATATATATATTCTGATATTTTAGAGAAAAAAAATTGGCTCAATATGCTCATGCTGCAAATAAATTTAATGTTGTTTTGTCTTTTTTAGGCTAAGCTGTTTGTACTGTCAAGTTCATTATTTAGAGAACTGAAAGGGAAGACATATTTTTGAGAGCGTCTTGAATATTTGCTTTTGTTTTAAAATAAGCTATTATCACATTCCAGACTGAAATAATGCCCCTAATGATTTTATTATTTCCTTAAATGTTACAATTTATCCCCAAGTTCAGGGGAGATAATGTGGATTCTGCCATTAAACTCAGTAGTTTTAGGACTGTCTTTTAGACTCTTTGAGAAACGAAAGCAGTAAGTGCTTTTCTGGAGATTTCTGAAAAATGTAATTAATTAAAAATATGGTTTTTATTAATATATTTTGTATCTGTTTTATATTATATTATAGGGATAATATCTGTTGAAAGACATTAATGATAACCTGGGACCTGCTGAAATCAGTGGGAATTCTGTGTTCATCTTACAGCCAAGATTTTATCAACTTTGAAATTCATTAGATGTTGCTTTTCAAATACTTTAAAAAGAAAGAAAACAAAACTGCAAACTGAATGTCATAATTATATTCTGGAACCTTAGGCCTGGTAAAAGCTATCTTGCATATTTGATATAATAGAATATAATTGTTATTGTTGATTTTGAAACACGTCAAAAGATGTTTACAGCACTTGTATTTTTCTGATTTCTTAGCTTATGATCCTGGAAAATCATGATGCAAAATATATTCTATAGAAGTCAGTTATTTGCTTCAATAAGTTGCAAATATCTCACAAGAGGTGGGAAAGGTTATCTTTACATCAGAAGAAACAGTTATCAGTTATCCATATTGCAGCTGCACAATAGAACTTAGCTTAGAAACTGAAAAAACCTAGTTCAGAACTCAAACAAGTTTTGAATAACCTTCAGAAATCTATAGTTTGCCTTTTTGCTAGACACTAGGTCCAAGAAAAATGAGAGAGATTTGTAATACAAGTTTGATTTATGTTTCCATTTATTTTACCAATGGAAAGGTGAGACTAAGGCTTAAAACAGAATAAAATTTACAGAATTAGGTCTGAGGTTAGTTCTGAAGCAATGAAAAAATTTCTACAATGAAATTTTTCTCCTCTAAACCTGACCCACTGATCTGATTGCTGAAACTTTTGTGAATATTCCACTATCAGCCCAGTTAAAAACTTTACCCTGAACGAACTGTTTCTAAGAAAACCTCATTGGCTTCATGCATTTGGAATAGCTTTGCTGTTAATAGACATTTGATATTATCCAAAGACAGAAATAAATTAGCTGTTTTATGAAGCTAAAAGATATCCTGTGTATCATATATATGGTGAGCTGCACTGAAGTATATTACTTTTAATCACTGTTTTATTGTTTCCTTGAAGTCTTCATGATTATAGCTGTGAGGTGTGGATTGATGTATTTACACTTTGGGAGGAAACATACACCTGAAGTTTGTGAAGTAAAAGGCACAATCAATACCTAGGTAGTAGAATTGCTCATCAAACTTGCAATAAGCAAACTGCAGAGTGAATTGTTTGTTTCTAGAAGAGTATCAAAATAGCTCTGAGATTTCTAGACATGAGGAATGTATGGAAAGTTTCCCTTTCCTTGGTATTTGTTGCAAATACTAAATCACTTGCACAAGGTACATGCATTATTTCTAATCTGAATATTATTATGTGAATTTTGCAAACAGTATTTTCTTTTCAAAAAGTCCCCAAAGACGAACTTACATACATGTGATTATTTCTTTAAAAGAATTACAAAGCTGAGTTAGATTTGGTATAAGAAAAACAATAAAATGAATATTGAAAGCATGGAAAGAAATTAAGTACAATTATATGGTCATTGGATTAATTTTCGTTACATTTGTGGAGATTAAACCTGAGTCTATATGTATACATTTACTATCACTTCCTTTTTTGTAAGACTGTATGTAGAAGTTAGTACTGAGGATATTTTAAGGAAGCAAGAATGATATCATGCTCAACTCCCAAAGAGAGTTAGTTTGGATTCTATGAGATTATAGAATAGAAAGATAATATAGGTGAAGAAGACAAGGTTGGAAATGTAAGGAAACCTTAAATTATTCCAGAGCCTAAAAATCAGGAAACTATCAACTTTGTAAGACTGTAACAAGCAGAAAAATTAAAGTAGAGGATGTTTTGACCAAACCAGCAACACTAAAAGCATTTTTTGAGTGATCTCAATGAGAAAAAGATGCATGTCACTGAAATGAAGTGATATCATAAGTAATTATTTTCAAGGTATTTGTATGGACTGTAATATTGGAGAAGGAAGCAGTGAAAAGGCAAAAATCATAGGGTTGTAAGAGCTTGTTTGCCGGATGAATCTATAATTCTTTGATTGCAGGGCCAAGTGATGGCTGATAAGAACTACATTGACAAAGGAGTTAAGTGAAAAATCAGGAAAAGTTTAAATGATGGGCCTCTAATTACATTGAGGTAGAAGTTTACTTGTCAGGGAGCTGCTACAGAGATACCTCAACAAATTGGAGGTTTGGGCAATTACCAACCATATGAAGTTTAACAGGGTCAAGTGCTGCATTCAGTGTCTTTGACAGGGCAACCCTGATTGTGTGCATAGACCAGGGAATGAGAGGATGGAGAACAGAGTTCTGGGAAAGGACTCAGGGGTCCTGGTCAATGGCAAGTTGAACGTGAGCCAGCAGTGCCCTGGCAGCCAGGAGGGTGAACCTGTCCTGGGGTGCACCAGGCACAGCATCACCAGCTGGACAAAGGAGGGAATTGTCCTGCTCTGCTCTGCACTGGGGTGGCCTCACCTTGAATATTGTGTGTAGTCTTGAGTGCCACAGTATAAAAAGATATTAAACTATAGGGGGGTGTAGGGTAGATATCAAGAAAATATTTTTCACGTAGTGTGTGACTGAGCACTGGAACAGGCTCCCTAAGGTAGTGGTCACAGCACCAAGTCTGGCAGAGTTCAAGAATCTTTGGGACAATGCTCTCAGGCACATGGTTTGATTCTTGAGGTTGTTCTGTGCAGGGCCAGGAGTTGGACTCACTGATCCTGATGGGTCCCTTCCATCTCCATATGTGATTCTATGATATTCTATGATTATGATGCAGAGCTATTGACAGTGCATGGAAATCTCTTTTATCACAGACTCCTTAATCCAGTCATTTTCAAACTATTTATGATAGCATCTTAATTAGGATCCACTAAGATTTTATATGATCCAGTGCTTTGCATATGAGTCATAGAATTTTAGAAAACAGCTGAAGAGTGCAGATACTTTGAAGGAATCACAGGAGGATGCAATGAACAGACTTAAATGATTAGTTAAAAGTTCCACAGGAAAGATTTTAAGAGAGATGGAAAATAACCCCAAAATCTGAGAAAAGCTATAAACCTTTTCCTCCTCCTTGACTCCTAAATGTTTTACAAGATATTCAATGTCTGTTGTTATTTCTATTCAGAATTAATTTTAAATACAGAAAAAATAAAAGAATTATTTCAAAAGAAAAACTAGGTTCTAAATAAAATTTGAAACTTTTTGAATTACTTTTAGTCTTCCTGCCAGTATATGAAAAATCTAATAGAGAGGCAGATACAGGGTAGAATTTTGTTTAGCTGCTTTTGGTACCATGGCATTAGGTGGTCATTGTCCCTTCAGCTAAGCAGCCAGAACACCATGTGAAAAAAAAAAAAAAAATCAGACATCTTGGAGGGCTGCTATTTCTGTGTTTTTAGGTTTAACAGTGCTGGATGTTTGACAAGATTTGGGATGTGGTAGATAGCGTATTTAGAGCAAAATTTGAGCAAGCTATGAAGAGATTACTTCATGTTTCACAGCTTTATATTTTTCTGAGAGTTGCATTTACTTTAGTTATTATAATGCAGAAACTCACTTTAGAAAACATGATTGGAGATCAGTTTATATAACCAAATCTACATGAGTCATAAGGACCACCAGAGGCTTTCTTTCTAAAGAAGAGGGACCTGAAAGAATGTGTTGTAATCCTATATGTAAATCTTGTATTAGCAACTGTCTGCATAGTGAGATTTTTCATAGTTGTGAAAAACTAAATTTATTGTTGCATTTTTATTTTTTCATAATTTTGATGCACAGTCTGTAATCATCATTCTCTGAGATTTTCTTTTCTGTGGAACCTTTTCTTTTCTGCTAATATGCTCTAACTGGTTTCAGGCATTTAATGAGAACTTTCCCGTGAAATCAGGTCACTGAAAGTAAGTACACAACACTATTACTTTTCCATCACTGCTTTGATCATGTTATTGCATTCTGTCTTTCTTCCTCTCATCATGTTAAGGTTTGCCACATTTGTCACAGAAGAGAAAAGCCAGAGAATGTTGTACTGTTTATAAACACAGACCAATATTTTGAATCATGATGCATTTGTTTAGACAGATAAAAAGATTATTTAAATTTAAAATGAGGCATCAAAGATTAGAAATACTGGTTAAATTACTGAATTTAACCAGAGTTACTGGTTAAATTTTTATCAAAATATATGATCTTTAGAAGAGACTTCAGAGACTAAAACTCACCCTAAATAGTTAAGGATGGCATTACTGTATTCAGAGTGAAGGGTGGTTTGCAGTACACAGCACAGGCCTATGGCAATGAAATAATTTATACCAAATTGTACAGCTTTGGGTGAGCTGAACTGTTGCGACTGTTTCTATTTCTGACCTATTTTTTCCTTTTGAGTGTTTCCTGTACAAGGCAAAGCTGTTGCTGCATTGAGAGCAGAGTAACAGGAAGTTAGCACAGAAAGAAATTAAATGCTGGTGAAAAATATTTTCTGTAAATGATTCTTGATTACAAATGGGTTTTTTGAGTGGAGATTTCAAAGTTCAGAGAGCTAAGTAGAGCCTTGTAAAGATGGTAAAATTACATCTGCATAAAGAAAAAAAAGAATGTTTTGATGATTATTGTGCAACATTTATACCTAGAAAGATGATACAGAAAAGTCAAAAGACTTAAGACTTGTCATGCTGTCTCTTTTCCACTGGATGTCTGCTTTACATACAGAGGAAGGTGTAACCTGTGGCCCAAGGAGCTTTGCTGTCATGTTCATGATTAATGATTGTGGTATTCATGTAGAATTGAGTAGCTCTCTGTTTCAAAGAGAATTGTATCAATGAAACAGATAGTGAGAAAAAAACCCCAACAAAAATAAAAGCATTGACAATGAGCCTTGGTAAGTTCTACAGTTTTGTTGGGTTTTTTTAAATCCAAGTCCTTCTTAAGAGGAGTTTTCTTGGGACTGGGTACTGTTGAATTCTCAACTGGATATGGTAGATCATACATTTGTGTTTCATTTTTCAGTTGCTGCCCCACCTGTTGTATGTGCTTCCTTAATCATCAGGGTACAAAGAGAAAGATAGTCCTGGGAAATGCCATTTTAGAGATTTTTTGGTGGAAAATCCTTCACCTGTGTGCAGAATCATATTCCTTTCTCAAACTCAGGTTCAAGCTAAGCCTCCTCCTCCTCTCCTGTGATCAGACAAAGTAATTGAGCAGATAGTTGCAACTGCACTGATACATTTAAATTAAACACTATATGAGTGCAAATTATCATTTTTTGGGGGTCTTCTTGGCCCATACTGGTCATTTATCAGTGAATATACTGAATACAGTTACAAAAGTTACAGAGAAAAAAAAATAATGTGGAAAGGCTCATCAGTGACACAGGAACTCCTGTTCCCAGATCACAGAAATTATCTACTGTACTGTCTCCATTACCTTCATTAAAACCATTAACAATTCCCAGCAACAACTATTAACAGTAGTCAGTATTCTTGCACGAATTATAAGTGTAGCATTTCTCATGATGATTTCTAAAACTTTTGGGTAAAAAATAGCTAGTTTTGAATTAATCTGTTAAAATTAACCAGAAGAAAATAAGAACATACAAAGATTTTGAGTATTAGGGACAGGCATTTGCTATTGATTTTTCAGTAACAGGTATTTCACAATGAATGAGTTATCCCAGATTCTAAGCTCCTATATCCTACTAACTAAGGAAAATGTGACTGTACTGGATTCATGTCTATTTTGATGGGAATGTTTTGAATTTCAAACCATTTTCAAGGGGCACCTCATGGTTTTTATTTGGCTAAAGGCAGACAATTTTCTTTGTGGCAATATTAGTGAATGTTTCTTATTTCAGTACAGAATCCTAGTGTTTCTTAATTGCACCTGCATACTTAATACCAAGAGGATACAAATCAATGTAATTTAATTCAGTACGTAGTTAAGAAAGGATCATAGAAATTACATTCAGACTGATCGAAATTTAAATGAAGAAAGATAAAAAGGCTCTCCATTCATGGAACCCTGTTCTGAAGGTAGCTCAAGGCTTGTTGTGCTGGAAGGCTGAAAGAGTGAGCAATTTAATGAGAGACACATTTCATTAAAGAGAACAATGTTAAAAATATCTGTCAAGCCTGCTTTCCTCCTAAACCATTTAACATGTTTATGTAGTTTAGTAAACAATCTTTTACCACCAAGGAAAGTGGTTGCCATCCCTTTCTCCTCAAGTTCTTGTGTTCACAATAGCACAGTAGGTGATGTTGGTATGGTGCATATTTGCCCTTTGATAAGGGTTGGCTTGGACAGCCCAGATGGGATTGTTTGCCTCAGATGCATTGGAGAGAAAAGAACAAGGCCAGAGGGTGTGGAATCTAAAGAGCTGGAATGGGAAACAAATTAGTTTGGTTGCTGGAAGGGGCCGATCACTTCCTGAGTAGAACTGATGAGCTGCCAAGGACTGTCATAATGAAACATGCCAATGCCTCCTGGGGGACTGTGCTGCAGACTTCCCTCTCAACGTGCCTTCGAAGGAATTTTGAACAGACTGTTGTCAGACAAATTGGTATTGCTCTGCTGTTCCCCTTTCCTTGTAAATGATGGAATTATTTATTAGAAAAGGCCTAGGACTTTGTCATCTTTCTAACGTAAACTGTGGTGGCTTATTCTGTTTGAATCAAAATTTATGTATGCCTTAGATTGGCAAGACAGAGTGTGAGGCCTTAATTTTGTGCCTGACTATCAATTAGACATTAAAAGCAGTTTAAGTAGAAATGGCTGGATATATCCCACAAGCACTTGAAAGATTTTTTTAATTGCTTAAATAAAAATATTTTCTGTTTAAAGACACCTAATTAATAAATTTTCATCAGATTATCACTTTAGCTGAACTATTTTGGTTTCTTACCATTTTTTTGTTTGCCCTGTAAAGAAAATATATTTATAGTTTCACACAATTTGTGGTAGTGCTAATAAAACCTATCGGTCAGATTATTTTACAAATCCTATTAGTGAAAAGCGCTATGAATTCTGAAGTTATTTTTTTTGTTATTTTCACCTCCACTTTTAAAATTCCTGTAGATATGATCATTTATTCTCTGGTAGTAGTTCATATCTAGACTTTTCCTCTGCCCCCAGATTTTCTGTCATTTTGTAGTAAACTGTTTTCCAGTTCAAAATTTTAAAAATTTAATGTAGTTATCTTGACAATGAGTCTATAGAGATGATGATTTAGGCAGAAGATTAGCTTTGTTTTTACTGGTATTTAGAAAAGTATTCTAGGTAATATCTAATTATCTAATCTGAAGTAATATAAACAGTTTTGCAAAAAGTGGAAAATAATTTGTATTTGTATTTTGTGCTTGTTAAAGACTAGAAGATTAGAGAAACTGTTAATTTTGGGCTGTAAAACATGCAAAGTGAAGTAGATACTGAAAAAGCTTTATGTAAAATGAAATAAATCCCTGGCCTCTATTTGTCTCTTGTAGCCTGAACAGAAGCTTTGTGTAGTCAATAGAGACAGCATCGTCAAAGAATCAGTTATTTAAATACAGCTAGAGATGTGTTAAAAACATTCTTCAGTTGCAAATTAATTAATAATTCCACTATTACTAATCCATTACTAATTCTACTAATCCTACAGTAGTGAATCTATCATCCCATTACAAGAACAAATGGTTTAGTGTCTTTGCTATTAATGTCTAACCTTAGGCCTGGATGATCTCATAAAAAAGAGACAGTTTAGAGATTAAACTGAGTATTCCATATTTCATAACTGATTCTTTTTTGTATGCAAAATGCTGTACTTCTCAGCACAGAATTAATTATAGGAAAAATATACTTTCTGTTCCACTATCTGTTCAAGAAAAGCATTTTATTTATTCTCTAAGTCTAACCTGATTTATCTGAGGTTTAGACTATTCTCAATCTTTTTCTGTCACACTTACAAAACCCAAATTGATTCTATAAGTTACTATTAACCATATTATAAGCATTTCAAATTTTCATTAAAAATTCCTTCTTTTCAGTCAGTTTTTGGAAGATTTTATTTAGTTTCAGAAAAATCCTATGCATGCCTGTTTCTTCTGCCTCCTCTGACATCATTTATACTTTGGTATGTATCTCAGGTTTCATCCCAATCTGAGTGCATTGCTGTAGTTTCCTGTCAGAAAGAAAATCTGCAGAGTTTGCCAGCACTGAAGGCTCCTGAGATGTTCTTCCATTGCCTGAGCATATCTATCTAGTGCCTCTTAGGTGCTGTGGGGTCTGCTGCTGAGTCTCCAAATAGACATCCAGAGGGAAGTGAGTTTCCCACTGGTTCTGTACTGTATCTGCCAGCTTCATGCTGATGTTCCAGCAGGTCCCATGTGGCACTTGGTGCTTATAAGTGAGCAGCTGAAGTCAGTTTTTTGTTTTGATTTATGTTCCAGGAAGCCAACATTTGCAATCCATGACAATAACTATATTGTGGGTTTACGTAATTAAAAGGCTTCTGTATCTCCTCAGAGA
Source organism: Certhia americana (assembly GCA_018697195.1). Classification (NCBI taxonomy): domain Eukaryota; kingdom Metazoa; phylum Chordata; class Aves; order Passeriformes; family Certhiidae; genus Certhia; species Certhia americana. Next base: position 37,324,617 of record CM031860.1, read on the forward strand.
TGACTTCAGACACTTCCATTCTTTATTTTCTGTTGTCTACCAATTTCTCACACTAACTGTAAAAAGTAATTTTTTTCACTTACACAGCCAGAAAATTTTATGCAAGAAGAATCAGCATCCAGGTGTGATGAAACAAAGCATTATAGTTGCATGATAACAGCAGAGAGTAAATTTGAACTTTGTTGATGCAATCTATTAAATATAGTTTTTATTTTCTTCCCTTTGTTTTCTAGCACACTGACTTTAATTTTGTTTTGTTTTTCCTTGAATGATACTGAATTTTGGTAGACTGGTTTAGCCCCAGCCAGCAACCAAGCCACACACAGCCACTCACTCACTCTGCCACCAACTGGATCAGGGAGAGAACCAGAAGGGTAAAAGGCAGAAAACCCATGGATTGAGATAAAGACAGTTTAATAGGGAAAGCAAATACACACACAAACAGGCAAAGGAAACAAGAAATTAATTCACTGCTTCCCATAGGCAGGCAGGTGTTCAGACATCTCCAAGAGTCCCATCATGTGCAATGGTGACTTGGGAAGTCAAATGTCCCTTAACTTCCTCCTTCTTTCCCCCATTTTACATACAGAACATGATGTCACATGGTCTGGAATGTCCCCTTGGTCAGCTGGGGTCACCTGTCCCAGCTGTGTCTCCTCCCACCCTCCCGTGCACCCCTAACTTCCTCGCCAGTGTGGCAGTACCAAAAGCAGAAAAGGCCTTCGGGTCTGTGTAAGCCCTGCTCAGCAGTAACAAAATTATTTCTATATTATTAACACCTTTTCCAACACAACACCAGCCACTGTGAAAAAATTTTACTCTATCCCAGCCCAAACCAGCATGTTAGCAAAGAGAATTTAATTTCTCTAAGGAATATGTAGGTAGTTGTCATTTTCAAATGATGTCTAGAAGACTGATACACTTCCATCTTTCAGAAAAAATGGGGTTTAAACAAAGCTAGCTGAATTCTGGGCAGAAAGTAAGCTATTGAAATTTTGGGAAGAACAATTTCTTCTCTTCTGAGAAGAAATAACATTTCTGCTGTGGGAAAGCAGAATAAGATAAACATGGTCTCCAAAATATTAACACAAAGGAGCAGGATATGTAGAGGAAAAAAATTTTTCCCTTAAACGATTCAGGAGATGTTCACTGCAGTAGCCTAAATTTACTGTAAAAGACTGAATAGAATCATGAAATAATTTTTTTCTGTTTTCTTCTTCTTCATCTTTAGGGTAAGTGAAAGTGGAATATAAATGCTACAATATACAATAATGATTTGGGGTCTATGCCTAAATAAGACCAAAGGCTTTGGGGGGACGGGGAAATGTATATTACATAACTTACCTGAGCCATTGTTTTCTGACACACAATGTAGATTATGTATGAAGTAACATAGTTTTTTTAACTATTTATGCAAACCCTTAGTTTACAACAATAAGCCAAGCCCTCCTCAGGACAACTGGCCCCCTGAGATGGTAGATGGAGACAGGGAGCAGAATAGACTCCCTGTAGTCTAGGAGGAAGCAGTTAGACTGACTAAACTACTGAGCCACTTAGATGTTCACAAGTCCATGGGACTAGATGGACAAAAACTAGGATGATGAGGGAGCTGTTGGAGGAGCTCACCAAGATGCTTTCCATCCTTTATAATCAGTCCTGGCTCACTGGGGAGGTCCCAGATGGCTGGAAGCTGGCCAGTGTGACATCATCCATAAGAAGGGCCAGAAAGGGGATCTAGGGAACCACAGACCTGTCAGCCTGACCTTGGTGCCCAGCAATATTATGGAACAGATCATCTTGAGCATGATCACACGGCACCTATGCTGGGAATCAGACTCACCCAGTATGGGTTTAGGAGGGGCAGGTCCTGCCTGACCAACCTGATCTCCTTTTATGAACAGGTGACCCACCTAAGTTGTCTGCTTAGATGCCAGTAAAGCATTTGACACTGTCACCCACAGCAGACTCCTGGAAAAGGTGTCAGCCCATGGCTTGAGCAGGAGCATTCTCTGCTGGGTTCAGAACTGGCTGGAAGGCTGAGCCCAGAGAGTGGTGGTGAGTGGTGCTGCATCTATCTGGCAGTTGGTCTCCAGTGCTGTTCCCCAGGGATGAATGTTGGGCCCAGTGCTGGTCTAGTTAACCTTAGTGCCATGGTTTAGTTGACAAGGTGGTATTAGGTCATAGGTTGGACTCAATAATCTCAAAGGTCTTTTCCAACCTAGCTGATTCTATGATTCTGTGATTTTCTTTATTATATCTGATACCTCCTACCTCTTCACCCGTGAATGAATATCTGCCAGCTATTTACATGCTTTTGAGAGTTTCCTTATGCACTTGATGATGATCAAAGGATGGATTTTTTATGGTACTTAGGCTCATGAAGATGCAGATAAGCACCAGTGAGAATTAGATGCTTAGGTACCTTTGAAAATTTCATTTGATGACTGTTAAGAGCTAGAAGCTCCCTTAAAAATCTTGTCATGTATACTTAATGCCTATCCATATTACTGAAAGGGACTGTGAATCAGGATTTATGTAATGATCTTTTCCAGCTCATTTGTAAGCCTTTGAGAATAGATCAAAATTCACTTTGATTGACTTTCCAAATGGACATTGAATCATTCTTTCATTATCCTCTTATTTTCAACTGAATAGCTGGATAACAGGAAAGGTATTCCATTCTTTTATCTTGTACAGAAGAGGAAAAGAAATACAGTGCTAAGAAAAAATGGCATGAAGAAGGAATAAAATTGTATCAAGGATGTTCTAATCCTGCTATTCATCGTCTATTGTAGGCAGACAGCTAAAAACAGGCTAGGGGGTTATTATACTATGGGGAATATATTATGCAAACATACACAAGAGAACTACAACGTAACCAAAAGCCAGAGTATTCTCTTCTTCCCTATATTTCTGTTTCCCTGCGTCCTTAGAGGCAGCACCTAAGGCAGAAGGCTGAGCTGTGCATGAGTCTTTTCCATGTACCACAACTTTAGTGGCAGAGCATGCAGAGCTGTGTTTGTACTAATGGTCCGTAGCAACTGAAATGTTTGGATCCTGTGGCAGAGACCTGTGCTATCCATCATCTCAGTTACACCTGTTCATAGTGGGAGCATTTCCATGTGCTCCATAACTAGCCCAGCATCCGTGGTACCCAAATAGCAGAATGACAGCTTCCAGGCTACGTGTTGCTGAGCTTTAAAGTGTTATGAAGAACTTTAGGCTCTTCATAAATGGAGTTTTTTCTTAACAGCTTGGTTCTCTAGGAATCATGTTTTTTCCTCAGAGCTATGTGTTTGGACATCATGTCCTCCTCAGACCCAGCTGCCCCAGGGCTCTGTGGGATTTCTGAAACAAGTTTAATTTTAAAATGCCTTCAAGGGATAGGTTAAATTTTGATTTAGTTTATAAGGGCTTCTGTCATAGCAAGCATTAAAAAAACTGGAAAATCAGATTATGGTTAGTCTTGCATTCCCTTTCCTAAAATGCACAGAATTTGTACCTGCATTTGAGGCTTGGTATCTATGCATTCTTGGACTACATAAATTTAAAAACTTTTCATTTTATCCTCACAGCAACTGCAGAAAACAATGATAAAATATCTCCACACTAAAAGAAACTTATTTGGTTTTGATTTTAGAACATTTTCTCTCCTGGTTCAGTGAGTTCTATTGGAAGTTTGTCAGTCTTTTTCTTTTCAATTTTCTTGTACTATTATTTTTAAACTCTTGTATCACTGTTAAGCACTTTTTTAGTGCAATGTATTTAAAAGCTTCCAGATTCTTTGTGTTTTCTGCAAAATGTTGACAATAGGTGCATAATAATAAATAATAAATAATAAAAAAGGCTGTACTCCACCTTTCCTAAAAAAGGATCTTTTTTTCCCTTGTGTGAAATATTCAAGAATGTAGAAGCATGCCTAGACCCGTAGGAGCAATAGAAGAAAGGTTGACTGTCATCAATTCATTCACTTTTCAATAAATTTTTAATTTCAAGCCATTTAAAATATTTAACTTTTTTGCTCTCCATTTGACACCAGTCACATCTGTGACCACCCCACCTCTGCAGTGTTGTGCAGCATTCCAAACCCTTTCATTTCAGTTTCTATAGCTCTTATTGTAGAGCTTGCAGAATGTACCATAAAGTAGAGGCGTAAAAAACACTCAAAGTAGTTTTGCTAATACTTCATTTTACTCCAGATCAAGCAGACAACAGTATCAATTACATGGAACTACCACTGCTGGTACTAGTTAATGAAGTGGAAATTCAAAGTATTATTATGAGGCAATACAAAAACTATGTTAGAAAACATATATATTTACTCCTGTTGCTGAGTTTCAGGCTGTAGATAACATATATTTTAATTTAATTCTTACTACCTGGTTGAATCTTTTGCATTACTTGAGGATCATAAAATGACACATGTATCAGTAATTTACACCATATAAAAATTGAAAAAAAAACAACAGCAGAAGTGAGACATAAAGAGCAAAAAAGACTAAAATGATAAACATTAATTTTCCTCTCTGATCCTCTTTGAACTTCCTCATTCTTTTTGAATACTAATTTTTTTTTCCTTTGGTGATAGTATATGCAAAAGCCATTCTATTCAAAATGCTTCTTAGTATTCCTGTTTAATTTTATTGGTTGTGCAGCATTAAGGTTTTTTTGGTTGTGTAGCATTAAGGTTGTATACGCTCAAAGGTGACTTCTAATATGCACAATGAAGTTTTTAATATTAAACATATAAAATAGCTAAACTTATGCTTTCTTTGTTTAAAGGAAAGTCACTAATGAACTTGCATATATGCTTTAATTTATTCATTTTAGTATCCCGTTTTCAGTAAGTTTAAGAAAGTTTAAGAAGGCTGTGGTTGAAGAAGGCTATTAACCATAACAACTTTTTACATGATGCTCTTTTTACTTTTTGCTCTGACAAAATCTCACAGGGACCTTTTGGCAATAATTCATGCTGTAATACCACAGGAGTGCAGCATTTCCTCTTGCTATTCTTTTTCTCCCTGCAAGCAACATATACTTTTTCATGCTGTGTTTCTCCTGAATGCTTTATTAAAATAAAGTTATTATATTTATATGTAAGTTAAATAACAGAGCTTTTTTAGAGCACTTTTAACTCATGCTTGAAAATAGCATCCCAGCATTATCATCCAGACAGATTATAGCAATGCAGTTTTTAATTCATTATAAAAGGTTAAAAGCAAAAAAAGAGAAAGATTTCAGCTGCAAGTAAGTTGATATATTGTATCTTTTGATGATTGATCAAGAAAGCACTGCCTTTCAGAAGGATCTAGTAGGGCATAGTACAAGGAGGAGTGCCTTAAATCTGAAGAGGGGTACATTCAAGTTAGCTGCTATGCAGAAATTCTTTCGGAGGGGTGAGACAATGGAACAGAGTGCCCTGAAACTCTTGATCCCTGGAGTTGTTCAAGGCCATGCTGGATGGGACTTAGTGCAAGTTGGTCTAGAGGACGATGTCCCTGTCTGTGGCAGGTAGGGTTGGAACTAGATGGTTTTTAAAATTCCTTTCAAGCCAACCATTCTATGATTCTATGTTCTTTTGCAAATTTGTGAAGCTGGGAAACTGGGATAACTGGGAAGTATGTTTTGTCAATAAATGGGAAAATAAACCTTCAAGTTGAGAAACTAGATAATTAGTTTGTGATACAGATCGTGACTTTGTTTTATTGATTTAATAAAAGATTTATTTTTAGCATTCAAGTGCAGTATGTATCATTCAACCAGAAATACCCCACAGAAAGAATCTCGTTAAAAAGAAAAACAACAAAACCCAGGAGACATCTGGGAAAAGCTGTTGTGTTGGTGAGAAATTAAGCTGCCTTTTCTATTTGTTTTATATTTTGTTGTTTTCCTTTTATCTAGTCAGACCATTATCTTCACTTCTTAATGTGATTTCTTCTCTATTTGTATTATGAAAATTCATTTATCACATTTATATTGCACTGTATCTGTGGTGGTTTAACCCTGGCTGGATGCCAGATTCCCACCATAGTTGCTGTGTCACTTGCCTCCTCAGTTGGACAGGGAGAGAAAATAGAATGAAGGACTCATCAATTCAGATAAGGATCACTCACCCTTTACTGCCATGGGCAACACAGAATTGACTTGGGGAAATTAACTGAATTTATTACCAATCAAATCAGAGTAGGGTAATTAGAAATAAACCTGAAAACTTTAAATATCTTCCTCCCACTCCTCCCTTCTTCATGGGCTTACTTTCTCTCCTGAATTCTCTACCTCTTCCCTGTTTCAGTGGCACATGAGGGTGGGGCATGAGGGTTGTGGTCAGTTTATAAGGTTAATTCTGCTGCTTCTTCCTTCTCAGTGCGAGGACCCCTCACACTTCTCCTGCTCCAGCATGGGGCCCTCCCATAGAGACAGTCCTCCATGAACTTCTCCAATGTGAGTCCATCCCATGGGACTCAGTTCTTCATGGACTGCTCCAGCATGGGTCCCTTCCATGGGATGCAGTCTTTCAGAAACAGGCTGTTCCAGTGTGGGTACGCTGCAGGGTCACAATTCCTGCCTGTGCTCCTCTCTCCACAGGAGCCTGCTGCAGCACTGGCTTCCCACGTGGTCACAGCCTCCTTTAGGCATACACCTGCTCCAGCATGGGGCCCTCCATGGACTGCAGTGGGTCTCTGCATCCCCATGGCCCTCCGTGGGCTGCAGGGGCACAGCTGTCTCACCATGGCCTGCACGTGGGCTGCAGGGGGATCTCAGCTCCAGCACTTGGGGCACCATCTTCCCTTCTTTCTTCACTGACTCCAGTGCTGCAGGGCTGTGGCTATCACACGTTCTCATTCCTCTCTCTGGCTGCTAATTTTATTGTAGAATAATTTATTTTCCCTTAAATTCATTATCCTAGAAATGCTATCACCTTCATTGATGGACTTGGCCTTGGCCAGCAGTGAGTTTGTCTGGGAGACAACTGGCATTGGCTTCATTGGATGTATGGGGAGCTTCTGGCAGCTTCTCACAGAAACCAACCGTATTGACCCTTCTACCAAAACCTTTCCATACAAATGCAGTATGCTATCAAAGAAATATGGGCTAGAATTAATGCGAAAATGTCAGGTTATTTTATGGTATACTGTTAGTCAAAAGACTAAAGAAAGACTTCAATGGGCCAAACATTTAAAAAAAATCATTTCTTTTTCTGTGTTCAGTTTGGGAACTGGATCCAAAATCTTTGTGGTAAGAGCTCAGCAGCCACAGTAAATAATTCACTGGCTAATATTGTAGGAAAGCATATTAAAAAAAAAAATCACAGCAGAACTAATAAATCTTTGTTTCGGGTAGATAGTAGACTCAATTCATCCCTGACGTAACTTCATATTGGAGAAAGAGACAAATCTGGCCTTTCTGTATTTGTGCTTTACCTGATTCATAAAACACAAAAAAACCCATTGGTATTAAGACAGTTTTTTTGCCCCCTCTATGAGTTCTAAAAACCAGAGCACAATATGTTCTTTGTAAGCTATGAAGCATACACTCAGTATTATTGTCATTTTGGGACCTCTTTGTAATAGTGTTTAAGAAATATGTGAGAAAAAATATTAGTAGATGCAACTCCAATACTCATGTACCCATAGCTTACCAGCTGCAGACTGGGGACTTTAACTTCAGGATGCAACATATTAATTGTATGATGTCTATATGAAGAATAAAATGTGTGGTAGAAAGGTACCAGTTCTCTGAATTCTTGTTCTCTCTTTACACTCCACTTTCTGATTCAGGACTGATACTATCTGACATTACAAATGCTGCATCAACCAGTGTATGAAATTGTTTCTCCAAAGGCTTAAATATATTTTGAAAACAAATTGCTTGTTAGTAGATTTTAGGACTTTTAGGCAGATGATTTTATGAAGACAAGTGTGCAATTCTTTATAAATAAATTAAATTCAACTAGTTTAATTTCCATGAAAGTTTATGACAATGATCAAAATATTTCAATAAGTATCAAACCGAACCTAAAGAAGAAATTCTTCTATAGGTAAGCTAGGTTCCTAAAACAAAATGTAACAGGGAAAAGCAATCCATAAAAGAGAAAAGGAAATCTTCTCATGGAAAATATAAGGTGTTTTTAACATCCTTATAAAATCTGAGGGTGAATTTGCATTCATTTATCACAGGCATGTGTTGCAAATTCAAGATGTCAGCCTCACAACTTTGTTGACATTCATGCTTTCTAGAATAAAAATTACAATAATGTTCAAACATCATCTTGGAAATCCACTTTACATCTTTCAGATGACATGAAGAATTTTCAAAGCTTTGGCTTTGAAAGTGTTACAAGATAAAACATGAGGGTGTCTGTGTCTTAGAGTGTGTGGGAGACTAGAGTGTTGGCATGAAAATTTATGTGCCCTTATACAATTTTCTTCAAAAAGTAATTGCTTTTATCCTTGTGTAACAGCAAGGGGGTTCTACTGTACCATTTTAAACTGTGTAAGCTCAGTCTCTATTAAGATGTTTTACTGTATCCGATTGATTGATTTAATGAATGAAAAAAATATGGAGATATATGTGATTTTCAGGTAGCAAGATACTGTATGATGTAACATTCTAGAAGAGATTCAATAGTTTGTTCTGTCTGGAGTGTGTTTTTGGAACATTACTTCTAATATAGGTACTGTGGCTGATTTGAATACACACTTTCTGCCAGTTGGTAAATGTTTCTTGTGCATACTATTGGCCTCTTCTTTCCATGTTAGCTTCCTCCTTGTCTGCTTTTTGATCTGTGTCCCAGGAAGAGGAGTAACATATAGGTATGCCATAATAGAAATATTGCTCTGGAAGTTGCAAACAGGCTCAAATCATGACACAGGTGAAATCTGAACCTAATTTTTCATAAATGTTATGGGCTATATTCATAAAAATGCAAATGTTTGTGCCTCTGGTAGCTATAACTTACTGCAAAATGAAGAAAAATTCATCCACTCACTTAAATTTTTACAAACCCATTATTTGCCTCTGGTAATGGCTCATTCTGATTTCATTCTGCGTTATAAGAGGGAGTGGGGACACAAATATATTTCTCACACCATACATGGGACCCCAAGGATTGTAGTGTTCTATTTCTCATTGGTGTTATGTTCTACCTCTGTATTAAAACCATGCAGCCATGAAAAGCCTTTTATTTGTGTAACTGTACAATTACAAACCATGACTGAATAATAACTTATTTTCAAAAGTAGGAAAGGACTAGGAAATGGAGAGACAGAAGGAATTTAGGTAATATAATATGGATTCACTTTATTGTCACCAGTTTTATGTAGGACCTGCTAATGAAATGAAAGATGAAAGGACATAATTTCTCAGTTGAAAGATTAATTCTCTTTTATTTCTGAAGTGCTTTTTTTTATACAGATGAAAACATTGTGCTGTGTGATTGTTTTAACTGATCTATATTTTCTGCAAACACAAGATTACCATGCAAGAAATTATGAAAATTCCCCTGTTTTGCAGTCCTAGGATGAAGGTCTTAATTTTTATTCTCCCTGTTAGCAATGCTATGCTCTCATTTATTTATTTGGTGCTATATACTTTTTCAAAAAGCTCCCTAAAGTAAGATTTCTTATTTATTCCAACATATGCTTTGTATTTCCATTTAATCTTTGTAACAGTTGCATTTATGTAGCATATGTTGTAGGGCACATCTCAGTACTAGATTCAATCCTGCATCCTCACATCTTTTTCAGTGAATTTCCATGAGAAATCCATAATTTTCTACAATGAAAAAAAATATTTGCAAAGCTGACAACAAAAAAAGAGTCCTTCTTTTCTGGGACACTGCCAGTCTTCCTAAATTTGAACGACCCCATCCAGGTCCTAGGTCAGGTGGACATCTTTTATTTTCCAGTGACCTGGCACCACCATGTCCTTCTCTGCAGCTGTTCCCTTTTAGATGTGGAAGTGGAGGGCTGGTTGCAGGCTCTTCATGTCCCTGCAAGCTGTCACAACAATTCTCTCTTCCGGAGCTGGTGCTGAGTATCAGCATGCCATTCTTAGCAGCACTGCTGATTATTTTCCGTGAAATAATAGCTGCTTTTTCAAAATATAACTCCTGAATATAACTGGAATGTAATTTACAGTGTTTATAAGGGAGTTGTTTTAAATGACAGAACTGTCCTTTATGTAAAATCAAACCTTCTAATTCTATGTTGGCTTACCAGTTACTTCACTTAGTGAGATGTGTATTCTGAGGGATAGGGTAAGCCTAATATTTTATATAGTAAGTCCCAAGCACCATTCTATTGATATTTAATTAGGGAGGTTTTGAGACATTACAATATACTTCAAATATTTCCTTGAGTGTATTAAATAAGACTGACCACTTCTGAGTGTGTCTCCACATTATGGAAATTAAACCCATAGTTTTAATTTAATTTTTGGAATTTTACGTCTCTAACTAGCCTTCAGATGTAGTTGACTAACTTTTTTCTTTATTCTTTTCTATTTAACCTGAAGAATTCTCTTATTTGTTTCAGTGTTTATGGTAACCTGCTAAATTTTCTATTCTTCCATGTAGTTTTGTTTCTTGATCAATCTTAGTTTTCATTGATTTCCTTATTTGTTGCAACCTTTATAGAGGTATTTTTATGCACTTTGTAACACAGGATCTTCCTCTTCTCTTAAAGCCAATATTTGTGAAAAATTCCTAAAGTCCTTAATGAATGCCTTAAAAATATTCAAATTCACAGACTTTTGAATATCATTGAAAGTCTTTTGTAAATCAATAAAAGATCCCATCTTTTTCCTTTTTTTGAATATATGGAACATGAGCTGATATTTTTTTTTAGAACTCAGACTTCAAACACTATGATTAAAACATAGGTTTTGTTCATCTGCTCATTTTCAAATGGGAAATTCCCCAGGCCTTTCCCTTCCAGCAAAACCCAGCAATTCCAGAATTACAGGCCAGGTTTGTTTTAGGGGTTTATTTATTTATTTATTTTAGCCTGGGTTTGAAGATTTTTCTCTGTAGTGAACATATTTTTTTTAACCGCTGTGCCACCCTTTCCAATCTTTGATATATGCACTTCAAAGCTTTGCTGCTTAGTGTGTGAAATTCACCTATCTTCTGGCAAAATCCAGCTTTCAATTTGACAGTCTATTCAGTGTGTTGATTATTTTCTGTATGAAATAAGCCACTTCCCACTACCCTTATGCATCGTCTTTACTTTCCTATTTTCTTTATTATTAAGTCATTACTTAGTCCACTCATATTCTACATTAAAATACGTCTCCAAACTCTCAGAATTGTTTTTGGTCATGCATCTGCAGTTTATATGTAATATCCAGGATTTTTAGTAGAATACATTATTCTCCAACATATGCACAGATAGGCTCTGAGCAGGATCTTAGGTTCAGATATTTTTCACAGAATCACAGAATGGGTGAGGTTTGAAGGGACCACACTGGGTCATCTGGTCCAACTCCCTTGCTCATGCAGGGTCATCCTAGAGCACAGGGCACAGGATTATGTCCAGATGGTTCTTGAATATCTTCCATGAGGGAGAATCCACAGCATCTCTGGGCAGCTGTTCTCATGCTTGGTCATCCACAGTAAAGAAGTTCTTTATCATGTTCAGGTAGAACTTCTTGTGCATCAGTTTCTGTCCATTGCCTCTTGTCACAACTGAGAAGAGCCTTGTTTCACTCTCTTCATGAGTGGTCCTCTCCCTCCAAGATGAACAGACACAGCTCCATCGGACTTTCCTCATAAGCTAAATATTCCTGACCCTTTCTGATCTTTGTTGCCCTCCACTGGACCTGCTCCAGGAGCTCCATCTCTCTTGCCCTGAGGAGCCCAGAACTGGTCACAACACTCCTGATGTGGCCTCACCAGGGCTGAGCAGAGGGGCAGCATCACCCCCTCAGCCTGCTGGCAATGCTCTTCCTAAAGCCTCTCAGGATCCCATTGTGGCTTCTTGGCCACAAGGACACTCTGCTGGCTCATGGATAGCTTGGTGTCCACCAGGACCCCCCAGGTCCTTCTCTGCAGAGATGCTTTCCAGCAGGTCAGCCCCCAGCCTGTGATGGTGCAGGGGACTATTCCACCTCAGCTGAAGGACCCTGTACTTGCCTTTGTTGAGTTTCAGACAGTTCCCAACTCTCCAAGGTCCTTCATAATCATGGTTAGAAAACTTATTTGCAGCAGCTAAAATAAGCCATGTTCCTTGAAATTAGATTTTAGAAAATACTTCAGAGAGTGAAAATGCTGGGACTTTACCCTTAGCTAGTTATTGTTTTGTTCAGTTCTACTTTTTAAACTGCAGTGAGTTGCAAGTAAACTTCTGAAAAAGCTTTCCATGATCTCTCCTAAAATTTCACCCTTTTGGTTAGCTTTATAGAAACACAAGAAAAAGCTTTATGTTATGTTTTGGATGTGAAGTGATGAATTAGCATGTTTTGGGTCTGGTTTAGTTGTTGAGTTTATTTTTGGTTTTGTTGGGTTGGTTGATTTGTTTTTAAGGTATTGGTTTTCTTTGATGTGTAGGAGATGAAGACAGGTCAGCTTGGGGGTCCATGAAACTATACCAGCATTTTCATTAAAAGGTATCAAATAGATAAGACAATAAAACAAAATTTTGTTGTAAGACCAATTGCATGGAAATTGATTTTGTGGTATAATGAAACTGAATATTAGACACAATCTCAAGCTTAATATTGTGAAACTGTTATATCATAGAAATATTGTATGTTTGTAATTCTCGATTTCTTTAATCAACACATTTAGTTCTTAGATGTTTATTCTTTAGAGATTTGTTTTAAGATGAGAGTTAAAGACCAGTTCTTATTAAACTGCCATGAGATTATGGTACTTACTTTCTGAAAATCATAGGAACTCTGTTTACTTTCATTTTCTTCTGTTGTCTTTTTTAATAGAGCAATATTAGCAATTTAATGTCTCATGTTGTCTTGTGCAGAGACTAAGGTTAACAGTTAGACTACAAGTCAAAAATGGCTATTTCATTCTTTTTCATTTTTTTTTCCCTTGGTGGGGTGCATTCTGGATGAGGTATTTGCCCTACTGAGAGCTGCAGGATTCTGTAAAATCTGTATTGAAACCCATGTCTTCATCATTATCTCACTTCTAAGTATTGTTATAATTACAAATGTAGAAGGGTTTCAGTTGCTGCAAAGATGAATAAATTAATCTTGAGTGGTCCATTATCAAAGGTGAAAAAAATCCTCATTTTTTTACAAGTGTAAAATAATAATCTGTATTCTGATTACCAGAAAACATTGATAAGTTGCTATTAAATAAGCACTATCTGAAAAATTATGACTATTCAAAGTACAGTTACTTTTTAGGTGTGTTTAAAGAAAGAAATCACCATAATGTCCACATGCATACCTCCTTCATATAACTCCTCATAGCACCAAACTAAATTAAAAGTAAATAAATCCAATAGTCATTTCAAGTTTAATACTGTTTTTCAAATTCCTTCAATACTCAGCAGTTTCATCACAGGCCCAGGGGAACACAACTGCTGTATTTACAGAGACAGCTGCTTTAGTATCTTGAGATAATTCATCAGAAGGCTTTCACTATAGGACAGGGAGTTTGAGTTACAGTTGTTGTGTACAGTTTGAATTCAAGTTGATGTGATGATTTTGGTCAATGGTGTCCTGCTCCTATTGCTTTCTTAACCAAAGAGTGCATTTCTTTGGGTGGCAAGGAGTGAGATGGACTTTGAGTCTCAGACTGCATGAGACTGTGTATGAGAAGTCTGCATGTATGGAGACAACAGTTCTTTCCAGTCAGCAAAACTCAGAACATGTTCCAGGAATGATTCACATCTCTGTTCACCATCATTCTTGCCTCTGTTTTCATGCAGAAATCTCTGCTGAGAAATGGCTGTCTGACAAAACTGACAAAATTGCTTACTAAAGAATTTCTTCTTCTGATATTCTGGTATTTTAAACCATAGTAGTTAATGCAAATATAGCTTGTTTTAAGCACTAATAGCAATATATAAAGTCTGTCTACCTGTAACATATTCTTTTTTTCCATTTATAACCTACTACTGTTGTAATCAGAAAAATATTGGTTGGAATACTATTCACTCCATTGTAGAACTAGATTCATTTTATTGTTTGGTAAATACAATACACAGAATAACTGGAAAAATTATTATTATAATTTATAATATATAAATTATTTAAATTTTAATTTCTATATTATTTAAATTTTATATTATTATAAATTTATATATAATTTATAAATTTATAAATAATTTAAATTTATAAATTATATATAAATTTATAATAATAATAACTGGAAAAATTATTATGCATTCTCTCTTATCTTGATTTTTATCAGAAGATGTTTCCTTGTATGTTAAAAACCTTCAAGTCTCTCTCCCTCTTCCTCCCTCCCATGTAGAGTCTGTACCCTGTTTGCCATCAAGTCACATCTAAATATCATTGTAGAAAGGAGGATGTGCTCTGCTAGGTGTATTGCTCTCTTGAAATACTAGTGCCTCCAAGAGAGCCTAATACTCTGACAAAGGAAAATTAGCACTGAACCAGAAAATCAAACAGGTGTGAGTGTAAAATATTTTTTTTTGACCTCAGTTCCAAAGGTGATGTTTTTCTTTTTATGACTAGGAAACAGATCTATTTATTGTCGTAAGTGAAAACTCTACCTCTAAGACAGTTATAGCAGAATATGATATATTTTTGTATATTTTTATTTTTTGTATATTTTGTATATTATTTATGTATACTTGCATAAGGGTCCAGTCAAAGAGAAGATGATTATTAATTTGGGGGGTTTATGTCAGCAGCATTCATATGCATTCTGTAAATATGTTTCACTAAGATATTTCCTTTTCATTTATAAAGAAATATCAGTTACTGAATCCATGGATTTATTGATTACTCCTGGAGATGAACAGAGTTACCTTTATGTCAATAATGATTATTTTATGGTTTACCTTGTTTGTAATTTCAAAATAAATAATGCAATTGTATTTTGTTCCCTGACAGGAATAATTAAGTACCTCTGCACAGTGTTTCCGTAACACATATCTGCCAGTGATTTAGATTGTTTGTGAACTCATGCTACAGCTGACAAGGACGAGGGAGAAGACATCTGTCATCTAATTTATTTTTCACTGCATTATGTATATAAAGTAAATGCTGGTTATGCATTAATGTTAGTGAGATAGAACATTTCTTTGCATATTTTTTTCTGCTTCTAAACTGCCACTTTTATAGCCTTATGTTTAGAAAATAAATGAATGCTTTCTATGCCTTCTGTTGCTAGTAATACAAATTTCAGAGCTCTGTTAGAGGGAAAGAGCTAATAGAACCATGTTCAATGAATCTACCCTCTGATGGATAGATTTGTCTTATTTGTCTTATTTGTAGTGAGTGTAGAATGAAAAAGACTTTTTTTTATTCACTTTTCACAGAGAAGTAGCTAATATGTTGCCTTGTCTTCCAGTCTGTAAATATTAATCCCAGCATTTCTATCTGACAGGTGCCTGCCTCCTCAGGCATTGACTGGTTAAGCACTGGTCTGAAAAATGAGTTACTCTTTCCATGTGAATTATTCCCCTCAATAAAATTAGCACACCATATGAATAAAATTCCTCTTACCTTTATGTTCTGTGAAGTTTCACAATACTTCAGGACAATCCTTCAGACTGATTTTAATGTGTTCCTCTCAATTTCAGTTCAGGTCTAGTATCTGATTTTGTCCTTGGCTTCATGAAAGAGGATATACACACGGCAAATCTTCACTCCTTTTTCTTTGAGCCTTGAAGGTTACCTTTAATTGCTCTGCAAAAAAATAAGCAGTGAACTTTTAATTCCACAAGGATAATAGGAACATTCAGCGGTATTTACAAGATCTTTTGTTTCTTTTTATCTTAGTACATTTCTAATTATACTTTTTATTTATATTACAGAAATGCTGAAGAATTCCAATTAGAAATGGGCCCCTTCTATATTAATCTTCTATCAAAAAAAGATTGTGCTATGCCCTAAGGAATTTGCAGTTTGATTTAATTCACAAAACTGAATTAATTTAATAATTTGAAAGAATATCTGTTATAAAGTAAAATCTATTATATCAACCTGTGTGATTTTAGCTGTGGTGTTTTATGCTTTACTTTGATATGCAGCTTCTAAAATCAGATGCCCAAGCTGTGAGCCTCACTTCGGTCATTTTTACCTACCCTAACCTCCCCCCTCTAGAAGATTTAGTCCTTGAAGTTAGAGACAAAAGCTTGAAAAAAGTGAGCTCTCCAGGCTTCAGTGAAAAATGGAAAAAACCATTTTGAAAACTGTTTCATGAGATTAGGTCCTTCTAAGTTTTGAATGTTTATAGCTTTCAATAAGTGAAAAATTCATAGCTCAAATTGGTTAAACAGAGTTCTACAATACCAAGTAGCATAAATACAGCAGGCTTTGCATTTATATTTCCAGGACAGTTTAAAAAGTGAGTCAGTTTAAATACATAGAAGATTGGTATGCACACCAAGAAAATAACCAGATTCTTATTACTTTTAAACATTAATCATGTGTCATCACTAGGTCATTCTCTTTAAAAAGATTTTCACTGAAGTTCTACTCTTGCTTGTAGTGCCACAACTACAGTGTGGATCAGGAAAATTTCATGAGCAACAGAAAACCTAGGTAGGAACAGATACAGTATGCAGAAATCTTAATTTTGTGGCAAAACCATTTTATATTTTCCCTGAAATTACTGGAGTCTTGCGTCAGTTTTTCTCCTGATGCCCTAGGACACACAGTGATCAGTGGAGCCAGAGCCATGTGTCAAAACATATCCAGATGCCAAAAGATCTTGTCAAAACATCTGATGGTGAACTGTTTTGAATCTAAGTATTCATAATTAATATTGTACTATGCACAGAAAATTAATATAAAATTCACAGTCACTGATATGCTTGCTTTTTTTGTGTGTGTTCTTGTTTGTTGTTTTTCTTGTTTATTTGTTTGGTTTTGTTTTTTTTCATCTGGATAGATGATGAATGGTGTCATGGCCCAACAGAATCCATGCTATTTTTATTTATCACACTCATTTTTTTCAGATTCTATAGCAAAAATTTTATACCACAATATTATTATAATAGGTGATATTCTCAGGCTAGCTGAATGAAGACAAATAATTTATTTGTATCTTTCTATTTACATATTTATTCACAAAAATTTGTTTATGACTAGAACAACATCACTGACATAATCACACAAGACATATAATTCATGTATGTATTACCAAAACCTCAGTTATAGACCAGACCCCTGTGGGTGTAATTTTCCTTTGCGTTAGAAATAAAGTATATACCCAAGACAACACAAATATAAAGATGGTCAGTAAAACACAAAGCGTCAATTAACAACTGTAAACCAGATTAAAGTGCAGTGCCCAATGCACATTTTTGCCTTTCCACATTCCTTTTTTATGTAACAACATTTAAATAAGCACTATTTTACAACAAAAGTGACCTTTTTTCATAATAAGAAAAGAGACTTTCTGATAATGCCAAGTATTTCCTTAATCTGAATATTAAGATGAATGTTGAACTGTCAAGAAACTTCGGTAAGTCATGGGGACATCTCCTACCAAGAAGATGTCCCTAGACTAAATGGCAGAATAGATATTTTCATGTAAATCTCTGCCTCTCTGTTTAAAGGGTTTGACCCTTCTACTAATTCAGAATAGATCATATGTATTTTTTTTTTTGACCAATAGTGTAGGCAGCTATAATTTATAGATAATTGGCAGTAATAAGGACAGACAAAACAGCTATTTTAGAAAGTGCAAAGGTGAATTTGCTGCTTCTATTGTACACCTTAATTTTTGTTTTTGGCTACTCAGCAACCTGGCTCTGTCGTTTTTGCCAAGAAACAAGATTCCAGTTCCCACCTATATGTCTTAAATGGGCTGTTGAACACTTTTTTATGGAATACAACCATAGAATTGCTGTATAGTCAATATAATTATTCAGTTATCCCTTACAATGTTATTTACCCCTCTTTTTCTCTTTGAGAGAGAAAAAAGTAGGGTACCAGTGAAAATGAAGAAGAAACAGATCAAGAAATATTCACTAGAAAAAGAGGTGCAAAGTTGCAAAGTAAACTACAGATTTATTTTCTTTTGTATAGGTCCCAAATTATTGATTTTTAAGCTCTTTTAGAACTATTCATGTAACCTATTTGTGTTGAGAAACTTCACAAAATTGTACTGCATGGGATATTTTTATATTTAGGGATAGTTAACATTTATATTCATTGAAATTTTATAGTTTTTTCCTTTATCACTAATTTTTGTCCTTTAGAACACAATCCAGTTCTATGTCTCTCCTTCCTACTTTCTTCATCTCAGGTTTGTATCTTCTAATTTATGGATCAAATGTTGTATTCCAGTCTGTCACTGTGAATCTTTTATGAGCTTACACTGGATTTACACTGAGGAAAAGGAGAGAAAATTGGCTTCATGCCTCTTATGTTTTGTAATCTCTCTTTCCTCTAAAATACTGCATCTTCAAACATAGAGCAGATACAAAACCCCCTGGAGCTAATACAAAAGCTTTTGTCCATGGCAACTGTTTTCAGCCAGAATCTCTTGCTGAATTCTTTCTTCCTTGATTGGTATCTTTTTCCAGATGCACTCTATTCCAGATTCCATATTCTAGAACTCTACTATTTTTGTTTCAATCCCTCCCAGAAGGATTTCTCTTAATTCTTTTGTTGCTTGTCTTCTTGCTCTTGTCCATAGAGTCCAGGTTTTCTGTCAGCTCTCTGAATCAAAAAAAATGGGGCAATTAAACAGTTACTCAGAGAGACAAATGCATTTTTATCCTAATCCCGAAGATGAGACAATAAGTAAACAACAATTGCAAAATGAAGGTGTGTAATTTTTAATACAATTAATATGTTAATTGAATTTATTTAATTATTTTCAAATTCCTGAACCTACCATTCTCACAGCATTGTTAAACACGTTATCTCTATTACATCCAAGGTGCTTCTTTACCTAATAGAAAATTGTTATACATGATCTAGGACTCACAGAATGTTTTATATCCAGTGAGATCAGCACGGAAAGGAACAGTTTTCTGCCCTCTAATAAATTTTGCAAGCTTCCATTAGTTATGTGCAAGCGTATTCACTCTGAACAGAATGTGTTACTTTGTACTTGAGGCCGTATTTCACAAAGAATAAATTGTGCTGTGCTGGGTGTCTTGCCAGGCCTTTCTGCTGTAATGAATCTAGGGGCAGCTCTGCGACTCCTGTGCCCAGGAACCGGGTGAGACAGGAGACAGTGGCAGTGCCCGAGTGCCAGCAGCTGTCACTGTCCCAAAAGTCCTGCCGTGCTTCCTGCAGCCTTGCAAATACCTCTAGCAGGAATTTTCTTCTCTTACCCCATTCTCACAAAGTCAAAAGGAATGAGAGAAATGAAGTTTAGTGCAAACCTCTCCTGCTGACTAATCTAAAACTTGCAAATTAGTTTATGAATCTGTAGTACTTACTCTCATTTGACACTGAAAACAGCTGTCTGAATATTTACCTCAAAGGAAACTTCAGATCCTTATTTATTCCCAAACCCTTAAATTTAATATTTTTCAATATTATTTGGAGTCTTTTTTTTATTACTGTTAATCACATTTTATATTGAATTTCTATGGATTAATGGATTCACTTTTTTATGTGCTTCAATTCTGCTAGGATGGGGCCCGTTTCATTGAGGGTCTTTTTTTTGCAAACAGATTAGGCACACTCAGCAGTCACTGAAATTCTTTACCTGTAATCAGAAATTCCGCGCTAAGTCACTTGACACAGTGGAGATGATAGAAGATCAGTTGAAACCGTTCATTTTTGATTTATCTTGTAACTAGTTATACTATCTAATTAGAAATTGAGGATTAAATTTTAAAATGGAGTATGTTAATGCAGTTAAATTGCTCCAGGATCTAGGAAATTAAACCCATGTGACATTTTACTTTAAGACTACTGTACAGCTTTTCATTTGAACATTGACAAAATGTAGCATATTTTAAGATGGAGTAGTTCATCTAGCAGTAACATCTGATTTGTACTAAATACTAGATGCCAAAATTCTTCACATCCTGTAAAGACCATGAGGCTTTATCTAATATACTGTAAAAATGACCAAAGACTGTTTAGTTTTTGTTTATTAAATAGCTTAAGACAACTGGTTCCCTATTTTTAAAAGGAAATATTTTACGTTTTAAATAAAAATAAAACACCCCATAAATTACACTGCTTTTCTCATCAAACATTTTGCATTCTAGGCTATACAGAAAAGAAGTTTCAGGATGTCCAGTAAATAAATTTCCTTCCTTTTTTAATGTACACTTCATATTTTTGAGAAAAGATAGTACTTTGCCTGTATCAAAATATTAAATATGTTATTCTGCTTTCATATCAACAGGTGTATGACTTGATCTCTGATTTAAACTGCTCTGGAAACAGGCGGCACAGCTGTGATAGTTTGGCCAACCCATGGATGTGAGCTGGCTGGCTTTGAGATTGGCACCTTGTTGGACCAATTGGAGGGTACTTCATCTCTGGGAATATCACATTTCAAGATGAAACAAATCCCAGGAAATCTCTCTTTCGTTCCAGTGTTTGAGAGAGAAGAACCTGCTCCCCCTCAGCCTCAGGCTGTGCGGGTGGTGGGGAGGGGAGGCCACACGGGCCCTGGGCTGAGGTATGGCTGGCCTGTGTTTGATAACATCTGCTGACACATGCACTGCCCTGCTGCCATCCCTGGGCTGGGCTCTGCACTGTTGTAGCCCTGGCAGAGTCAGCCAATGGCTCCCTGGGCAGTTCTGAGGAGGGAGAAGCCAAGCCAGCCCAGACAGGTTTGCCGCAGTCCCAGACCCACCCCAATGAGACCAGGGAGTGGAGAGGAGTCCATCCAACCTCCCCCAGCTGCAGGGGATCAGCCAGTGACTGCCTTTTGGTTCAGACCCACTGAGATCTTGCCCCCCTCCACAGCACAGCTTTGAAATATGCCACCATGAACTGTTCTACAGCCTGGCAGAGATCCCAGGAGAGATTTTAAGACTTTACCAGATGAAAATTCCAAAGCATGAATCCTGCATGAGTGAGAGAAAGGAGAGACCGAATGAAATGTGAAGAGACACAGCATGAGACCTAATGTCAGGAGAGACAAAGAATAATCCTAGGTTGGAAAGAAGATTGAAGAAGTTGCCTGGTTTTAGGCTGGACTTCCCTTGTCAAGTCATAGAGAATTGACTAAACACCGCTGTAACATATAAAATGCTTTTAGGAGAATGCAAAGATCTAGTCATAGCTGTGAGTTGATGTAATTGTGAGCTAACAGAGAAATTTGAACAGAGGAAGACTGAGACAGAGAAAGATGATGCCCTCTGCCCACTGAGAGAAGATGACATCTTGTTTTTTGAGATGAAGATGAGATAGATGAAGAGAACTCTTGTTTTGTAATAGCACAGGCATCCTTAAACTGTACCCTAATAAGTTGATATGGCCTATGAGTGGCTGTGGGAAGGCTGTCTCATGGGAAGGGCTTCACAATGGCAGATTTTCTTCCCCGGGGAGGGCCATATGTGAGGGCATAAGAGAACTGGTATCTTGTAGAAAACCTCTATGGTGTACAAAAGTGACTCCTCTCCCTTGGTGAATTGAGAAACGATTGTTCTAGGGGTGGCAAACTGACTGAAAATCCCAGGTTTTGTCTTTTTAAGCTGTCAGTGGAAAAGTGAATTGTTGGTGGGGAGAGAAGTGTTTTGAAGGTTTCATTCTGATTCTTGGTTTTTTTCTTTTTTTAGTGTTAGTTAATAAAGTTTTTATAGCTTTTAAGTTTAAGCCTGCTCTGCTCTTTTCCTGGTCCTATTTCACAGCAGAAATTGAGGGAATATATTCTGGTGGGTGCACTGGCACTTGGCTAGTGCCAAACCCATGACATCTTTGGCACGTTGGCCAGGAAAATTCAAATTAGCAAATTGGTGAATGTGAAACTCCTACATTTAAATTGGTGTTTCTGCCCAGTTATTTGAAAATTAAACAATTGGTAGATAAAACCATTACAGTGGTGAAGGAAAGAAGTTCAAACACTGCCCTGGGAATAAAGATCTTGTGGGTCCTAGTTTTGGTGCAAGACCTTTGGCTGTCTGGGTAATTTTTTTTAGTGTAAGAGTTTTCTATTTGTAAAACAAGTAGAGTAGTATTTACTTATGCCTTGAATGATTTTTCATTAAAAAAGCACTTGAAAAAGTGAAAATGATTCCCGAATTTAAAATAACCAAGGCGTCTTCCTAAAGGAAGAGGTGATGTTATGGCAGAAAGGAACTTTCCTCTACAGTGTCCTATTGAAAAATTGGAGAACAGTGCGAAAAACAGATTTTGATTTAACACAAAAAGCAAGCATTTACTCTGTAATTCTGTCAAAGCTGATATCAGTGTAAATGCTCAGCTGTCAGTAACTGAGTCCTTGTCAAAATCCTATCTCCAGACAAACAGGAGAGAAAACTATACTGATGTAATGGTTTTGGTTTTCTTTCCTTATTTTCTTGTTTATGTTTGGAAGGGACAAATACTTGTGCATTTATAACAGTATGAAAGAAGGCTTACTTACTAGCAGAAAAATTAGCAGAGGAAAGAGGAATAGAAGAAGACAGCTAATAATTTATACTTTCTCTGATGTTATTGGAAGACAAACTGTAGGAAATTACCGTACTTGTGTAGAGATGAATACTCAGCATACAACAAATTGTTACACAGAAGTCTGGGATGCACAAAATTATGAAGATGTCTAGTGAACTTTTAGGCCATATAGAAAGTATAAAGTATTTGCTTTCTGAAAATATAATTAATTTCTTATATTTCAAGTTATCCCAAGACTTTTGACATAGCATGCTTTGGTATATCAGTAACCTAAGCCACTCAGGTTCTTCATCATTAATTAATCCTAGATTGCATTAGCATATGTGAAGGTGTTGAGATTGATGGTCTTAAGGTAGCATGTTCTTTCTTCGGGAATTCAGAAGATGGCAAATTGTAAGAATGGACAATTACATGTCTGGATAAAAAATCTGACTGTTAAGTTAGATTGGATTTTTTGTCTGGGAAAACCTTGCTTCCAAGCCAGGAGCTTGAGAAGTTCTGCTTGCCACTTTTCATCACTTTATCCTGAATTAATTTCTGCTTTAGAAAATACATATTTCTTGTTTTGCATTGACTATGTTTGTCATTGACAGAGAAATTTGTCTGCACTACCTGACCCCACATGACCATCTGTCTGTTTTGGCTGGGCAGCGATGCCTGTAAGCACAGATCTGACCTCAGCCACTGGCACGTTACAACCAAGGTCATCAAACCAGCTGGAAGCCTTGCAGGAGTCAGGCTGGCTGATGGAAAAGTTTTGAGAGGTCCTTTCCCATCAGACCTTCTGTCAGACCACAGGGGCAGCAGGACTGCACCACCAGCAAATTTAGGAAATCCTTTGAGTGATGAAAATCAAAGTCTAGGTTTGTGGAGTTTTTGTTTTGTTTTTGTTTTTCACAGTAAAACATTTTTGTCTATTCATTAAGTTACATCGTAAAGCAATTTTTCACAGTTAAACTATCCAGAACCTAGTGTCTATACAAATAGCACCTTTTAGGGTTTAAAATACACAGTTAAAATTAATCAAATTTCCAAAGAAGTGATTCATGTTCTTAAGTTTATGCAATATCTGTTAAGTCTTTAAATTACTTATGATTGCTATAAAAGAACTTTTAACTGTGAAGATATGCTTATATGTATATAAAAATAATGCTGACTTAAAACCCAAGTCAAAAGTTAACTCTGTTTTTTTTGTTCTGGTTGTCTTGAACTGAAAATATGATTGTGGTAATATTATAAATAATCATGCTGCTTTATGTCACATATTAAAAACTTTCTTTCTACCAAGTACAGTTTATAAATAAGGTATAAGTGATATAAATGGAGACAATTATTTTAACCTATATATTTTTGAATGTGGTTTTAGAGAAAACTTTCTCTGACATGTTATAATATCTCTGAATTTGTATGTGATTTTTAATAATTTCTTTTTCTTGAATCCTTAGTATTCTTGGAGTGATAATATAGTCTCAATCCTCTGGGCCAGGACCATTTCATTAAGAAATCACTCTAATGATCTCCTTGCTGACAACTTCTAAATTGTTTAATTAAGGATTCTGATTTTATCCCTTTAAAAAGACCATCTTTCCAAATCTGGCCCAAGTTACTCTATGTACTAGCAGTATTTTCAGGCTTAATGATACACTGAATATTTCATTATTGACCAGCCTGAGTCCTGAGTGATTTCCTGCTGTCTTCTCAGAAGACTCTGCTTAGACTCAGAATGTTTAATAATTTGGATCTCCTGAGAATTTTTTTTCCCCAAAGGAACAAATTAATTCCGCAGCAGAATAGAAGATTTCTATCTTTTGGTAGTCCAATGAAAGAGAAAGAATTGGGCTCAAACAAATGTCCAAAGGGGAATGGAAACAGTGAAGTACACAATCTGTAGAATATTCCTAGCAGAAGGAAATTGAAAATACATCTTTTCTAGTGAGATTAGTTACTGCTTGTATTTCTATGAGAACAGGTGTTATTTTTTAATTGTTTTAGTCCTTGATGAATTAATTATTTTGGATGTTTCCAAGAAGGCTTTTCCATATTCATTTAGCTCTTTGGGATGCCAATGTCGATAAATGTAATTAGTCCTTTATATTCTGGACTTCTGTAGTAATGACTCAGGCAAAATACTTTCTATTTACAGAACCAGAAGAAACAGTAGAATTTCTCTTCATCTCTGCTTGTTTCCAGTTTCAAAAGAGTCACTCAGGAAGAACTGTGGATATTTCTGATTATCTTCATTGCCTCTTCACTTGTTTTTGGTGTCACTGTTACAGTCATTAGACAGGAAGACAAAACTTGCTGTTCATTTTTTTAAAAAAAGGCTTCTGTGGTGGATAATCTTAAACAATAGTCTCACTAGATCATGTGTATACACAAATCATTTTTACAGAACTGAAGAATTTTTAAAGAGTGAGAGATGAATACAAAGCCTCCAGGATGATGCTGGATCTCACTGTCATTGCACTCTCTGAGCCTCAGCTGTGGCTGTTATCAGTCTCCCTGTGCTCCTTCTCGTAGGTAGCTCTGCACACCCCTGTGCTCTTCTCTTCAGAGCAGAATAGCAATGCCCTCTTGCTGCATGAGCTGACATCCAATGGGGTACTGACAGCACAAAGGTGCTGAGAGTAGTGGAGAGCTCTGTGCCTCAATGAACTACTCCTATCATGCTTCTTCTCAACTTCAAGAACTATTGCTATGAGAAAGAAAAGCACTTTTTTCCCATGTGAGGTTAAAACAAAGTTTTTTTCAGTGTGTCAAAGAAATTTAGTGTCTGGTTTGAATAGAACTTGGCAAATGGTTGATAGTCAAAACTGTGGATATGCGGGATGACACTTGGGGAAAAAAAAGAGAATTTTTTGTCTGCTATGGCATTGATACTGGACACATTCTTTAATTTGAATGAATTAAAAATATTATATGAGACTTTAGATTTCAATATAATTTTTAGTTCAAAGAAGCATTTGGATTTATTTTGCTATTGAAAAATCCTGCTACGTGATACTTGTTTTTCTAAAAAATTGAACATTTGTTTTGATTATGACTAACATTATTCCTTCTTCCCTCTTTAAGGGGCTGAGAGTGGCTGATAAAACCACATTTCTCAATTACATTATGTATCGATTTTTTTCCTCCTAATATTATGTGATGTGAGACAAAAGCAAAGATGAGTTTTATTCTTCTCCTTATGGAAGGAACTCAGGGTAGTGTGAATGTAGGATTCATAGGAATAACTTCCATACACAGGGGGCCAACCTGTCAGAGAGTGTGTAAAGAATGAAGAATGAAGAAGTGAAGAATGCGAAAGTCAAATCAGAATTCCTGCATGTACTGAAGCCTCATCATCCCAGACAGGAAAATATCCTGGACTACAGAAAAACATATTATCTCAACATTCTTTGTGGAATACAATCCCCAGAGTAAACTACACCAATAGTCTCCCTCACAATGTAAAATATTTAGCTCTGCACTTTTGAACCAGGTCTAATAGCAATGGTACTATTTTATGCTCCATAAAGCATGCTGCACTCTGGTAACCTCCTGCCTATACTGCACTTAATTTTATTAAATATTTCCTTCTCTTTATCTCTGGTCCATCCTCTTCTCACAGGATCTCTGGAAAGGCTGCAGAAGTCTCATTAATTTCAAGCCATTTATTCCCTAGCCATTTTGGCTGCAGATTTCCAATTAATGCAGGAACAGTCAATTAAGTGTTTAGGAAAATACATGAGCTTCTTTCAAATTCTGTGGGGCAAAATGAAAAGACTGGAGAGGATTAGAAATCCATGGAGGAAGCTAAGAGAAATGAATCCTTTGTTTTGCCAAGGATACACCTCTGGATGAAAAACATTGTTTGTGAATATTGTACATCTTCTAAAGTGTTTTCTTTTAAGCTATTGCCCCACATGTTTCATACTTCCTTTCAACAGGACCTGCCTTCTTGACTCTCCAAAGCTTTTAGGAAATGAAACAGGATGAGGGTCTGGCTTCTCTCTGCCTGGGGCTGCCAGGTGTCTGCAACAACCTGTGTCTAGAGGCAATATTTCCTCACAGCTGGAAGAGCACAACTAGAAGAAACTATCTAATTCTGCTGAACAGATGACTCACTGGTCCTTCTTCTCTTATGGTATGTGAATGTGCAGTACAATAGATCTTAGAGGAAGCCATATTATAAGATGGCAAATAGTTATTTTGCATTCGGGAGCTTATCAAGAGGTTTCTCAGTAGCATGTGGAAGCAGGATAACAAGGGAACAGTTAGTATATTCCATCTAAGATGGACTCACAAGTTTTTTGGTTTTTTTTTTTTGCTAAGATATTGTTTTCTAGTTCACATGTGCTGTGCAGAATTAGTTCTTGACCCTGCTAATGTCAGGGAACCTACACCAGCAAAAGTTTGGCTAAGCTGTTTTTCCACACTTAGTCAGAAAGACTTCAAGCCCCTGAGAATTATGAGGTTCTTATTCCTGTGTTGCTTATGAAAGCAAAATAATGCCTTCAGTAAAATACAGTCTTTTAAAAGAAACAAAAGGAAATGGTCCATGCAGTAGGAAATAAGAAGAAACAAGGTACTTTTAATGTTGACATTGATCAGAAAATATTTTATTTCATGTGAAGAGAAACAGACACCTATTAAATCTGACAAACTTCAGAAGCATTTATTTTTGTTCCTGTTCATATTAGCACCTATTTCACCAGCAATACAAAACAAGACACAAAGTGGTATCTGCTTGGCATGTAGAATAAGCATCTGTCAGGATATCTGCATCTACCAGTAAATACTGAATATACCTGTAAAATATCTACAGAAATAGAAGATCAAAAACTGTTTCTATCCTGAAAATTATTTGTGGAGTTGGATTTCCCACAGTCCACAGGGAATTTAACTTTGCCCTACGATGCATCTCAGAGAGCACTTAAGCTGCGTTACCATTAATTTAATCACCCAGAAGTTTGCCACTGGGAAAAGACAGTCAGGAGGGGAAGGACACCCAAGAGATACACAGTAGTGATCCTTTGGTCATCCCCTCCACCGAAAACATCATAACAACTGGCATTAATTGACCCCCTCCTAGCTGGAGTCCACAGGAGATTGAATTCACACCAATCCTTTGGTGCTCTAATAAAAGTATTACCTCTCTCCACAGACCTTTCCTCCTGTAGTGAAACAGGATTTCTTTGATGGGTGTGGAGCTTCTCAAGTAGCACTAATTTACAGGGAGGTTTTATGTGACTAAGGATGCAATAGAGGATGAAATGATAAACTTCCAGTTTGGTGTTGTCATCCTAAAATCTTTCAGGGTATTCAGTTCGTATATATATTCCAAAATTTCATCTTGATTTTTCTCCTTCAAAATGTATTTTAACTGTAAGAAAAAGAAGTCAGTAAAAAAAAAAGTGCTCTATTTAGATACCTAGACACAAATTTTTTACCTTAATTTTAAAAATTTATGTTCTAGTATCCTTAACAGTCCACATTTTTTTCTTCTGAATTGTGTACTGTGATTTATACCTTAACATTCATTATTCTACCTAAAAAAACAAATTTTCAAAAGTGGGGATATAACACCTGTGACTTTTTGCTGAGATCTTTTCACTAATTTTTGCACTCTAAAATGCAGAAATGTCCATCTGAATTGGTGACAGAACCACATGGCACACAGTTTCCTCCATTACATTTGTGGTAAAATGTCACATTTCTGTTTGACTGAAATATATTCTATAGACAGGAAATCAGTTTTGAGATGAAGTTGTCAAGAAATGGAGAACTATTCTTTACCTCAGTAATTTATTTTGAGAGTTGACCCACTAGCAACTCTCATAATGACAGATGTGTACCTTTGTTTTTAATATAAATCTGCATGGATTTAGTGCCCAGACTTTTAAAGCAGGCTCTTTTTTCTATTAAAGTAATATATTTCTATTGTTAAAAAAGTTGGTGTTGTGTTTCCTTGGATGTATTCCAATACTTTGATTAAATAATATCTCAGGCTTCTCTTTTGATGAAGTAAATTGGTTTACCTTAATAATCTTCTTTCATTTGTACCTCAGTTAAGATTTGAGGTTGTTCACTTCTCTTAAATCTATCTCCCTTTTACATTGCAGATGTCTCAGTGAGCTGCAGTACTCTAATTTTATTTTCACCAGTGATCATGCAGATACATAATGCCCAATTATTTCAAATCATTTGCTGTTCACATTAGTTTCCTGGGCATCTTTGGTTGTCAGTCCTTATGGAAATACTGCTACTTTCATATAAATTACTTGCTTTAGGCATACAAATTTGAAAATACCAGTATTTCCTCCAAGAAACTCATCCAAAAAAGGAGTTTGATGTAGTGAGAATTTAGTATGCCCTGGGGCATCTATTGACTTTAATGAGGCTTTATCCAACCCAAATACCTTCCACGTGGGAATCAATGAATCAAATTTGAAAATATCCAGGATATGTAATGAGAAAAAATAACAGTAAAAAAGGAGAAATATACTGAAAAAAATCATCCTCAGGTGGGACTATGATTCTTCTAGATTCAAGATTGTATTTCATTTTCTTTTCTTTTCTTTTCTTTTCTTTTCTTTTCTTTTCTTTTCTTTTTATTTTATTTGAGTTTTTTGCTTTTATTTTTAGTATTTATTTTAATTTTAATTTTATTTACTTGTATTTTTTAAGATTTTATTTTACTTGTGTCTGAATAGTAAGCAGTAGACCGATAAACTGTAGCAAGAAACAGTATACAGAGGAATTGGAGGTCAAATCCTATCCCAAAATTCTAAGGGAATACTTGATTATTGTACCATTGATTGAATTTTTTAAGGAATATATGTGTCAGCTAAAGCCAAAGATTAAACAATATCACTGTATTTTCATTCAGAACTTTTTCACTGGAAACTTTTTTTTGAAAGACAAAATCAATTTGTAGAGTACTTCATCTATTACTTTCATTTTCAGTACCTTTGAAAAAAGACCTTAGAAAAACAATTGTAGATCACATGGAAACTTAAATCAATTTGTTAATCATTTAGGAATATTTCTAAAATCTAAATAAGAAAATTGAACAAAAGCTTTCTGATACTGATTTTAAGCTGAAGTTACAGCAATCCATGGCCAAAGGCAAGTGAAAGATGGGAAGCAAAATTGTGCTATTTCGTCTGTCTTTCATCATGATTCCAAGGTCAGGTCGGCAGTATGTACATGAGAGCATGAATCAGCAAGGTAGGAAATTCCTTTGCTCCACAAGATTTCAGTAGCTGCAAAGATTCTTTAATTGCAAAAGAAGCAAGATGGGCTAGGGCTTCCAGAAAAAACTTCTAAAAGCCCAAAAGAACAGCTTTCTTTGGGACAATTCATGTATGTGAACTAAGTAAATCCAAAAGGGGCTACTTCCCCCCTCCTCCCTTTTTTTTTTTTCTGTTCTGCACTGGTTGTTTTCTTCCCTCTTTTTGAAAGTTTCTGAGAGAGGCTACTAAAATTTGGAGAAAATGGAAAGACAGTGTATAAAAATTTCCCTGAAAGCCAAATTTCTTTCAGACTCTATATTTCTGTGTCAAATCTTAACTGATGTAAACAATGATTTGACTCAAAATTAATTACAAAAGCTCAAAATGATTTTGCAATGGTTTTGTAAACCTTGGATTGGTAGAAGAAATTTTGCTTTTTTGGAATGACCACTTCAATAAGGAAGTGTTCCCTCCTTCAGCTGGTCACAACTCTTAGCCCAAACAATAAAAATCCACTAACAGAGACTATCTAAGGAATAAAGTCTATTAGAGTCATCAGGTTCTGGCAATAAAGGATGATATCTTATGATATTGTTATGGTTTTTGACAGGACATCACATAAGTGTGATTTCTACAACATTTCTACAACACATCAGAAGCTATTGTGACCACAGAAAACTATCAAGTTATTCTAGGGCTGGAATTAGGATGGGAAATGATGTTTTTCAATATCAGTAGCAATTTCACATTAAAAGCATGAAACCTCTTCGTATTATTTCATAATAACATGTTATAATGCAATATGTTGCAACAATTGCAGCAGCATTGTTTTCATGTCTTTTGGTTTATATAAATAAGCAAAAACATTTTAAATCCTCAGATAGACAGGCCTTAAGAATAGAAGCTTCTACTAAAGTTCAGTCTTTTCTGCTTAAAACTATGTTTAGACGTTAGTATAGAGTGGAAATTTGTTCAAAACTGTCAGTATTTTTCTGTGGCACGTTTGCAAACATTTACTCACGAGTTTATTTTTAGGTATGCATGTATTTGCTGAAGGTCAAGTGCTCAAGAGCTTGGACACATAAGAAATGTTTTTCCAGAACAGAATAATGGTTCAGTGATTTCCATATCCTGTTCTAGTGATGACCAGTGATGGATGCTTCACATCTACTTAATGGTGCAGTAATATATCATGCAGATATGATTGTCCTTATCCTAGACAACCCTGGCTGGAGAGCACTGAACTGCCAGAATTGCTAATACTAACGCTGTTACAGGCATTGCTGCTTAATGGTAAATCTTTTGTTTGTGAATCATTCTGCCTCTAATGTGTTAGTCCAGTTTTAGAAAACTGCTGTTTTCATTACAGTTTCACCAAAGATTTGGATGCCTGTGAAGCCAAATTCACGTTGGGAACAGGAAATGAGTCTGGTCATTCATGATTTCCAGCGTCATTTCCAGTCACAGATTTCCAATGGTGTCAGTGGAAATGTATGCTCATACTTCTGAAACGAGGAATAAAAATACAAAACTGGCTAGATGGTTTTCCATTCAATTGTGTTTATAGTTATTTATATATATTAAAAAATGACAAAAAACTAAATGCAAGGTCGACTGTAGACACCTGATATAGTAATTTTACTGTATTAGAGTTTAGTGTTAATAACGCAGCAAACATGGAAACCTAAAAAGAACAAACAGCAGGAACTAGGTAAGAGCCTAACTAAACTTTGAGAAAAAAATGTTAATATTTTTCAGCTGTTTGGTTATGTTCCTAATAAGCATTGAAAGCTGATAAATATTTTCTATATTTAGTAGAAATCCAAACTCATGTTCTAATTTTTACAAACATGAACAATCCAGTTTGCTGTTGAGCAATGTTTCTAGAGGAGGATGTGCTCTCTCAACAGCTGTATTTTGCACCTAGAGGTAGAGCCGGGATAGAATCTCAGGTACTTTTAGAATTTTTAATGACATACTAGGCCTAGGAGGCTGAGGTTCAGATTCAGTAAAAAAAAAGTCAAAGGGAAAAGAAGAAAAGAGCTGTTGGTCTACTTTTCTGGGTATATTTGGGTTTTTTTCTGGCAGATATTCATCTGGTCAATTGCTGAAAACTTGTAAAGGTGAAGACTTCAAGGCAATTTATTCAATGCTTTGCTGTCCTGCTGTCCTTTTTTTTTTTTTTTTTTTTTTTTTTTTTTTTTTTTTTTTATGCATTCTGCCCTGAAATCTAACCACGATCTTGCTGCATTTTACTTCTATTTTTTATCTTAGAAAGCAGAAAATACTACTTCACCCTCCCTTTAATTTCTATTTCATGATTTGAGATCATTTAGATTATGTAATAATGAGACATCCTTTACAGTGGTGGTGGTCAGACTGGAACAGGCTGCCCAGAAAAGTTGTGGGTGCCCCATTTGAGGAAAGTGTTGAAGTCCAGGTTGGATGGGGTTTTGAGCAACCTGGTTCAGTGGAAGGTGTTCCTGCCCACGGCAGGGGGTTGGAACTAGATGATCTTTATGGTCACTTCCAACATAAAACTTTTTATGATTCTATAAAAATGAGATTTTTTCATTTTAACATTTCTATGTAATTGTATCTTTATATGTATTGAAAGTTTTAGTTATCAACTTGACAGATTAACTCTTCTATGCAATACAAATGAAAAAAAAAAAAAGTTTATACTTTAACTATATAAATGAAGATGTTATCAGGTCAGTCTTTATGCAGGGCCTGTTGAATTCTTCTAAAGTCCTAATTGCAGAGAGGAGAGGCAAATGTGTAAAAGACCAACAGATAACAGTTCAAGGACTCAGAGGTAAGTTGTTAGGTAATAAACTGCACATTTATTTGGTTGTTTGAGTCAACTGTAGAATGTTTTGCAAGGTCAAGCAAAATTTCCTTGATGAAGTAAAAATTGTGCTGTGTAAAAATTGATTTCCTCTGGTATCAGGATTTGATCTAGATCTTTCTCAGAACTCTGCCCAGCTGTTTTGAAATAAATGATACTAGTTTTCTGTTAGTAACTTCTTCTTTCTAGAGTGTATCCAACACAGTTGCACTCAGAAACTCCCCAAGCAAACAAAAAAATAAGGAACAATCTAAATCAAATATTTTTTATGGATATTAATTTTACAGATCTGTGAAATTAATTTCAAAAGGAGGTTTCACTAGTGTTTATTTCTCTTTCTCTTGCAGTTTAACATACTGAAATACAGCTGTTTCAATTCAACACATGTTCCTATATATTTTTCTTGGTGTTTTAGAATAGTATGAAATACAGCTGAAATAAAAAAAAGAGTTGGGCTTTTTTAAATAGAAATCAAGACTAAATTCTTGTGGTATTTTAGCTCAAATGTTAAGAACTCAAAATCATGGGTTGCACAGACATGATACACTGTTAAATGATTGTGGTTCAGATTGATTGATTTATATGTGAAGCTCCCAGGAAAGCTGATGGGAAACTACCCACATATCAAGGACAGTCTGTGAGTCTAAATACAATTGCATTTTATACAGTATGAAAACTTGAGCACTGCAAAAAATTGACTTTTATTTTTTTCCACTGGTTAGCTTAACGTAGGTACTGATGGATCCTTCCCTAATGGTGAAAAAAAGTTGCATTGTCTGTTTGTGAGAAATGGAAAAAGAGGTAATGTATTTTAAAATGTGGAACAGAATCAAGGTTGCATTCAGTAACAATGTAAAACCAGCTCAAATCAGTCCATAATTAATTAGGATGTTCTGCACTCTAATAATTTCTTAGAAAAGTATTGGCTGAGGTCAGTATTAACTTAAAGTGCATTGACTTCATACACAGATTTTAAATGAACTATGGTGGTGTAGAGCAGGCAGGAAATTGGTTTGCCACTGTGACATTGGGAGTCACAGCCTAGAGCCAAATCAGCATTTAATCAGCTAAACTGTAACTCCAGTGCAGCTTAGGCAGCTCAGCTCTTTCAGACTGATTCACAAAGCCTCTGTCTGGCTGCTTAGATGTGCCAATAGAGTTACATTTGGTCAGCAACATTAGTTAGCTCCCTAAAATCTAGATGTATGTAAACAGCATTTTTAAAGTCAGATATAGCATTTACTTAATAATCTTACACCTAAAACCATGAAATCAATTTTAAAATGTGACTAGACACATTTTCATTTGAAGAAGAAATCGAGTTTTTTTGTGGATCAGAAATATTTTTCATGGAATACAAAATTATGACAACTAAAAATTAATTTCTGTAAAGGTGCTTTATAATGCAGTCTTCAAATGAAACAGATGTCCATTTGCACCAACAGAGAATTTGGCTCATATTGAAACTTCCAGTGACCCATTTTTTGGGTTCAAATAGGCTTCATTTACACCTTAAGGGTTTGCTGGACATCACTGTTCTCTGTGAAATCCCAGCCAACAGACGTTAAAAGAAGTTCAAGAAATAATGCCCAAAGCAAGTAATTAAAAGAAACACAGACAATGTTCAAACATGATACTTGTCCTTTGTTTTTCTAAGGAAGGACAAACTGTTAACAGTGAGAAAATTTCTTGATAAAGTCAATCCAGAATAATAACTTAAGAATCTCACCTCTACCACATCCAAAATTTATACAACCATATTGCTGAGTAGAAGGGGGAATGTTTTCCCTTGCCTTAGCCAGTTATAAAATTATGCAAACAGATATATTTTTAATCCCCTGGCTTTGCATCATTATGGACCTCTAAATTGATATGGAAATCAGGTTAATTGCCTTCTGTCCTGGACAGCCTGTCACAAGTCTCTTTCTGACGTGCATGTAGGTATTGCAAGAAGGATGTGTCTACAAACAGCAGTAGCTACCACTGTAGGGTGTGTTGGCAGCCTACCATTTTTCAGTATGAGTTAAGAGTTAGAGGACTTCTGTGGATGCCAAGCTCTCCTTTAATCCTGTGTGCAAGTTTGGTATGCATAAAATGGGTATTCATACACTTTTTATTCCATGGTAGCAGAGACGGCAAGTTTTTGGCATCCATGTTTTGTCCTCTGTAGGGTACTTTTGATTTTCTTTATATTTCACCTCTCTGTAAAGTGCTGTTGTGGCAGCTGACTTGCAGTGCTTTGAGATTGTTCTTACCAATTTTTCAGGTGTTTTCCCTAAAGGTTTCCCTCATTTCTCTATGTTTCTATGTTTTGCATTATCAGTTTTCTAATTCAAAATTGTCTGTACTGGTCTATTGCCAATGTTCACTTGCTCTCTAATTTGATGGTTATGAACTCCTCCTCTTTGATCAACTCCTTTATAGCTATAACATGTGTATACCCCTTTTCCAATGTAATTTTTGCCTCTTAATGATGTTTTTGTATGTAGATTATAATTCCACCAAGTCAAACACGCATTGAGGGAAGCAGGATTAAGGGAGTCCATAAAATACAACACCATTCCATACAGTACAATACAAGCAACTCACAGTACAAGGAAATCTATGCTACAGCACAATATTTGCATCTCTGAATTTGACACTATGTATTTAAAGTTGCTGAGAATGGCTCTTTATTGGAACTCAAGGTCAGCTAAAAAGCTAGATTATAAAATACTCAATTTTCATTTGTGTCTGCACTAATGAAATAGACTTCCAAAAGAGAGGCTTTCAAAGAATTGAGAAATCATACTTTAAAAAACAATTGCAAGTCATTTTGAAGCAAAGGTACATGCATAGAATGGAGAAAGTGAAGATATATTTTTGCAGTTAAGGCTGAATTAAAGAACAAATTCAACAGGACTACCAATAAACCCTGTTAGGTATTTTTCTATAATACAATTACAGAAAGATATTTCACATTCTAGTTCATGGCTTCAAATGACTTAAATTGTACCATTAGGTCTATAACCCTATACTAAGAGTAATGATTCATAAAAAAACTGTTAAAAGAAATAATCCTAGAAACTTGTCATGTGATATGGTTTCCAAAGCTTTCCTCTAGCTATTAATTATGTAGTTCAACAATATATATGATTTGTCACCACATTTAATTATATTAATTATATATAATTATTTTGACAAAAGACTTGTCATTTTCATTACCAAGCAAAGAAATAACTTGATCTAAAAACTAAAATTGTGATGTGCAAGACAATGACATCAAAGGAAAATAAGAAAAAGACAGGGAAATTTAGAAAGAAAGTGATAAGGAAGAAGGGGTAGGGGAGATAGAAAAAATACAAGGATAGAGAACCACATCTTGTTTTTCTTTACTTTTATAGTTGTCTTCTTTGTTTAATCATTTTTTATATGCAGATAACAATTCATAGAATCATAGAATCATTTAGGGTGGAAAATACCTTTAAGGATCATACAATCCAATTATAAACATGCTATTGCCATATCCATCACTAAAACATGTCCCTTAAGTGCCAGTTGTTGGCATATCACATACCATTGCTCAAAGACATGCTGCTTCCTATGGGCAACCTTGATAATGCATCTTCATTGAACTCCAGGCTGAGTCAACTGGGAAGACTTTTGATATTCAACTTCTCTGAATATAAGATATGCAGTTAGCATCAAAGTAAGGCAAAAATTAAATAACTTTATTATGACACATATCAATTTTTTTTTTCTATTCTCAGGCATTTTTACTGCAGTTCCAGAGGAAATATGTCACTACAGATTTGTAAGCACTAGAGAGACAGATTTTGTCAGAGAACCGTTTGAATGCACTTTTAGCACCAATATTTACCAAGAAGTGCCTCATTACTTGTCAAAGTGTGTATAATGGAAATGGCTTATATGTTTGTGACTCAGGAAGATGAGTCATGCAGTAAGATAGTTATTGCTTTCCAGTAATGATGCAACACCAAATTGTTCTGACATGTATCCTTTGGGTCTTCAGGCTATCAAGTATGCGGCTGAACGTGATTCCTGCTTTTCCCTGTGGCTCTCCAGTTTTTTCCTTAGAACACTATCAAATTTTTTTTTTTTAGATGGAAGTACATGTGCATATATTTTCATCATTTTTATTTATACCTTTTTATTTTCAACAAGATTATGCAGTTTAATGATAAAACTGTTGGTAGCAACTTTGTAACACCGATTCTTACATTTACAGTAATACAGTGTATGAAACACATTTTTATGGTGCAGATAAGATACATGACAAATTGATATAAGTTAGTTGGAAATGTTATCTCCTGAGGAGGAGGTAGTGCTTTTACATTTGAAATTCAGGAAAAAGGTAAGGATTGTATTATTGTAATGTGTTTCTCTGTACTGAGGTCTCCAAGACCTGTGTCTTGATGAAGTAGATAGTTTAGGCTATGTGGTCATCTATAAGGATGACCCTGTTTCTTTGAAACTTGGCAGTCTGTCCTCTGAGTTGGTTTAGGCCTAGGATAGTATGAAAACTTATTTTTCATAATCTGCTTCCCTCCTTTTTGGATCTGATAAAGGGAGCCTGAAAACCTGCCATGGCATTCAGCTATATGCTGAAACCATGCAAGAAATAGCAACAGAGGGGCTGCCTATTGTGCAGGCTTATTACACGCCTAAAATTTTGGC
The DNA here is from genome assembly GCA_018697195.1 of Certhia americana. NCBI lineage: Eukaryota > Metazoa > Chordata > Aves > Passeriformes > Certhiidae > Certhia > Certhia americana. The sequence goes on from CM031860.1 coordinate 37,362,063, forward strand.
AGAGAGAGAAGTAAGCTCCTGAAAAAAGCTCTTTGCATTGTTGTTCAGAAGTGACTGCTTCTCGTGATGGCTTTTACATGGAGACAGGTTTCGGCAGTCATGCAGTAAGCAACATGCGTCATTCATTGCTCCCTGAAATCTGGGCTCTAGAGATTTTGAAAAAGATCAGAAAGAAAAGGATAATCCAAGGAGAGAACCTCTAGTTCTATGTCAACAGCTTGTTTCACAGCTACACAACCTTGCCATAGCGGATGAATAAAAATTTTTTTGTCACATTTAGCAGAAGTATTTGCTGGTAACTGACAGGAAATGCTGAGAAGTGTAAAGAAGAACATTTGATATGACATTGTGAGATGTTTGTGGCTGATTGGGAACTTGGAACATTTTCTGGCAATGGATAAGTAACAGCTACTAAACCCATGCAGCCTAGGAGATTCAGTTCATCTTCTGAACTCCTGAGATGTTCAGCTTGCCTCAGTTGCAAACACCCAGAGGGAAGTAATCCCTGACGCTTAAAAGCCACATTGTCATAATGGGTTTCCTTAAGATAGTGTGATGCTGAAATTAGTCTCACAGTATAAATCCTCTAATCCCACAGCTGCAGTGAAAGTTTTCATGGGGAACTGACATGACTCACCTGTTTTCCTTGACAAAACTGGCATTCCGCTTCTGCTAAATACCACAGTTTATGTAATTTTTTTATTTTCTCGGTACTCACAGAGCTAAAATTGGTGACAGAACATCATAGGCTTACAGCAGTTTGCATGTAAGAATAGCAACAATACTTGAAATTTCAGATTTTTTTTCCTGGGTCTTACCTGCATTTTAAGTTGGCAGAGGTTCTTCTGTAAAAAGTGGCTGTTGGCTTAGTATGGACGATACATGTGGTCCTTCCATAACCTCTGATAGTGTTTTCCAGTCTTCTCTTACAGTGACTCTATTAATCCAATCTGAAGCAAAAAAAAAAAAAAAAAAAAAACCAGTCAAGAACTATAAAACAACTTGATGTGGTATTAGAGATACAGTTGTCTGCCAGGATATCTCCTTGGAATACTGAAACTCAGCACTGAAGCCAATGGCAGTAGATCCGAAAGGTTTTGAACAGCACAATGCTCTAACTTAGAGCTTTGTGAACAAGTGTGGAAGCCAACTTCAAGCCCTGAATGAAAGACCTAATAGATAACAATAAGAGAAAACATTAAAATTGATAAAGTCAAAAAAGAAAATTATAGCGTTTCTTTTCTCTTTGGATGCTGCTGTAGTTGCTGTAAACGAGTAGGTAAGAAGGAAGTCTGAAAATAATGTTTCATATTTAATAATAATTCTATTTCTGTGAGATTTTCATACAACCAAAGCTGAAAACATGTAGTGATTTTCCACATGTGTTTGAGAATTTAAACCATGTCTTTGACAATTTGGTGGGAATTCATACCCTTTTTTTCTGTGTTTTGTTTATTTTTTTTTGTGTTTTGTTTTTCTTTTTGTTTTTTTTTTTGTTTGTTTTCTGACAGTTTTCTTTCATTTTCTGCTCTTTTGTTGCTTATTAGAGATAGTAAAATATTTATGACAACTGGTGATATTGGTCTCAGAATAGTAATTGATTTGTCATTAAGCAATATTTTGCTTAATGCTATTCTGCCCCTTTATGTTACTAGTATTAGCAAAATTTAGTTGTGTTTAATAACATCATATTAATAGTTTAAAAATTCAGAAGGAAAATTGCTCAAATAGAATTGAATTTGTTTGAAGAGGCTTTCAGCTCAAATGCTGATCTCTCTCTCCTTTTCCTGTTTCAACAACTGAGTCAAGAGCTGGAATACTCTAAGTTTCTGTGCTCTTTCAATATGATGTTAGCACTAAATATAAACTTATAAAGGTATAAGAGACCCATCATCCTTCCATCCATGTTTTCAAAGACATTGCCTCTCAAGCAGAAAGACACTTTCAAACACTACTGTGTTTGTCCTGACTGATACCTTTAGGGAGAAAATACCTAATACTAATAATAAATCTCTGCAACAACCCCTGACAACTGATAATGGTAGAGAGGATAAGTCCTTTACAACAGGTACAGAAAATTTTCATCTGCTTTATCCTAAAAAAATTTCCCTTGCTTTCAAGGGCCAGTATTTCCTTGGTGCAGACTTGATAGCTGTATTTTCTTTTCTTTAGTATTTGTGTTCTGCACTGAATTCCTTCCTCTGTCTCTGGCCACTCCTGCCAGATAGCCAACAAGGCCATGGCTAGGAACAGGACAATTCTGCATTGTTCTGGTCATGCTTCTTTAGGCAGCTTTTTTGTCTACAGCCATAAATGTGAACCATATCAAGGATACCTTCTTTTATAGCTGCTGGGAAGTATGATAAAATGTGGTGGTAGGCAGAAACAAGTGTCCAGCACGATATTCTTTTCCTAATGTCTTCTCTCAAATACCACTTGTTTTTAGCAGGATCCATGTCAGATACTTTTAGAGGTGGCTACTGTGATCAGCACCCACAACTGCCTCACGGATAGAGACCTGTTTGTGCTGCAAAGTACTGTGGTTATAGATTAGTTACACCTTCCTTTCAATTTCCTAATCACCTCTCATTTCCCTTGACTTGTAGATATTAATCCTTTTGTGTGACATCGTCCCATGCTAAACATATTCCCACTACTTTTCCCGCCACTAGTGCAGAGATGGCAGTGGCATAATGTTTGTCCCATACTGACACCCAGTGTCACTGGCAGGATTTTGTAACATATGCTTAAGTTATATCACCAGATTTACTGCTGGTAAAAAAGTGGTTACTTTGAACTTGGTAAATCACAGTTAGTTCAGCTTTGTCTATCATGCTGCAAAACGCCCCAGTAAATACAGAAAGAGTCAGGGCTTTTGCTGTTATGTCTTGCACTCTTACCCAATATGCCAATTGTATTCTTATGCAGCATTTTTTGGTGAATCATAACACATCTATTACCAAAAAACATCACATGCCAAGTCAGTTCTTGGGTGCTTACCCTTCTTCTCTGAGATCACACAGGTATATTACAGCTTTCAAGTGTCTATGAGAAGGGGGATTTTCCTCGGTTATTCTGCTAATTTCTTTCTTCTGTAAATTAAGTGAATATGTTTCTGCAATAGATCTTCCTCCAATGATCATATGACATAGATTTGAAACCGTATCTTCACAAGCACTCAAAAAAGAGCATTTTTAAATGTGTAACAACTTACATTTCTGTGTCCTCAAAATAATATTGTGGAAGTTATCCACTTTTCTCATTGGAGTCAAGAGGGGAAGCCTTAAATCCAGCAGAAGAAAGGCACTCCCCTTTTGTCTCATACCTCAGTTAAATTGCTCAGCAGACAAAACACATTTATTTTCCTTCGCAGATAGTTGGTACATAAATACACAAGCCTTCCACCTATCCAGACAGAATCTCAATCACCACACTTTTCTGAGTCCATCTGGTTGAGTGGCAGATGGCAAGCCATGTGTTTAATCTTTCAGATTGATATTGAACCGCCCCTCCACCCCCAAGGTTTGAGCCCTTCAAGATTTGAATCAAGCTGCAAATTTTTTTAGTGTTTATCAGTAGCTAAAGCTGGAAAGTCATGATTAAGCAAAAGAATTTGAATGTTGTATGCTTGGATAATCTTTAGTTTTAAGGAAAAGAGAGGACTATCCCAAGATGAATGGGTCTATCTGGATGAGAGCTATCACAAGTGAAGTCAGCAGAAGTGGGCAGTAACTAGGGGGAAGGTAATTCTGGCAGTGGGAGATTGTGACCACTGACTCATCACCCACCTATTTGAGTAGGTCAGAATCAGGCCCCAGAACCAAATGGGGAGAAGAACTGTGTCTATGGACTAATTTGCATGAGAAGTGAGAGACAGAGCTTGCAAAAAAAGGGGTTTGTGTACTAATTAATGTAAAAGTTATGCAATTTGGAACCAATGAATGCTGATGCCTTTGTTTGTTAAAATGTATAAATAGCCTAAAGTTTTGATGGCTGGTAAGTCAGCCTTTAGAGGGTTACTACCTGCTCCCTACTTTGTGCAAACTAGGATTAAATAGGGAAATACTTTACCTTGCTGTGGGAATTGGTGCTGTGCACTGGGTAAAAAGTCTGTGTTCAGGACAAGTGAACATTGGATCCAACAGGATATTTATATATAAATTGATATAATAATTTTAGTAGTAATTTCTTTTAGCCTCTCATTATGTGGTTAATATAAATCCAAATTTCCTACTGACTTTTCTGAAAGTTCAGTACTCAATCTGATTAAACAGCTGGATATATTTATTTACCCTTGATTTATTTCTATATTTAAACAGGAAGATATTAATAAACAAATTAATATGGTGAAAACAAGTTATACTAATATACAAATATATAATTTAATTTACAGAATGAAAGTCATAATGGAAAATGCAAATAACAATACTGTTTATAAGTCTGTACTCACTTTTTTATTATTAGCATAAAATATGGTAATTGGGTATGTGTTTTTCTGAATGTATTTTTTGGGAAAATGGGTTAATTAATATGCTGCAGTTTAATGTTTGACTTTTGTCTCTTCCCTAGAACTTACAATTAGAAAGTTTCAAAATGTCTTATTATAGTTCCTGCCTTGATATGTCATTGATTTGTCATTCATGCACAGATTTTTTAACTTGTAATATGACAAAGTCTTTAGGAATCTTTTTCTTTCTCATATTTTATGAAATTTTTTACTATATTTTCCGTTCTCCTCTACTATGACATTAATCTATGAAGTTATGTCAATATAAAAATGCAGGTAGTGTGGCTGGATGCTATATTTAATGAAGGCATGAATCAGTAGAGATTAAAGCATTAAAATATGTACTTGGTGGCTGTCAACGTGATTGAATAAGATGTAATCAACCCCAAATTTTTTACTCTTTCTATAACTTTTAATATTACATGAATTGAATCTCCCACTGGAATGGAAGCAATGGAAAAAGAATTTCATTTGGAGAATAAATAACTTTTTTAACACTGACATAATCTGTGATAAGGTCACTGCCTCCTTAGTAGACTTTATGGTTCCTAGAACAATTAATGCTCACTTTGTATTGGCAAGTTTACACATATTCAGGTTGGTAGATTTACTGGATATAATCTGCTTCTTTTATTGGTGATTTAACTTTCATACAGACAATGTTACATTTAAACTGTAAATTTTCTCTGGAATATTTTTGGTCCATGTGCATAGCTGGACTTAATTATGATATCTGGAAGCATTCTGGAGTGTTTGCTGTGATAAAACCTCGAATATTTCCTGGATTTTTTTTTCTTATATTTTAAAATATTTTCATGAGACAGGAGATTAGTAAACATGATGAAGAAGTGGTATAATAAAATTAACTATATAGGGCCCTAGGAGCTTTTTTCTAGTTGTAGACTTATTATTTTGAATTAAGTGCATTATTTTGAATACTGTCCAATATTCACTTTGGCACACCACTGCTGGCATCGAAGTGATTTCCCTCCTGGTACAACTAGGATGGAAGACACCTGACAGGGTTGCAGCTACAAGTACCTACTTGAAATGTAGGTACAGGATCCACCAGAACCTCTCTACACATGCATGATGCCTATGAATAACAAGTGATGATTTATAAGTGTCACATCTAGTTAAGACATGAAGTGGACTTGTGGTTTTGGAACCGCAAGAGCAGCAAATTGAACCATGATCCCTCACTCTGCTCTGGTCCATTGGTAATGAAAAGGCTTCTATCAACTGTGGTATTACAGCTAGTGCAGATTTTGATGTCCAAAAGGACCTATGGAACCTTTAGAAAAGTCTTCACGGAAATGTTGTACAAAGAAAAGCATTTACCCTTGCTTTTAAAATGCAAACTACCTGGATAATACACTGCATCTGGGACACTAAAAATGAAAAGCAGAACAAGTACAAAGAGCGAGGTGCTTTTGCAGGCAAGCTTCTTCATAAAATAGAGATGTACAGGAATATCCACAATATAAATCAACTGGTGTAGACATCAAAATATTTTAGATACTATGTCATAAGATGTCAGATACGGGAACTGCACAGTTATGAAGATTTACTTTTTTTCTATCTAACGTACTATACAAAAATCTGGTGTTAGTAATGTTTTATTGACAGAGAAAACAGACAACGGGAAAGAACAAAATCCTGTGGGTGAACTTCAAGAGCTGAAATGCTGCATACATTTCAGCTTCAACTCAGTATACTGACTTGCCATGAATGTGTTTCACTGAGCAGCTTGGACAACAACTGGTATGACAAAAAGGTTATAGAGATACTTCTTACATGCTTATCTATTATCAATCTCTCATTTTTATGAACAAAACCGATTTACAGTATTCAAGCTTCTAAAACTTATTAATAGAATGGATACAAGAACCATGCTGACAACACTTCTTAATAGATTATAAAAAGGTGAATCGAGTACAATGTAGCCTAGTAAAATGATAACTCTTTTGGATTGAGTTAATTAGCTACTTTGTGATACAAATGAATGGTCTTCAAGGAAACTTTCTTGGGTTTCAAGGCTATATATGAAAATATTTATGATTTTTGTCACTTTTTTATACAGAAATCAGTTGAAGGAGTTATAGACTTGAAAATACGTCTTTTCATCATTCCTCATCATTTTTTTTTTAAATATTAAGCCAAACTGTAATGAATAACTAGTGCATACCTTGCAATTAAACCCTACTCTGATGTCATGTCATACTGTAAAAGATGCAATTTAAAGACCGAGCAAGTCTCATTAGAAAGCAATAGAAAGGCAAATCTTCCGAAGTTTGTTAATTTGCTACAAATGTGAGAACCATTCCTTGTTATTGTATAATTTTTCACTTGCAAGTAAGATTGAAGAGGAAATTTGCAGAATGATGTGTAATAATCACATCTTCAGAAAAAAAATAATATTGGTTAGCATTTTGAAAAGACAAAGGGAAATGTGGAAATGGAAAGGAAATTTTATGTCAGATGCTATCTGATCATTATAGGAACTTGGGAACTTGTGCAGGTAATCAGACCTCTGGATTACACATACAGAGGAGCAGAAGTCACCCTCACCCTTGTTTCCTGACACACAGGTATCATTTTTGCTTTATCTGAACTGAGTATTATGTACCTATCTCTACTCTCTGTGTTAAGGTCTTTGGATAAGGATGCTTGTCACAACAAAGGGAATGAGCTGGCTTTCAACAGCACATGAGAAATATATGGCCTCTAGTTTTCTTTTAAAAGAATTTTGATAGTTCTGGTTTTACAAGCAGGCTGGGTCAAGAAATGTTTTGATGGAGTAAAATGAGGTCAGAAAAAGTTATTTCTTTACCTTAGAATCTGAGAAAATATTGAAGGCCAGATAACATGAGGAATATACAGTATTTATATGACACTATCTGAAGTCATATATGTGAATGCACAATGAACATCTGCAATTGCAGACAGACATTCAAAAACAGTGAAGCAAGTGTACTCTGGTATTTTATAAAAAAATCCTATAATCAAATCAAAATCAAATCTCTGGAAGTAAGATTATCTGCCAATCTATGGCTCCATATCAGATGATGCGTCATCTTTTATAGGAAGCTTTTCTTCTAAATATTGCTAAACACTCCACACACATCATTGGATTTACCTTCTAACTAATGAGATAGCCAAGCACTAATCTAATGTTTAGATTTGAAAATGGAGAAGCCAAGTGCCTCCCAATGTCATACAATATGTCTTGTTAACAGTGTAAAGAATAGAGGCTACAACTTTTGACTTACTTTCCCCATTCTTTAAATTTCAAACTGTTATCTTTCATTCATCTTCTCACCTGTTTGCAAACAATAAAAGGGAAGGAGAATTACATGACTGGAATTGTAGAAGCAGCTCATACTAACAAGTGCTGGAATGGTCTGTGTGTATGCATGTTTAGTGAGCAGAATGGATTTTAGCTGACAGATGCAAAATTGTGTAATATTAAACTCTTTTTCATTGGTCTATATTTCCTTATGTAGTTTTTATCTGATATTACAGTAACTAAATCTTGAGTGGAAGAAGCACAAGTATGAAAAAGGTAGAACCACAGAATCCTAGAACAGTTTGAGCTGAAAGGGAAATTTCAAGGTCATTTCACCCAAACTGCCTGGAATGAGGAGTGTAATCTTTAACTACATCAGGCTCCATTCAACCTGACTTTGGATGTTTCCAGGGAGGGGGCATCTGCCACCTCTCTGGACAACTATTCTATTGCTTCACCACCCTCATTTTTTTAAAAAAAATACCTCCTTATATCTAGTCTGAATCTACCCTCAATTAGTTTAAAACCATTGCCCAGTCTTACTGCAACAGGCCCTAGTGAATGTTTATCCCTCTTAGGTATTAGAAGACTGCAATAAGGTCCTGGAGCCTTTTCTTCTTCAGGCTAAACAACTCCAACTCTTTCAGCCTGTCTTCACAGGAGAGGTGTTCTAGCCCAGTGGTCATCTTTGTGGCCCTTGTTGCAACCTGCTCCAACCCATCCATGTCTTTATTGCACTAAGAACTCCAGAGCTGCCTTGCCTTTCCAGTTTTAGTTGCTTTAGTTACACTGTACAGTTATTTGCTCATCCTCTCTGATGTATTTAACTTTGGAGTAAACTGATTGCATAGTAGCATGTTTAGATAATGCTTGTGTAAAAAAGAAGTAATATGGTTCCTAAAACTTCATATAAGAAATACATGTGGTAAAGCACCTGCTCTTAAAGTCAAATTTTATTCCAAGAGGTTACTGTTACCATATTAACACTTAAGGTCAAAGCCTTACATCTCTGGCTCAAGAGTCAGTAGCCCAACAACATTTGAAATTGTGGAGAGGAAAATTCTTTTCATTAACATGAAATTGTCCTTAATAATCTTGATGTGAAGTTTTCTGGCTACTCAAGAAACAGAGATGGGAAAATAATGAAGATGAGGAAATGGAGTTCAAGTGTTAAGGTTACAATAAAACTTAGGTAATTTATCTAGTTTCAGGGTTAATTGTAAGGCTTCGTCACAGCTCTGAAGCTAATGGGCCAAATTATTTTTTAATGTAAGTAGAAAAAATTTTTAAAGAATAAGAAACACAGTTGCTTTAACATCTCATTGAGACTGGGGGGTAACTCCAAATATAATCATAGAAAAATATTCTGCATAAGTGATATGCAAGGAGAAAAAAAAGCACTTGCTCTTGGAAAACTGAATTTCTTCCACCCTTAGGCTATAAATTCAGCAATTTCCCAAACTGCCAATTGACTTTTTACATCCTCTTGTCCCCAAAGTTCAAGCTTAGAGCTGTGGTGTTAAAATAGATAGTATTTTATTATGTACTGTATTATTTACTGAGTGGTGAATGTATTCTTAGCATTGTACAAACAAGTAAGAGGACACAGAGCTTACCCCAAGGACCTTGCAATGTAGGTCAGACACAAGCAAACCAGCTCAGGAACATTAAAAACTGACTGACAGCATAAATCCAAAGTGGTGAGAGAGTAAAAATCTTTACAGAGGTTAAAATTACAATGTTTTTGCAGGGGGTGGGGGAGGTGGGGGGTGGTAATGCATTAAGGAGTGATTTGAGGTAGATTGATGAAGTACATAATATAAAAGAGATATTTGGTACCAGGTCTGCAGAGACTTGATCCACTTCACAGTAGCTGAACCAATAAAGCGCCATGCGTCTCAGGCATAGGGGATCAGAGGGTGATAATGCAAAAGCTTTTGAAGAGACAATGTCAGAGAAGCAGAAAGGAAATTTGTGCTGTAGATAAAGTAGCAAAAAAATGATGATAGGCAATTTTGAAGAAGTAGGATAACTAGTAAGGGCATTCTAGAAGTCTTAAAAAGCTATTAAATATGGCTGCAATACCAAGTATCATCTCTTGGCTCTGAGTTTTCTCTCTGCAAACATGCAACAAAACAAATAGAGATAAAAGAGAAAATATTGGGAAAATATTCCTTTCAGCAATGTTTTATCTGTCTTGTCTTTTTAGGCTCAATGAAGTTAAATGGAATATTAAGGTTCATCCTGCCATGCAATTTTTAAATCTTTTTTCTAGGCTATATTAGTACAAAATTGTTCTAAACCCATTTATTAATCATGTATTAATAACCATGTGAGATCCATTAACCAAACCTTTTCAGAAATGCTTCTTTTCTCTGCCAAAAAAGATCTTTGCTGACTTTTACCTAAATGGCATTCTTTCTTTTCAGGCTGTTTTAATTTAATCAGATAAATTTCTTATTCTTATTTAATTTTGAAGCACTAAAAATTCACCGTTAGCAAAAGATTTGATAGTAAAGGATAACATGTAAATACTGGTTGGTAGTATTGAGAAATACACTTTGTTTAAAGAAATGAGATTAACCCCCTGTAGAAAATGGACACATACCCACAGGCAAACCAACTGCTCGAGCAAAATTCAGACCTAACTAAAAGAAAAATTATATGGAGAAAGTACAGCTATTTTGTAGGCACATTTTAAGAGAGAGAATAATTTCCTAGCATGGGAGAATGGGAGGCAGATTTACCCCACTAATGCAATATGAATTTACGTACTCATCTGAAAATCCCAGAGGAATGATCTGCCAAAATCAACTGTCATGACGTGCATGCTTCCCAGGGGAATGTGGCTGTGAGTCACACCTGCTAGAGACAGTGTTGACCCTGTTGGTGGTGATTAACCCCCAGTCCTGATGCACCTCACTGCATCATTGTCCTTATGCTGAACTCTCTGTTATCTTTTCCCTTCTTTGGTAAAGTAGTGATATTTTTGATATGACTGAAAATAATAAATGAATAGATATGTCTGCTTTGTGTTTCAGAGTATAAAAGACAGTATTAGTGAGGTAGGAAACAGTCTGTGTCAGACTATAAAAAACACTTTACTCTTCAGGTATGCTAGAGTATAGACAGTGTTGGGTAGTTGGGTGTCTTGGATGACCCATATTTGGTATGGAGTTATTATGATACTGATGGGAAGCACTGCATCAAACTCATGGGTTTTACTGCCTTCATTGCTGCCAAAAGAGCAAAGAAAATTCACCCTGCTGCTATTGATTGGTGGGTTACTCCTTTTTTCCTCTTGAAACACAAAACTGGTGAAGTAGCTGTTGCCCTGGCCTGTGTCAGCACTCTGCAATGCAGCATGCAGAGGCATTCTGTAAGGCGGTTGCTTCTTTGCCAATGTTGCAGATTTTAGATTTACTTCACCCCAGCTGTTGCCTCTCCTTCCTCAACCAAAATCAGTGGAAGCAGAAAAGAGGCCTGAGCACCACCTTAATGACTGATGTTGCCTGCCACTGCATTGTCATTACAGGTTGGAGAGAAAGAAAAGTTCTTGCTCTAAAAGAGACACAAGCAGCAGATTTAGTAGAACCCCAGAGGCCGTGCTGAATCTTTCCCTCTTACTGTGATAGAGATTGTAAAGTTAAGTGAGACACTGGAATTAGATCTTCTGTAAGGCTTTATATTCCCCTTAGCTCTTCAACATGTGTGAAAAGCTCTCAGAATATCCTGTCATTTGCCCTAATTATAGACTAAGAGGGATAAGACCTACTTTAAAATTGTTTAGTTGCAATTAAAATCTGAATGTTTTGCAGTCTTCCTGAACCAGTAAATGTGAGCTGTGACATCCAGCTCCTTTCCTTATGATCTCCTTTCCTGTACACTCATTATAATTTGTGCTCCAGGTATGGTTCATATTAAATCCCTATTAATAATGCTGAGAGGTCTATCAGCCACTTAGATAAGAAGCCACTGGAGATTTTCCTTACAACTGAAGCTGTTACAAAAGTACACTCTATGTAAGCTTTGACTGGAGCACTTCTAATTCTCAAGGCATTGAGTGGACTCCAAAAAGGCAAAAAATTGCCTGGAATCTCTTTCAAAATGTGTAGAGATGGACCACAGGACAGATCTGACTAAATATATATATATATATAATTACATATATATATATATGTAATTCAAATACATGGAAAACTGACTCACACATCATCAAAATCCTGTCTTAAGCACATAAGAACATGGCACAAAAAAAGTACCAAGTGTCAAAGATCAACATTCTGCTTTCACTTATGTAAATGAACCTTGGCTGTTTTTTCTCAAGCACTGTGAGAAGAGATATGACTGAAATACAGCATTTTTCAATTCCTTTGAAATTTCTGGTAAATCTTTTACTAATAAACTTGGTCTCCTAAGGAGAAAAAGCACATGAAACAAGAATTTAATTAGGTCATTTTTACGACATTTTTCACTTTCTCTGTCTGATTTCTTATTCTAATTACCTACTGACTCTGTTGGGGTTGTTTTGGTCTCATCAGACAAATAAAAAGTTTTGACATCAATTTATGTCATTACAAGCTGTTCTCAAATGTGAAATTAGTAGTAGCAAAATGCATATAAAAAAGAAACAATAATAAAGATTGGTGATGGTGCCAAATAGAAATGAGAGGTGGAGATTCATGGGAACAGGCAGACATGTCAGAAAAATGTTTTCTGAAATGACAAACTTGTGGCTTGGCTGAGAAGATACGGTACAAAGTGGATGAAAGCAAAGATTAACAAGGGTGCATTAAAAGGGTTAAGAAAGGAAAAGAAGGGAAAGAAGGGTTAAGAAGGGAAAGAGCTAACCATATATATGGAAGTCACATTGCAACCTGCCAATTGCCAGAGATTCTAGAAAACTCTGGGGCTTACACATATACACACGGCAGGAAACTCTAAGCTGAACTTCTTTGATATAATGTTTAACTTGAAGGTTTAAGAAACTGTACCCAGTTAAAAACTTTTAGTTTGAATCATTTAATTTATTATTTCTCACATCTTTTATCAGTTCTGCCTTCTATTTTTTGTCATCAATATATTCAAGTTTAAGGAGAAACAAACCTCCTTAAAAGCACCTTCAACAATGTACCTCACGTTTCCCTTCCCATGACCAAAGTATATAGGATTACTCCTTTAGGACAATGGTAGCAGAACCCTTAAGAAAGTTTAGAAGTCACACTAAGCTGTGCAAAAGACATTTCCACCCTTTTTCTACAGTACTAGATATTGACTTAACAGTTTGACAATCTTATTTCAGAGAATATCAGACTGTATTTAAGTGGGTATTAGTGAAAATATAATTTCTGTGAATGCTAAGAGGCAGTAATGAATTGAGTGTATGTGATTCTCCAAAACTGAGCTTTTGTCCTCTCAATTTGAACCCTGCCTCTTCCTGCAACTTACATGGGCTGGTTTTAAATTTTGAAAGTGCCTGGGCTAAACACTATTGGCATATCTCGTTTCTTCCATTTAATAGAGTCATGAGGCAGGATGAATTAGGAGCCTAAATATACATGCTGTTTCTGCACATTTGCTTAGAGCATACAGAAGCTGCGAAAACTGGGGTGGGGGGTTTCTTCTGGAGAGAGGAGCTGGCCCCAAAATAAGAGTTCCCAAAAAGAAAAAGTGTTTGAAAGACAGGTTGGAAGAAAGATCTTAGAAGTGGGTGCAGATCCTGAGGATCTATGAGGTAGATGCACGAAGCTGAACATCAGAGGATGCCTCAGGACCCTGGCTGGTGATGCCCAGGATGGGTAACTGTAAGCAGTGTCCAAGGTCAAACAAGTCAAGTGTTCATTTCTCACAAATATTCCCTTCTAGACCCTTCACTATCCTTGTTGTCTTCCTTTGGGTGCTCTCTAAAAGCTCTCTAAAAGCTCTTGTGTTATACAAAACTGCAAACAGGACTTGAGGTGAGGCCACACCAGCACAGAGAAGTTTTATTGCAATAAATCATAAAAATGAAATAACTATAAGGCTGTAAGAAAGTAAATATTTTGAGGAAAAAGCATTACAGAAATTCTTTTGACTCAAAATACTGTGATAGTTCAATAAAAGTTAGCTATGGACTGTATTAGCTATAATTACAGATGAGATGAAAAAAACACCAAATGTCAAGCTTCTAGAAAGTAACAGCAGGTATGTATGACAAATTCAACTTGATGATAAGGTTTCCAAATTGAACTAGAAGCTAACTAGTCGTATGTAGGGGGAGCATGTCTTGAAAATACTACAGAAAAATTTCACCCCATGACCAAATCAGTTCTAAGCTGCTGTACAAGTAGGAAATGTAGTTAGGCACCAATGACTACATTTCTGATTCTTTAGATTGCAACCTAACTTTGGCATGGACTTTGTTGTCTGTGTGTTTTTATTTTGCTCTTGCAGAACACCATAAATGTCCATAGTAACTGGGAACAATGATGCTTTTTGAACCATGCTGGAAAGAAAATGGAATTGGATGTCAAACAGGAAGGATGCAGAAAGAACAGCTCAAAAGAAAAAACCAGAATTAATACATGAAAAAGTAAGGAAAAAATTGGAAAATTTGCAAAGGAACAAAATAGGAATCACAGTTGTCCCAACAGCCTTCCGTATTGTATAATAGTCAGCCAGCCATAGTACAAAATCCCACAAAGTTATCCTGCCCCATATTGGAGGTCTTTTTTTTATAAAAGTACTGAGTGAAATGACCATTGACATGAGAATAAATTGACCAAGGATTCTGTGTGTATCCATCTCTGTAATGTAGAAGGAGCAGTAAAGTGTAAGTTAAAAAAAAAAATAGATTTGAAAGGAATATTTGTCAAGCCTAATGGATTGATTCAATTTGAACTCCTCATTTTTTTTTCAGTAAATTCCCTTTGATTCCAAATGTTATGTACCACATGTTGTTTACTCTACAACAAACAATCAGTTGCTTTGCAGCAATATAAATGTGTATTATTGAGTTAAGCATGGCTAATGAAACTTTGCTTATTACTATTATTATTCTCTAAGACCTGTAACCCCTTCTAAGACATTTGCTTAATATATCAAGATGCTGTACACTTGAAGTTTTGCTTTCCAGATACGCTTACATCTTTATTTAACCTCGTACCTGTGATTAATGGAATGTGCTATTTCTGTTTTACTGTAATGGATGGCTATGTTGGAGCAATGCACAACTTAGTAATAACATCTCATTCCACAGAAGACATTATAACAAAAATTTCGTAGATTAACCAGAGCTGACAAATGCATTTTTACCCTGTATTTATTTTTCTCTTTCTCTTTGACATCTCTTTATAGCCTAAGTGGCTTTCCCTGTAAAATCCCACTGGTAGCACTTCTTCTCAAAAGTTCACTTCTAACTACCCCAGGGATTACATTACCCCAAGAACTGAGTGCTGTATTCACAGATTATATACGAAAGAGCAGATACAAATGTGCAATTCTTTCATTTAGAAGACAACTGTGCACTTCAAAGGAATGAGAAAAGTATGTCATATCCCTTGGTTACTAAAATGTTAAAGCATTTTTCATCCTGTAATGAAAGAATTACTGAAATCCTTTTGCTGACATATATCAAGCATTACAAAAAGATAATGTGACTTGCAATTTTTGCAATAGTGGGCTAATTCATGTAGTTACATGAACATAGAGAGGACCACAAGACTGAAGATTAAGATGCATCCTGAATTCTCTTATGAATTTATCTGTTGCTGTGTTTATACTTAAAACAGCAAACATATTAAAAAAAATTTATGACTATAAAACGTATTTTTAATGTCCTAAAAGAAAGTATTTCTAAGAAGTCAAATACAAAATACTTAACTGATCCAAATTATACAAAAGTTAAATTCTTGTCACCCCACCTCAAATGAATACCATATAACTGGAATAAATTGAGGAAAGAATTATCAGAAAGACAAGGAGTTTTTTATGTAATTTAAACAAGATTTTTTTTTTTACGTATAATAATACTTTATAAGATTTACAAGATTTTGCATGCTATCTCACTCTTACCTTTTGGAATGTAATCTATGCTGCCTAAAAGGTATGACAAAAATTACTAAAGCATGATTTTACTTTTCTAGTAACATAATGGTCTTCACAAACAATAATAAGCAGTAGGCTTAATATAAACAAAAGGAAGTATTTTCCCATACAACCATGGGGCATAATTAAACTGGGAATCTGATTGTCAGAGGAACTGTGAAAAAAAAATAAAAAAACCCCCATTACAAATGAGGTCAGAAATAGATTTGTCAAATTAATGAAAAATAGATTCATGACAACTATAAAAAAAAAGTCTTGGATGAAACCTCAAGAATGGGAAGTTCTTAAGATGGAGATTAGAAAGGAAAAGGAAATATCAAGGAGAATATTATTCCATATGGAACTGACATGACAACCCTATATGATTTCCTATATGATTAACTGTTTTTGGTATCATTAGAAAAATGGTACTTTTCTAGGGAAACCCTGTATTGACCCTACCCTGTCATTCTTCAGCCATTCCTCTCACTCTCTGCTGTACCTACGTTTTGTATCTTCTCCCACTTCAAATTTTATCAGTAAAGGATATTTGCTAAGTTCCACAGTTCTTGGAATTCATTCTGCAATGACCACAGTACCTATAGCATCAAACATTTGTTGAGAATGATTTAATGGAATATCCTAAATTAAAAAATTATGTGTTTTATGAAGCAAATGGAAGATCAAAGTCCTAAACAGGTTTTGGACATCTAAGGATAGAGCAATATATAATAATGCATTCTTCAGGTCTTTTTTGTAGGAATAGGTCCTGGCTTTGTGTCAAAAGAACAGTGTGATTGTCAAAATCACTTTTGACTGTGTTAATGCAGATCTGTTTTTTCCCTCAGAATTTGCTTGAAACTTAATGCTTTATGAGCGTCTTATTTGTCCTTTTGATTATACTCAACAAAATTTATGAGTGTAAATATTATTCTATAACACTCTGAATAAAAAATATTTGATATTGATTATTGTTGAAATTAATGCTACAATTAACATTGAAATACTATGAAATTTCTTCAATATTTTTGAAGATTTTTAAACAGTCGTAGTTGTTATCTAAAGGTCACAATTGCTTAGTTGGAAATTACCAACAATTTGCTTATCATGGTCACTAGCTATATGGAATGTTCTCTAAGGGATTTTAAAAGCTGTCATAGGTTGCAACTATTTTTATGACATTCAAAGTTGTCTTGTGAAAGAGATAAAGCATTAAGTTGTCTGCCTTTAGAATTAAATTAATTTGAATGGTGTATTCCCATTAATATTGTCTATATTCTAACACGCACTGTATTTGATAATACAATGGCCTCTGGAAATGTACACAGTGCTCACTTCTGTTGTTGAGATAGCATATGATAATGTTCTCTGGAGTGTGAAATTTTCTAATAGAGCCTGCCAGAATATAAACTTGTTTGGATATTGTCACAAGTCTAAGTGTAAGCAGAGTTTTTTTGGCTATTGCTATTGATGTTCAAACTTTTCCAAGGTTTGTTATAAATAAAAGTATTTCAGAAAACCTCTAGTGTACTCTGAAATTCTATTTTGTGGAAACTGTGACAACCTCAGAAATACATCTTTCTTCTAGGGTTAAAGCACAAAAATATACCAGCTATCAATTAAGAATCAAGGTGCATATAAAATTAGTGTCAATATTTGAGTCTTTAGATGTCTTCAGGTTTATTCAAACTTGTATTTTGAAGAAAATGTATTATAACATTCTTCATAAAGAATGTTAAGGTAAACCATTCTCCAGTGTTTTGTAAATTAGCCATTGATGCAAAACAAACACATTGATAAAAGTTATTACTAATGGCAAGCAGCCTTTTCATGGGCAAAATCTGTGCAAACATTTCTGTCATGAGAGAGAAATGGTCAATGGAAGGGAAGAGGTAAGATTCTTTAAATGAAGCTTCAGAAGAAATGAAAACTATCTTTGATCGACAGTGATTTAGAGACATGCAGCAGATACCTGTAGGACATCTCATAGCATTTTTTTTAATGACTGAATGGATGTTAAAAACTTGTCCATCTCAGTTTCGGAGGTTGGTCTTTCTAAGGGGGGGTCTGTGAAAGATACATATGTTGTCAAGCCTTTTCCTACATGTTTCTGTTTTAACTCTAATGGAGAATAATAATTCTTATCTACAGGGCTTTAGAAAAAATTAAATTTGAATAGTCGTTTGTTTGCCTAGTCTCACTGTTAGAGTGAATCCAACATCCTTTGTGTTTTATCTGCTTAACAAATATCTTCCCAATGCATTTGGGTGTAGCACAATTCTTGACAACCTTTTAAGAATAAATACCTGAGATTAACCTGTTTGTTCTTCTGTCAGAAATATTCTGATTTCTTCTTTTCTTTTTAACAATCAACATACTATTCAGGCAAAGTTTAACTAATGCCTTACTTCCTTGATTTACTAATTAAAGAAAGGCTCAACACTACACAGAAACCTTTCAGTTCTACTTCATGAATAAATGAACAATCCCTTTCAGATAAACCCAAGCCTTGCATTCTGGTATAATGATTTCAGTGAATATACTGTCACTACTGATGGCATATATGATTACAGAAGTTTTCTCTTCAAGATACATAAAAGGCAGTTTTGGTTCATGATCTATCACCAGCTTGGATTTAAGGTCCCTTCCTGTATGTTCGCTTCATGCATGGCTGCCTTTGAAGGTTTTTCCCTCTGTGGTATTAAAAAGCAAATTTTGCTGTAATTTTATTTGTTTTTTTCAGAGAACATGAGTGACAGAGGCTGTGTTTTTCAGTTAAAAGCTTTCACCTGGCATAAGCAAATGACGATGTCATTCCTCCTGGCTGGAAAGACTAATAAAGGGTAGTAGTTTTCAAAAAACACTGCACCTGTTTTCAAATAAAGAAACATTGAGACATTTATAAGTTGGGGGAAGAACATTCATATAATTCAAGTAAGAAATAGAACTTCAAATGGTATCTTTGCATCACATATAGTACACCTAACCAAAGCAAAAATCATGGAATGATTTTTTTGTTAAAAGGATATACATAAATATGGATATTTAAGAGTGAGAACATTTTACATAAGTGAAGGAAGCAGCAAGGTTAAGAAGCTGTTAACAATATCTATTTGCTCTAACTGATCTAACTGTGACAAAAGGTAAACTGATTACTTCACCTACCTAATCTGTGTAAGTGAAGCTAAAATCTCACATGAAGACTGACCTAATTCTTATCCTAAAGCTAAATACATCATTATATACACATCATCATGCCTTACCTGAAAGAGAAGAGATTAGACCAAAACAAAGTCCTAATTTAATACACAAAAAAGCAAAATAAGCAGAAAATACCAAGTCCTGATTATATCAGTTCAGCTGTGTATAGTCTTATTAATATAGGAAGGATTGTCTAAGAATATGAGTGACACAAAGGAGAATACTTGTAAGACCAAATGATGTAACTGAAAAATCTGAAATGTTCCATGACACATATGTTTTTCTGACTTGGTTGCTGAGAAATTCAAGCAGTACACAGGATCTGAAGAAATTTCAAGCTCTCAAATTAATTTCCAATTTGCTGTCTTGTTATTGAGATATATTATAATGCGGACATAGCACTGAAATTTTGTCTAATTTGACAATGTACTGCGTATCCATCTCTTAGAGAAATATGTGGGGTCATTGCTTTCTCTGATTCACCCCATGTGAATCAAATATTTACATAGGTTAATGCTCCATGACTAGTTGATTCCTTTAAGCGAGCTGTCTTCAAAGCAGATTGTCCATACTTTTCCTTATCAACATTTGAGCTCAGTTTTGGGATGGTGTGCTTGTGTAAACTGACATCTAGATATTAAGTTATCTTTTTGTAGATGAACCTTAAAAGCATCGGGTTTGCTCCAGTTTCCCAAGAGGAGGGTGAGACAAGAGGCAATGACCACTGACACTTAAGAGTGGGGTTTGGTTTTGTTCTTTCTTCCAGACAGAAAAAACTCAAGATATGTGACTCAGGTATTTTTTTCTTGGCTTCATCATTCATGATCACAGAATGTGCTGACTTGTCAGGGACCCAATAAGATCATCAATGTGATGATAGGAAATATGAGTTTTACTTTGAGCTTCCAAGTCTCTGAGATTTCATGTGAAGAAGGATAACTTTCCTGCTTAAAACAACTGCTGTGTGCAGCTGCTGTGGGAAAGCAGAGAAGTCTGATTTCCCTTGCATATGCTCCCAGGGTTGTGTGGTAGCTTCATAGAAGTATATTTCATCTTCCCCTCTTAGCTATTGTCTTTGCCCTTTTATCTTCACACTGCATGGATGAGACAGCCATGGATACTTGGATTACCTCTGCAGAGGTTTCTGTTTTCTCCTTCGGTGCATTGGCAGTCTTGTTTTTGCAGTAGCAAACGTTGCAATTATGGTGGGTGACTTGTTCTTGTAGGGTCAGACAAAGATTCATCTCATTTTGACCTTTGATGAAATGAATCATGTCATATATTTCACACATGCCCTTTCCAGATATGTGATGGCAATCTATCTGACAGAGACATGGAGGAAAGGACAAGACAAAATAATAACTGATGCTATCAGCAACAGCAGAAACAGAAGATCACAGTTTTTTTAGTTTTTCCAGCTACATTTTCTGAGACAGTAAACATGTCCTGTTTATATATTACAGAAAACCCTTTTCTTTCTGCAGTAAGATATGCCCCTAAAGGAAAAAAAAAAATTGTATGTCACAATACACGTTATCTCATTTTTCTCTTCTTTCTCTCTCTGCTGCAACAATTTTCAGTGGTTCTGTTTTTTCTAAAAAATTTATCTTATTTCAATAAGGTAGCATAAAGGTTTCTCAGCAATTAAGAGCCTGTTGCTGAATTCAGCTCTGATGGACATAGCTCTGAAGTGTATGTTTTGTAGAAGCAGTAAAAAAGGCATAAGCATAGCCTGGGTACAATATTTTTACTTTATAACAAAAATGAACATAGATCTGCAAACAGTCTGGATTCTTCTGAGGTGCTCCTGAGGAAAGTTTGCCAATAATTTATCCAACAGTGAAACAAATATCTTTTTCAATGGCTTGAACAAAAGGGAGCTAGTTTCAGTAAAAAGCTTATTGATGCAAGTGAACTTGGTTGAGTTTTGGAATTATTTTTTTTTATTTTCAGAAATAAGCACAGTGTTGTGAACATGTGAAATACCCTTCACAAAGAAGCTGCCAAGTGTCTATTCAAATAAGTGTTTGTATCAACATGATTCCCAATATGGTCTGTCTGCATGTTGCACACAAAATGAACATATTTTTCCATGACATTGCACTTGTATAGCTGTGCATTTAAAATTATTCCTATATTAGTGTCATTACAAGTGGTGACAACACTTTGTGGTAGTTCTTGGGTCTGAGTTTGTACATAGTTACATCCCTGCTCTGTAGTGATGTGAAAGCTACTGTGCACTGGGCTTTCTCTTACTGTGCAATAGATTTTTCCTTCTTGCTCCGTTTTCTTATTTTCTGGTAATAAATGTAGCCTCATGACCTAATGGGTGTAGAACCAGTCTGTGTTTCTGTCTGGAGTTACATTTTGTATTTAAGATGTGGTTTCATTTTCAAAAACTTCATTTCAGAGAAAACTTTATGGTCCAGTAATCCAAGTTGAGAGACTAAATTTCTCCTTACAGAAGAAATTGAGGAAGATGAAAGGACACAGTTTAGATGCTACAATCATTACGTGTGTCACTAGATCTTTGATTGTCTTCATTAGAACCTGGTAAAAGTCCTCATCTCTAGTTTTAATTAATACAAAATAAAAGTGATCTCTGGATGATGACTGTGTAGTTTGGAAATCCAACACTATGTAAATTAATTACATCTCCATTTGAAGACTTCAGGGTTAGGTAATTTTGTTCTTCAGTATCTTAAAAACAATGTTTCTGTTTTAAGCAACTAAATAATATAAATTTTTGAACAGATTTAAATCCAAAGCATAAATGAAACACATAAATTAACAAATAATAAAAATCTATTTATTATGAGCATTGTATGCTCACCAAAATATTTCCAAAATTGCTTTCTGTGAACTTGTCTTAACTATAATATCTGGTGTGGGCATTTTTCAAATTTCATTGAGACTCTTAGTATTCCCCTTCCTAATCTCAGATTGATAACAGTATTTCATCTGGAAAGAATATTATACATTGTCTTCTTGCCAAAACCAGGGGATTTATTTGTCCAATATCATAAAGGCAGCCAAAGGAAAAGCCAAAAGAATACTGCCTGTATTACTTACCTTACAAAATTCTGACTCTATTACCTACCTGAACCAATTAAGGCATATATCCATGCAAACATTAAAAAAGTTTACTTGGATACTCTCTCAGGGGTGAATAACTGTTGATTCAAGATTTGGCCTCCTCACAAGCGATAGAAGTTTTATTTTGAACCGATGAAATTATTTTATTATTTTAACTGCTGTAAATACTTTTATGAAGTTATTTTACAGGTTTGGTTGACAATGTTTCTAAACCCAAACACAGAAAGGGAGGTGCCTTAGAAAATGGCCAGTTTCACAGAAGATATGTACCTTATATGTGCAAACCCAAAAATATGAACAATGCAGAAACCCAGTATTATATTATTATAGTTCTCAAAGAGTCATTGCATTTTTAAGGTTGGAAATGACCTCCAAGATCGAGTCCAACCTTTGTCTGAACACCACCATGTCAACCAAACTAAAGCACTAAGTCATTTGTTGAGAACATCCAGGGATGGTGACCCCATCACTTTCCTGGGCAGCCCATTCCAGTGCTTCACTACCCTTTCAGTGAGAAAATCCTGCATACTCATAATTAGACTCATGGAACATATAAACAGTGTCAGCATAATCATTTCTATGAAAAAAAAAAAACACCCAGAAACATGTACAATGTTCAAATAGGTAGTGTGCTTAGGTTTTTTTCTTTTATGAATTGCATAGACTAGTTGCCTGCAGAGAGGGATATTTAACCAATCTCAACAAGCAATTGGCAGTAAAAAAAAGCTGTTTAGTAGTAGAATGAGCACTCTAAAAATCAGACCAAGAAACATACCTCTCTTCTCCTGGGGTACAAAAGACTTTTTTGTCAAAACAGAGTATGTTAAAGGCATTGCTAAAACCAGAAGTATAAACTATAAATCCTGTGCAAAAGAGCTGACCTCAATTCTGTTTCTTCAAAGTAGGAAATATCATGGGAAATCATGCGAGAGTAATAAGCTCATCTACAAACTGGTAAATGTGAAAGAATGAGACGTGAAAGAGAGTAATAAGTTAGATGAAGCATTTCTGAGCTTTGAAATCTCAAAAGGATACACTTATATACTCAAAATAATTTTCTAAATAAACACAGAAATACCAATACATTCAGCTTATTTTTTTCTAAAAGATGCATTTTTATTGAAAAGAAAAATGGTCTCCATAATATTTATTTAAGAAGTAACTTTTCATGAAACTATGTGTGAGGTCAATAAAATACTTAAATTCCAATATGCTAGACTCTAATTTTAGAAAATAAAAATTGATTTCAAGTGATTTTGTGACACAGATTTGAAATATCTCAGTGCAAGACTTTGATATTCTGTGTGGAAAAGATATAGCATCATTTAATTAGTATCTTTTACACTTTGAGAGATATTAACAATTCATTGATATTCTTACTCGAAGTCTTTGTGACGGATAAAACCTTTCTTTATGGAATTCCTTATGTAAATAGCAATGCTTTTTTCCTACTAATAACAGAAATCTGCCTAACAGAACTTAATGGAATTTTCTGAGTTCAGCACATGGGGACAACCTGGTTCTGTACCTTCAAGATCTCCTTCTTGAAGAATGTTCAGCATCCCTGTACATTTGCCAGTCACGAGGTCATTTTGCCTTTCATGACTGTCCCCCATGGGACTCTGTCAGCAGGCTCCTAAGCAGGCCAAGGTCTGCCCTCTGGAAGTCCAAGGTTCTCCTGAGCACCTCCTTAGTTCCATGACTGCCAAGAGGTCTCCAGCCACCACGTTCCTCACCAGTCCTCTATTCACAAACACCTGGTCCAGTGGGTACCTTCCCTCTGGCTCCTTCACCAGCTGTGTCAGGCAGTTGTCTGCCACACACTCCAAGAACCTCCTAGGCTGTGTCCTCTGCTGTGTTGTATTTCCAGCAGACATCTGGCAAACTGAAATCTCCCCCAAGGTCCAGGGTGTGAGAATTCTCCCAGCTGCTTATGAAATATTTCAGCTGTCCCTTTGCCCTGGTCAGGTGGTCTGTGATAGACTCCCACCAGGATATCTGCCTTGTCAGCCATTTGTAAGACCTGCCACAACTGATGATGTTTTTCTTGTCCAGGAAAGCAGTTTTAAAAATCAAGATTTCAAGTGGATTATGACATTCAAGGGAACTTTGAGCTGATACAGAGGCTTTGATATTATTTTCCAATATAAAAAAAAATCCCAACAACTCAGCAAGTGTAGGCAATTTTCAGTGTCTCTAAAGGCGTAAAAGGCTTTTTTATAGCTCTGCTTGAGCCACTGCTTACAAAGCCATCTTGAATCTTTTGTTTTGTTTTGTTTTGTTGCACTTCACTTAGAGTATATTAACTTTTTCTCACTTTCTCACTTTTTAATCTTCTTACCCAATGTGTGCATGTTACTATTTTTAAACCACAATTATAGCACAAGTAGAGTCATCTGCGACAAATTCACCACAGCCTGATATCTATAGATTTTGTTTATTAATTAAAGTATTCATTCAATTTGTGTACTTTTAAAGAAGTGGAGAGCTTGTATAACATAAAAAACCCCTTTGCAGAAATTTCAATGCAGACACCTCCATAGTGCCAAAGGATTTTAAAACATCACAATTAATATAAAGGATAATGTGGAATATACAACTTCCAGACCCAAGTAAATGACATTACTTCTCTGTCCTCCATAGTAACATGTTAATTCACAAAATTTTCTATGCTTTGTGCACAAAGGTAACTATAATGATTAGTGATAACAGCAACTATGATCTTAGAAATAAGGAAGCATAGTTCATAAAAATAGAAGATTTTATTCTACACACAGCAATTACTCCTGTTGTCAGCAAGATGAAGATTTACTACCCCAGGAAGTCATAAAGACTCTGATGCATTCTTACAGAACACAGTGTGAGCTGCATCTGAATGAGACTGTCCTTTCCAACAGCCTCACCCTCACCCTGTACTACAATGTACAGGCTTACATCTCTGGCATACTGCTTGAGGCTTTCATACAGTGCACAAAACAGCTAAGTAGCGCACCAGCACTATTTATGATTACCTCAAGGCTGGAAGTGTTTTCTGCCTATTTTAATTGAGGGGGCTGTTCCTAGTTTCAGACAGTACATTAAGAAGTGTGTTTGGCATGATGGTTTTTTTCTCTAATGCCCAAATAGCAACAGAACATTTAATAGTTTTGTCATGTCTTTCAGGAAGAATCTAGAAAAGCTGTGAAAATTATGCTTGCTTGTCTCCCAGGCCCATGAATACTCTGTTTGTGAAGATGAAGAATTGGTGCAATACATCATCAGTTAGAAGAAAAAGGACAACCTTATGCATCACCAAGTCCAGGAATAATACAAATTATTGAAATTTCTGCAAAACCTTAATGTAATGGTTGAAATACTTGGCAAGAAGGAAAAAGAAGAAAATTTTGCATTTGCAGCTAAATTCTGCTAAGGGTTTGCAATCTTGCTGTAGAATTCAATCTTCATGGTGGTGAGTTTTGACTAGGATGGAGTTAATTTTTATCACAGTAGGTACAAAGTTTTTGATTGTGCAGAAAACAAAGTCAGTACACAGGGATGTTTCCATAACTGTTGAACAGCTCGTGTACAAGTCCTCACCCCACCTTGCCAGAGAGGAGGCTGGGGATACACAGAGAGCTCTGAGGTGACTGAGCCAGGACAGCCAATCCTCACTGACCAAAGGGATATTCCCTATTATATGGCATCATGCTCAGAATATAGAGCTAGGGGAAAAAGGAGGAAGAAGGGACATTTGGAGGGATGGTGCTTGTCCTCCCAAGTCACCATTTAAGGTGATGGAACCCTGCTCTGTTGGAGATGACTGAACACCTGCTTGCCCAATGAAAGGGGTGAATCACTTCCCTGCTTCGTTTTGCTTGAATGTTCACCTTTTGCTTTACATATTAAAAAGCCTTTATCTCAGCCCACGAGATTTCTCGCTTTTACCCTTCCAATTCTCTCCCCTGTCTCACCTAAGGATATTGAGGGAGCAGCAGTGTGGGGCCAAGTTACTGGTGGGAGTTAAACCATGACATGGGGTGACAATAAAAATTTTCTAACCCCCTGATATCACAAGATAATGACAGCTGCATGAAGTTAATACAACATCCTAATATTCAAGATTTGTAGTTGATTTGGTCCAGGTTTCAGAAGTATCTTTATTAACTATGGATGTCATGTCAGCTGATATAGGTATTTATTGACAGAGTTTCTAGGTTTTAGTACTTTGGTCTCAGTCTGAAAAGTCTGTACACACGTGGACCAGCACTTAAAGAAAAAAATATACTGTTCCCATTCCTAGCCCAGTACCCATTCTGTATCACCTTTCTGAAAGTTAATGAGTATAGGGAAGTTAAATTGACAGAATCATACAATATCCGGAGTTGGAAGGGACCCATAAGGATCATCCAAGTCCAAGTTCTGGCACTCCACAGGACAACTTCAAGAATCTCACTAAGTGCCTGAGAATGTTCTACAAATGTTTCTTAAACCCCATTGGTGCTGTGACCACTTCCCTGGGGAGCCTGTTCCTGTGCCCAAATAGAAAAATTATATTTTAAAGTACCCACATAGATATACAAAAAGTGATTCTTTGAACTTGAAGTACAAACATCTATTTAATTTATTTTGGTGTCAGATGGATACTGTATATTGAAAATTCTTAGAATTCCTTTCTGTTCTGACAGACTGAGCAACAGAGATTATTGATTGATCTATTTAAATCACTCACATAGAGAAGTTTCCTTACAGTATCCAAGAGATCAAGTCAGAGTATTCTCATACAATTCTTCATCAAAGTGAGTTATAGATTAAATAAATAGAAACAGGGGTTGTTTTATTTCCTGGCCATTTACTAAGGAAATGTATGTTCATTCAGTGAAAGCTTGTCTTTTACCCATTGATTGCCCACCATTTCTTGTAAACATTGTTTATTTTGTTGGGTTTTATAATCAATACAGCACAAGGCAACCATAAATTCACTGAAATTAGCAGGAAACAAAGAAAGAAGCTTCTTTTAGAGATAAGGCTTTCTAAATCAGTAGTGGCATACAAAATAAGTGATAATAGAGTAGTATTTGGAATTAAGTTCTTGTTTAGTCAAGTTCCATGAAAGCACCCACCCATTGAAGGCAGTACAATCTGAATCATGTATGCTTTAAAACAGCTGATAAGTTCTTAGTTATAAACTGTTACAGAAGATGCATTAAATATGTAGTCTCTAAGCAATGCCACGCAATTTCTTTCCCAAACAAAGAAAGTTATGAAATAGTGAAAAGGACTTTTAAAAAGTTAAATCTCATATTTCAGCATATCTTAGATTGCAGTGCAAGATGTAACCAGAAGTATGTATTCTATTACCATCTCTTGAAACTGGGCCGGGGGGTGGAAGAAGAGTAACCCTCTATTAATAAGTCAACTGTTAAAAAACAGTTGGGGCAGTTTTCTTTATCTCTTCCACTACCCGTACTCTCTCCAGGGAGTTATCTTCTGCTAATGAGCAATTGAGTCTCACTCCATGATTGATAAAAATTACATCATTCCATTTTGAGATGCTCCACCCAGGGGGAGGAGCCAAGAATTCTTACCTAAATAAAAATCTGATATTTGGAACAGGAAGTCAACCTTTTCCAGTGAATTCTCAAAAGAAAACCAAGCCCATGAATCATCACTGGACTTTCAAAAGAAAACTACACTTTTCTACAGGATTGTTGATTCAACAGAACCATATCTGCCAGTCCAGAAGGACTGCAGCCACCAGTTAATCAGACTGCTACCAACACACCAGGCTGTCATGTTGTATTCTGTCAGTATTTTTTGGGGGTTTTTTAATAACTGCATTATACTAATACTATATGATCTATAATATTATAATATTGTATTTTTTTTTGTTTTAGTTCTCCTAATAAAGAACCATTATTCCTATCCCCATATCTTTGCCTGAGAGCCCCTTAATTTCAAAATTATAATAATTTGGAGGAACGGGGTTTACATTCTCTATTCTAAAAAAAGCTCCTGCCTTCCTTAACAAAGACACAGCACTAGACAATGTCAGGTTTTCTCAGGGTTGCATATCCAAAAATCTCCCATGTAGTACTGACAGGGGGTACACAAACTGGGTGTTATCATTGTGTACAGCTTGAACAAAGAGGCCTCATTAGCTATGACAATTTATGTATGCTACATCTAACCTGTTCTAAGCATTTACCAAACATTTAATGTAGAGAAAGGTATGTTAATTTCTTATTTCAGTGTATTTGTTCTCATTTTTATAAAGGTACAAGGAATGTCCATTTCATAAATACTTTTGAAAAGTATAACAAATTATTTCCATCACAGAATGTCATATTTTCTTCCTATGACTATTACCTTAAACAATCAAGTTTTCTAAACATCTAATTGCAGAAAATTAGTAAAATAATGCCCAAATTGCCATATTATCAAAAACGACTTCAGTAACTCAAGGAAATGTCTCATCTGTGAAAGCCAGTATTCTAAACAAACACATGGATAGCAAACCTGCAAACCTATAGAAAATTATATTAACATATTATTCTACTTGCACAGCTTTACAGCTCTGCAAATCATATCACTATAGAGTACTGAGAAATTTCACAACACTACTGAATTCCATTACAGAGTCTTCATTACTGGATTATTGGCCCATTTAAGCTATCAACACGTCATTCTTGAATAATCACCATAAGGATGAGCCTCTACCCTAAAACATATTATGTGTATATGCCCTGCAGCAATAATAAAATAACAAATTAATGTACAATAATACAACAATGTATTAAGTAGAGTTGACAACAATCAGTGAAAAGACTAGCATGCCTGTTTAGTATTCACTTAAGTAATAAGAATAGTAGGTGAATTTTTTTTTAAAAATACACATATCTTAGGAAAGTTATGAAGAAACAAAAAACTGTCCTACCATCTCTAATATCCAGCCATGGAGATAAAATGAAGTTGTGCCTGCATGTTTATACAACAAATCGCTTTATTCCATATTTTCTGGATTTTCCCCATTTATTAATAAAAATAACTGAGACACTCACAGAATTGGTTTAACAAGAATTCTGAAAATGGAAGTTCTGTATTTTATAAGAGAAGAGATACTACAGAGCCACTAGTTCTGCACATTTTTATATGTGTCTTCTAAAACACCATCAATTTTAAGCTGAAAAGACTACCTTGTGGGAATGAGAGAGTGGGTCATTTTCAGTGCTCAATCAGTTCTTGCAATTTCTTCCAAAACTGCCAACAGGGATGCCAATTAATTGGAGCTGAGATAGATTTTTGTGATGCACCTTGAGATCATTCTTGTGTTTCATACAGGTCACTGACCCACTGTTGGCTAGTAAAATGTTACTGATCAAGAAACTTCAAACTGCTCTGATTCATCTACCAAGTTTTTGGTTTTTTTTTTTCTTTTTTTTTAAAGAGAATTAATATTTTTTCCTTCTTTTCAGATGAAAATTGAATGTTACTCTTGAAGGATACACTTTAGCTGAAATGCAAGTTACTGAATTTAGTTCAGAGGCAATTGGGTAAAATAAAATGACCTGTGGGAAGTGATCCAACTTTATAATCAGATTGACCCTTGAGGCCCTCAAGTCTGCCAGTCTATGAAGTTTAGCTGAAGCATTCACACCTTTTGAATCTGTACCGTTGCACACTATGATAAACTCTTCTCTCAGTTCTGAAACAGAGAGGACATCCCAAAACAACTATTTATTGCTCCCACTGTATTGATTAAAGTGCAATCACCCATTATTCTTGAACACAACACATTTTCACTGTAATTTTGGTTTTCCTCTTAGTCCCTTTAAAATGAAGGACAATGGACAGATGAGGAGGGCTATTACTGCCAGATTTTTTTTTTTTCAAAGAAATATCTTGGGCCCTGCAGAGCTGGTAAGTTCATCTGCTGATTTTTCAGACTTTCATACATGTTTATGCTTTCCATTTTCCTAGTTGTAATATATTTTAGGACACTGTAGAAGAATTATTTTTCAGTTTTATGGGAACTGCTATGTTAACTATGTGAACACTGAAGTGTCTTCCGGACTTTGAAATCCATAGAGTAGCTCCCTGACTAAGTCTATCCAGTTAGTGAAGAGTTTCTGATTTCTTCTTAATGAAAAGAATAAAGGCACTAAATAATGCTTTTTTTGTGTGTGTGTGATAAATTTGCACCTGGGTACAATCTACTTGTCCTTTATTGTTTTTGAGGAAGAGAGGTATTGAACAAAAAAAAAATGCCTTGCACAAAGCAGCTTAAGGGTAAGATGCTGTAGCTGAGACCACACTCACAAACTGTACATCTGTGAGCAGAGTGAGTACAATGAATAAAACTCCAAAACTCCTAAATAAAGACAGTTCTTATAGTTTCCATGGTTGGAGATGGAAACTTGTACTCAAGCAAGTCTAGTTCTTTCTTGCTATAAAATGTTTGCCAATGAACTTTCTGACAGTATGTTTTATTTCATCTGGTCAGATGTGATATGGGTGCTGACTACAGCATATGAGTTAAAGATGTAACAGATGGAGAGGATACACTAAAACTTCAAATTTTTGCATATGTAAGACAGTAATACTCCATCTGGGACTTGCTCTGTCTTTGTGCTTCATCAAACACCTCATCGGACTACAGCAGGCATCCCAGCTTTCCTGCTTTACAGAGAGACTGTCCCAAATATATATGTCCCAAATGTTCTAAATACCAGGACAAAATTTTTCAGAAAGTCTTTTCCTTGAATGTGTTTAACTGTTGTGGGAATCGTTTAATATTCTTACCATCATGTTTTCAAGCCATAGTGAAGAATACAATGTGCCAACTCAAGCAGATTATAGGTGCATGCGTAATTAGGAACAGCAGTGTTTTAATGAACATACCCTCAACTTACTGACAAGAAAAATGTATTTTATTAACTTATAGTGATGTAATTCTGGGAAACTTACTTCTAAAATGGCTAATCCCTGCAGGAATAACTGTCTATAACTCCCTTTTGGCTGAAAATTATAAGTGGTAGCTAGTGAAAAATACAAATATTCCTCAGATGTTTTTAAACTTTGCTGTTGCTGCTGTTGACAGTTTGGCATTATTTCTATGATTTCATTAAATGAATCACTGTGAATAATCTGTCAGTTGTAATACTCAGGCCACTTCAGAGGCACATGATACATTTTTTATAAATGAAGCTGCTTACAGTTACCACTTCAGTGTGTATGTCCAGTGACAGCAGATGGCTGTTATCCAGTGAAAAATACTGTGGTTTTTTTAATCAGCTCTTAAATACAGCAACCTTGTGGAACCAATATACTACAGAAAGGATATGGAACAGTAAGTATTTTCTCTGCATTAATTTGATTCATTGCGTTGTTTATTTGTTACTAAAATGTACCATAAAATATAAATGAATACTAATACTTGTCCATGTGTCGCAACTATAGCACAAGATATGCTGGACATATTTGTGCAAAGAGCATGAAACTAAATCCAAGATACATTTAATTAAAAAAAGATTATTCAGACTCAACAACATAGAAAATCAAATTATATCTATTTGAATTCTGGGACAATATTAGGTCACTTAAATCCAAAGCTGAATTCCAAATACAAAGTATTCTGCCTCATCAATCACACTGAGGGAGGAGGGTTGCAGACTAGGCAGCAACACTGCTCATCTCAGCAAACTGACTAACAAAGACTGTTATTTTCAGCATGTGCTGTTGTAGGGGTGGGATGGGAAAGCACCAAATGCAGGTATCCTCTTTATCAGAGGTATTTGTAGAAGAGCACTGTCCAAAATTCTCTCAAGCGGTCTTTGCCTTAAGCTGTTTCACTGCACATCTCTGACTTCCATCCTGTGGACTCTGCAATACCTAAGGGAAAAAGAGGGAATCCTGCACACACTGACAGCACTGCAACTCATCCAGAAAGAATTTTAGCTTTGTGTGTTAGAATTTGGCTGGCCCACAACTAACTTTCTCCCTTTGCACAAATGGAGGCACCCAATGGAATAATTGCATCTAAGGGATATGTCAGGAATAATGGAGCGAGAGAGCTCTCTTGCATTATATGGGCATGATGCCTCCAGCTATTGACATTTTGGAGACTTTTTCTGGCTTCTTCCTAAGATTATTCTGCTCCAAGTGAGCAATACAGTTCAAAGGGAGATACAGAAATTTGGAGCTGAACACATCCATGTGCTGATTGAAGAATGATACTTTCTCTTTTTAATGTTAATTAGCAAGTGAATTACCACTGAAGTTCTTGCATGGCACCCCGAACCAGCTAGAGACTTTAAATAATTTCTGCCTATGTATTTTCTTTTATACAAGCTTTCCAACAAGACTAAACTTTCACTGTAAAGAGGAATGTTAAAAAAGGACAAAAAAATAGAATGTGAAATGTGAAAGGGGGAGACTAAGAAACAGATTTTACTCTTTGCCAGCCATGTCCTTAAGTAGCAAGGAACTCTAAGTAACCTTTTCATTTGGGGTTGTTTTCATCCAGCAACGTTTACTTTGGGCTGTAATAAACCTGTGAGGATAACTTTGGATTTAGTCTCAATCTACAATGGTCTGCATAGGTACCTTGGCCTGCTTCAACCTGCGCTCTGAAGTATTATCCTCTAAATATTTCCAACTGTTCCCACAAAGGAGTCAATTCCTTCCAGCTTCTTTTAGAAACTTGTGTTTGACAAAGTGTGCAACAATCAGGACATGACAAATGGAAGCCTTCTTGCTGTTCAGATTCTTTCTGAAAAGGAATCACAATGTGTAAAATGTGAACAAGCACACAAAAGAGCTGCTGCAGAATGAATGATCATCAGTTTTAAAGGAAAATTTGCAATTTTTCTGTTGAGTAGTGTAATTAATTGCTACAGTAATAGATAAAAGAAATGTTATTCAGTATTTCCTGAAGCAGGAAGAAGAAGCTCCTTTGGAATCTGATCCTCGGGCTTTATTCAGCCCTTGAAATAAGGGACTGTCATGTGCTTTGGCAGGAGCTGATATATTCACTGTTTCCTTGATCTACATTATCAGTGCACAGAAACATATTTGAGGGGATATCTGTGGTGGTTTGACCCTGTCTGAATGCCAAGTGCCCACCAAAGTCATTCTCGAACTGCATAGGGGACAGAAAATACAATGAAAGACTCATGAATTGAAGTAAGGACAGGAATTGTCGGAACAGTCACAGAGCAGACTGTTCCTGCAGAACTGTGCCCTGTGGAAAAGGGTTTTGGTAGAGAATAAAGCTAAGCCCAGGGAGAAGGTAGTGGTTGGAGGAAGGTGCTTTTAATATTTGTTTTACTTGACATTGTCCTGCTCTAGTTTTGACTGATAAAATGTTCAGCTAATTTCCCCAAGTCGAATCCATTGTGCCCATGATGGTTATCAGTGAGTGATCTATCCCCATCTTTACGTCAACTCACTAGCCTTTTGTTATGTTTTCTCTCCCTCTGTCCAGTTTGAGGAGGGGAGTATGAGAGTGGCCTTGATGGGCGACTGCTTGACAGCCAGGGTAAAACCACCACAACACCCAACATGTTGTTTCAAATGCTTGCAAATGACACCCCTCTTATAAAGGAACTTTTCACTTGCAGAGGAAGTTTCCGCTTAGCTGTTGCCACTGTTCAATAATCTGCCACGTGTGGGAGGGATGGATAAGCCCTCTGAATGTAGCTATGGGCTGGACCTTTGAACGGGCAGAAAGTGCAGATGCATGGAAGCTGGATTACAGCTATCAACACATGACGGCATGTTAGTTTATCAAAAGAAATGGAGAAGAGGTGGCATGTTACAAAGCAGAAATAAATCAAATAACTCCTAGATTTCAGTGTTTATGATAAAATGACAATTTCAAACATCCTTCATAAATTATTTTAGACTTATTTTTTTTCCACAGAAAACACCTGGAAAGTTAAAGGTAATATTCTTTGTTTTAGATTTATAGTGGAAGAGTATTAGAAACACTTGTTTCAATTTTTTTTCTAACATGGGAAGACTGCAGTAGTTCCCCAGGCAATTATTTTATGTTTTGTGCCCTTATTTACAGAATGTCAGCTGTTGCCTTTGCATCTAATAAAAAGGTAATGTGGCAATGTTATAAATGCTGATACTGTTGGCTTTATCATATTGAAAGTCAGCTAAGCTTTTTGCTTTGTGCAAGAATTCTACCAGGATCCCTAGGCAATGATCTCAGACATTTTTTTTCCTTGCATTTATGCAAACTGTACTAAGTCTTACTAATATTTCACATCAGTTTTTCCTCGTGCACCGGAACATTTGTACCTTGTCCCTTAATTAAGTTCTTTCCCTCTTTCCCATTGCCCCCGCCTCCTAGCCAGCTTACAGTGCTTTTGATGCATGTTACCTGGACCTCAAAACTACATTCTTCTTTCTTCTTTCCTTGTTTGGAGTTATCTAATTCAATCCCAAGCTCTGTCTTCTGCGCACCATGTTGTGTACATATGTGTGTATACATGTGTATATACACAGGATGTATAATCTTTACTAATGTTTTTCTACTTTTCACATCTCTGTTTAGCATTTGAAAGGTCTGAGAAATTTCACTGGTCTTTCTAAGGAAAGCTAATTTCCCTCTTACCTTCTCCTCTGAGAACTATCATCTACTGGCTGGATTTTATATACTGCCAGAGAAATATGGAACCTGTGTAAATTCAGACCTCATTGCTTCTTGCCCAATATTGTTTTGTTTTCTTTCTGGAATTGCATCGTTCCCTCTTGGCCACCAGCTTTTTGCTTTACACTGGGCTGACAGGTTTGACAAACTAAGGAAAGCTGCAGATTGTGAGGGAATGCATAGAGTAGTGATAAGTTAATTAAGAAAGACAAGCTGCTGTGAGTGATATGTGATCATTAGGATTACAGTTAACAAGCAGAGAAAAATCCAAGGAACATAATAAAATGAGAAGAGTTATGGAAACCAGCTTGCTATTGTATAGTGAGGGAAATGTTTATAAAACTCACCCATCCTATACTACTATTTACACTAATGTAATTGATAGATTGCATCAAAGTAGAACATTCCACATGCTATAAATGTCAAGATAATATCTTCTAATATTATTATGTACAATACAAGCCAATGCTTGCCAAAGCATTCAAAAAACAAATTTTAAAAAATTAAAAAAAAAATAGTAAAATGGCCTAGAATTACTCTTTAAATCGTCTTGCTAATGGTTACATAATGTGTGTGGTACTATGTGGAGCTGTTATCTTTGTTGTTAGGTAAAGGTTGCTTTGCATCATTTCAGTGGTAGCATGTGGAAAATAAAATAAGAATGTGTGTGTTTGGAGCTATTTTTTAATGCTTAAATTTCATCCTTCTCTATAAATAAGCTTGGCATGATCAGTGCAGAATCACATTTGAATATTCCTGTGCTTTTAACTTCTTAGAGTTCTGATGATAGTTACATTCTGATGATATTCTTTTCCTTGTAAGTAAAAGCAACCAGTTCAGAATCACTCAGGCTGTGATGTACAGCACTGTAAAACAGCTACAAGTAGTGATCAAAAATGATCAAAACAAAATAAGTGTGTTTTCTGTAAGTGGGCTCTACTATTTGCTTCTAAGCCAGAAGGCTACAAGGGGTGGCTTACTAGCACCCTAAGGGAAAAAGAAAAACCTGATGACAGTGTTCCAGCTTCATTTCAAATACATCAAGCACTAATATTGCACAGCTGTTGAATCCAGGTGTTCGATTGTAATAGCTGAAAAAAAGGTTCTTTTTAACTCTGTGAACTGATCTGTTGTTCATTTGCCAGGATTTCAGCTAGATCATATTCAATTCAATTCTTAGAAATATATGGACTCCTGCTGCATAGCTCTGCACTAAGCCTCTGGGTTATCTCGTCTTTCATCCTTAGTTTATTTAAACACATTTCTCCAATTGCTCAATTCATTGCTCATGAAAGGAAGGTGCTTGAATCTCCAGATTCTGATTCTAATTTCACTGGTTTTACTCAGCCCTCAGTAAAGAATCAACTCCACCCTCTTTTCTGACTTCAGAAAATTTCTTATTTTTAAATTGTTTGCATCGGGATTAATTCTTTATTTGGAGATTTTTCTGTAACTGGATCCTCTCTGTCCTTCATGTATGAAAATCTTGAACAATTTCCTGTGCCTGGATGTTCTTCTATTTTTTGCTGACCATAATATCTTGTAGTTAGTTGTATTAGTTTGCTATTATATAATTATGTATTAGTTGTATTGTTAGTTTCTTTCACATAAATGGTACCAGTACTGGGGAATCAGCGGTACCCTGAATTTCCATCTTTTTCAGTTTTCCAAGATCTTCTCCGGACTTTTACTCTCCCCTGGAGGCTAAAATTCTTTCTACTCAAATCATGCTTTCACACAGTCAGTCCCTCAGGGACTGGTCAAGGCTCTTTGGCATCAGTTGAGGAGGAGAAATAGACTCCTTTATTTCCTTCATGTGTTGCTATGCTGAATGCTATTCTTTGAAAGTGATCAGTTTCTATTATATATTTCATTGGAAGCACCTTAGTGTTAAGTTGAAGGAACATAATTCATGTATTCACTGTATTCAAACCAGAATCAGAGGCAAAAAAGATGAATAAAACTAGACAAAATTTCATAACTGCTCTGGATGCTTAAATAAACCCCACTGGCAATGCAAGATAAATATATTGGAGAAATTATGTACTATATTATTAATGTTAAAAAAAAATGTAAAAGGTATATTGAAATCCACCATTCCTTTCCTGAAAGATGCTGTAAACTTTAACTGGCAGTTACATGCTAGAAAGGCAGAACATCTGTTTCATTTGTGAGAAAGATAGTGTCATGCTTTACAGAAGGCTGTTAAAATAGAAATGGTTATTATTTCATCTCAGTTACTGGAACTTCTACTAATTCCACAATGAAAACTCAAGGAAAAAAAAAAAGTATTTTACCATAAAAAAAAAAAAAAAGCTGACATTGAATTTCCTGTTACCGAAGAAGTGATTCAGAGTTTTTAGTTGCAAAGAAAAACCTTTATTTTTCAACAAAAGAATCCCAGCAACAAATGAGAAATTTCTATGTGAGAAACAGTCAGATTGCAGACCTCTGCCCTAGAACTCTAGCAAAATATTTCCAGTAGAAGCTTAATCCTAAATAGCCATAGAAGCTGAACAAGAGGTTTTCCTGGTCATCCAGGAAAAAGACTCCTTCAGTATTTCCTTCCTGTCACTATTCCACTGTTATGCACTGCAGTAAATTCTTTTTCAGCCTTTGTATTCCCTTCCAGGCCTGCTATTGTGCAAAGAGAAATGGTATATTGAAGGAAGAGAATTTAAGTTGATCAAAGTTAAATTTATGTGCAGAATTTAAGTTACTCAAAGCCAAATAATATACAAATTAGAGTGAAAGAAACTTTCAAAACAAAGAAGAATATAAGTAATAATAATAGAGGGGAAAACTGGCATTGGGAAAAGGGACATGTTTTACTGATCGGAGGGCCACATCAGAAAGTCCCTTATACAGCTAGAAGTAAAACTAAGGAAAATATCTGAATATTGACTCCA
Source organism: Certhia americana (assembly GCA_018697195.1). Taxonomy (NCBI): domain Eukaryota; kingdom Metazoa; phylum Chordata; class Aves; order Passeriformes; family Certhiidae; genus Certhia; species Certhia americana. Next base: position 37,399,766 of record CM031860.1, read on the forward strand.
ATGACATTATAAAAACAAACACTAAAAAAGGAAATAATGAAAAAGATCTGGAAACACCTACGTGGTAGATGAACATGATATCTGAAGTGAAAACCTGAGGATCATCACAGCCTATCAAGCTTGATTTTTTTTGTCTGATTTTTCATCTTAGCTAATTACACCAACTGAAGCTTGTACTATACTACACAATAAAGAAGACACACACAAAGAAGTATTTTTATTGAGGGGTAGATTTTTGATCCAGTAAGGTGTAAGCTGTCAGGAGTTTTTCCTGTGTTCTAAATATTGACAACACATCTCCCTTCCCCTGTGGTTTCAACACACTGCATCATGCAGTGGACATATTAATAAGGCCTCTAATCTTCACATTGCCAAAAATTTCCCTTTTCCAAGGGAAACAAATTTTACACATAGTTGAACCTTTTAGAATTCTTTGAATGTCATTTTGTGAATTCCTGTGAGTATAGTTTAGGTAGACTTTGTCTTGTCAAAGACTTGAGAAGTCTGAGAAATGAATTAAACATGAATGGAAAGGGCAAGTATTGTTATGGATAAAAATCTACCTAGACGACAAGAGAGAATAAATGTTTTATTGTGAGAAAGGATTAATAGTTGTCTTTCATACAAGAACTGTCCCTGGAAAGCAAGTGAGGACTGAGACAACAAATGGGAAGATTATTTAGGCTAATCAGGACCAGAAAGAGCTGTGAAGAGCTCCAGAAAGCTATAACCAAATGGGACAATGGGCAACGTGACAAGCAGACAACTATGTGATATTATCAAAAGCTAAGTAAAGTGCATAAGAAAGAGAAATGCAAACCTTTCTTCTCAAAAATGCCAGTCATAAAAAGAAGAGTTGAGAGTATCAAATTGGAAACAAGTCTGCAAGTCAGTAGTGAAATCTCATCTGGGCTTTTGGTGACTGTGCTTTTAAAAACATGTTTCAAAATGAAAGAAGCTCATGAGGGGTGAAAATACTGAAGCTGTAGGGGGAAAAGAGGTTAGGATTATTTGCTTTATCAAAAAAATGAATAAGAGAGAATATGAGGAAACCCTACAATATAATCAGCGATAGGCAAGATGGAGTGAACATATTTATCTGCTTGTTTCGTAACATGAGCACATGGAACCATTCAATTTAGTTCAAAGGCAGAAACCTAAAAGATTATCTGTACTTTTTCACATACAGTGTAATTAAACTGTGACACTTCTACTTTCAAGAGTTTATTTAGGTTACATTTAGTGAGATTCAAAGAGGAATTGAGTATTTATATTATGACAAAGTCAGAATTCTCAAAATTAGTTATAAATAAAAGTTTGGATGTTAAATTCTTCCTTTTAAGGTTTTTATGCTTAAATCATTCTCTAAAAATTAAAAAGGAGTAGATGATCTATGTAGGGGGACAGATTATGCCATACCTATGACAACTGCAGAATGCTTGACTCAGTCCCTCAAGCTTCTTGGTTCTTCTCTTTTTAAACATAAATTGCTATATAAAATATCCACTTAATTAACACAGCATGGCATTTTTTTCTTCGGTGTTTCTGTATAGTTTAATTGAATATGCAAATTATAATGTCCAATTACTTTAGATTTTTACAACATTGCATTATGACTCAAATCAGCATGCAACTCAAAGTGAATTCAAAAACAAATAAGAAATGAAGGTAGTTACAAATGCAATCTGAAGTACATGAACAACCACTTTATTTAGCTAGCAAAAATCTAATGGATGCCTGAGCAGGTTTCCCAAAGGAATAAACAAGCAATTAAAAAGTCAAAATCACAAAAATGTCAGTGGTTATTTTAGTTCTCTTCCCCAGTAGGAGCACTCAATAAATAAACATGAGTCTTCTTTTTACATTTCTGTGGTTTTTCCTTTTCTTTGAGTGCTCATTTCTCCTTTGCCTTGTAGACTCTTTGTTTCTGTTTTGTTTGGTATTGCTTTTTTCTACATTTTATATCATAACCTGTATATAAGGAATATAAATTGCAAACTAGTGTTTCCAGATGTTGGAATTACAGTTGTGTGAAAAAAGTCCCCTGAGGTGAAAAGTGAACAAAAATATGCTTATTGTGAATCAAAGATTTTTAAGATAATATAACATTAACAGTAAGACAGGAATTTCAACTTGTATTCTGAAAGAGTTTAGGAGCTGTTCTATTAATTTCACAAAGTATCAAGTTCTCAGTGTTGTTTTTTGTCATTTCCCCCACATATTCTAACTAGTCCACTAAATGTTTTTCTTCTAGAGTTGATCCATTAAATAACACAAAACAAAGCATACGGTTTTGATTACACATACTGTGGCATTAAATATTGTTTTCTTTGATTCTACATAGAAAGAATGTTTATGTGAAAATTAAGCATTGAGGAAAAAGGTTATTCTTAGTTACATGAAAGAAAATGTTATTTACTTAGTTTGGGCAGGAAAGAAGTTGAAAAGAATAATGGCTCACCTGCCTTATTGTATAAGCTGATTATGGATTTTGGAGAACTTCCTTCAATGATTATTCATTACTAAGTTCCTTTCATCTTTCTCTCAAACATTTGGTGCCAACTATTGGCAAAAAGAGAATAATGAAATATATGAATTGCTAAATTTTATTAGCTGTAGCAGGGATTATTATGTTCCCTGTCATGAAATATGTGAAAATACTAATTTTAGTAGAAAAATCACTGTATTTTTCAATGTATAACCACATCAATTTTTTTCTGAAATCAGAAAACTTTTTAGTCATTAATTATAATGTCTAACACATTTTTAAATAACCCATAAAATCCTATAAATCTTACAGCAGGACACCTGGGCCCATTTAGGGTTCAGATGAATATCTGGCAGGAAATATATATCAGTGATTTTCTTTTAAAAGCCATCCTGTCACTCTCTCAACAATGTCTCTCTCAGCAATCAGTCTGAGTGTTGCCTCCTCTCTTTCCCTTTTAGTTTCATTAACTCCTGGCAGTAGCCAAACTTATTCATAAATGAAAATGAGAAGAGAAGACCTTGATGAGGTTCATTATCTCTGAAAGTGATAATTATGTTATGATCAGAGGATAAGATGTTGATGCAGCAAATTTTGATAGGTGGAGCCTCAAGCATAAAATTATATACCCAGTAACAAATGTCCATGATGACAGCTTGGAACAAAGCAGAGAGTGAATAGTAGCTTTCTGTAAAGAAAAAATTGTGGTGAAAGAGTCCCAGTGGAAGCATAATGAGCAAAAAAAGAGCATATAAAATGGGTTGGAAAGATTGTTGTTTTCTCTTTGTAGTGTCACTGGAAGTTAAAAGAAAGGTTAAGTGCAGTCAGAACTAAATATCCATTCAAAAAAATAGTAAAAGCTAAAAATGAGATTAGTTAAAATGGGTTGAGAGTACTTTATGATCTCTGAAAATTATACAGATTTCCATCTCGAAAAGAAGAGAGTACAGAAAAAAAGTTTTACTTTAGGTAATTCTACTTTGCGTTGAGGCACTGTATGGACATTATACCAAAGCTGGTTAACTAGTTAAAAACAGCAATATTCCTAAGTCAGAAAGCTGCCTGATCTTCTGCACAGTCCTGTAGAAATGTCATTGTTGTTGAGTACACCAGCTACAGTTATTTAAATCCCACTGATGATATTTGGGCCTATTTTCTCCTTAAAAGGTGTTTCATTCCTTGCCCTACCTTGTTGTCTATGCTTCCTCAATAATTAAGGCAGAAAAGAAAACATTTTCAGAGGACAATTAACTTCACCTGTATCAGAGTCCATCTTTGGAGAGAATGAATCAGTCTGTGGAGGCATATTATAATCTAACCACTATAAAATCAGCCTAGGTGTATGGTTTAGATAGAACATAACTTTCAAATACTTAAAATTAATTTGTGTCATTTTCACCCTTAAACTTTAACACACAGCTTGGATGAAGTGGTTTTACCTATATGATCAAAGCCAAACAAATTTTAAGGATTTGGCTGAGCCTTGAGAAGTGAAACAAGTCATCTTCATTTGCAGGATAGCACACAAGCTACACTGAGAACACAGAGATTATACAACTAAATATTATGTGGCATAGGAAGCGTTAAATAAAAATCTAAGTTGGATAAATCAGGGGAAAGTTATCAGTAACTCTTATCTCTTCTTTCATTACTGGAACTATTTTACAATCTGTGGTTTTATTCCTTGCAAAGCAAAATGTTCCCAGTGGACTTTCAAAGGGCTTGATCACTTAGACTCATTTCAGATGTAAATCTAACAGAAAACTCAAGGGTTGAGTCTGGTTCTGAATTAAACACAGACTGACCTTCTGAGGGCAGTTGTGACCTGCAGCTTTTAAAGGAATTTGGACAATAAGACTAAATGCATTAAAGAAATATATTAAGGAGTGACCCTGAAGCAGTTAATTTGCAGGCTATGTAAACAAGATTAAAAGTATTTTGTGGGAAGTACAGTTTGATTTCAATGTCATTCCTCTTCCTTTGGAGTTCACTTCTATCCTTATTACATGTATTCTGATGTTGAATGGGAACCTGCAAGTTGGTTGAGTTGATGGCAGAAAATATAAATGCACTACTTGCCTTTTGCTTTCTTTATTCTATTGTCTACTACAGAACAAAGTGGTAGAAGAATAAAAATACATTGTATTTTGCTTGTGAGTGTTTTGTCAAAATGTCTTTTTTAGGAGAGCTCTTAAACTATTTTGAAATCTAGTAATTGGGAGCCTAAAATATATACTGTAATTATTCTCCCTGTAAAAATGTGAACATTTAGGGGGTTTCTTTGCCTGCTATTGTGTCCACCTCCTGTTGATGCTCCTTTTAAAGGGTTTCTTTCTAGGATATATTTTTCAAATGTCTCTTTGTAGATTATGTGTTTAATGTACATTTTTGAAAATCCCATAGGGCTTAAAAAGGTGATATACACATTGTGTTTATATTTAGGAATGTTTGATGACAAATGGAAGTTGAGGCATTGAAAACCAGTGTACTTAATAGATCAACAAAAAAAAAAAAAAATCGGTAAGCACAAGCTGAATGTTTCATGGCATAGCATAAATGTCTTTTAAAAAATCTTCAGGCTTCACCAAGAAATTTTTTGTTTGTTTCCTTTTTCCCTGGCATTTGCTGTTAGATGCACAGTTACAGTAAAGGATACCTGCTTTGTTCACTACATTTTTAACTCCAAAGTCTGGTTTTGATAGTGCAGTGTTAAGGTGTCATTCTTTAAACTGGTAACCAGCACTGTTTTATGAGTGAGTGCCTGACTGTCTCTACTGTGTAAAATGTTCTCCTATAGAACAAATTTAAAACCAAATTATGATCACTAGAATGAAAAAAGGAAGGCTCCATGGATTTATTGTGCATCAACTCATAACAGAGACTGTTTTCATCTGTGAAATGTCTGTAGATAGTGAGCTAGTAAGAATAAAGTGGTTGTATAACTGCTATTGTTAACTACCCTGTCTTTCTATATTTTTGAGCTGCAAAATGCATGCCTATCAAACTGACCTCTTGAATGAAGGCAAAACACATGCTGTGTACCTGCTTATGACCTGTCACATTGGAGCATGAATTCTGCCCAGGGGTGCTATCTCCTAATGAAGAAAAAGATTCAAAAAGAGAAAAGACAGAACAATAAATGGCCGTAATAGTAGCCATAAGTAGCAAGCTCACTCACTAATGTAATGGTTGCAAATACCAGTTCGTGTTTGAGCTTACTCACATAATGGTTGTTCATATCCAGCAAATGCTTCTTCGCAACCCTAATCAAACAATGAATAATGGTTTGAGTCTTAACAGTTTAACAACATAGCCAGAAAACTGGTTCACCTGGGGCAAACTGAGAGAAAAGGCATGTGACATATGTGTAGGTTACACTAGAGAAAAAAAATCAGTCGAGTAGCTCAGTCTGTTCTTTCCACACATAACAGATTCTGTGTTATGGCTGAAAGGAGAATACACCAATTCTTTTTTGTATCAAAGCAAATAGTAGGAATATTTGATGTGTAATTCCAAATCGGTAGTGACTTTCCCTAAATGGTCTTTCCATCTTTTGTAAGGGGTTAAATGAACACAGGCTATGAATATTTTGCTTATTTTTTAAGCAAAAGACATCAGCCAGTTATTGGATCTGAATGGCAATTTCCACTGTACAAAGCTGTACAACTTAAGTGTCAACCCCAGCAAAGTAACAGGAGAACTGTTATGATGGTACTTGAGTAACAGAAAATTAAAATCAGGTAAGGTAGTTGAGGATAATGAAATGTTGGGTTTTTTTAGATATATACTGTCAATACTGATAATCTGATATTCTTCAATTTTGCCTGTAAAACTATAAAACAACTGATACAAAGTATTTATCAGTAAGGTATTTGTCTTCTTTCTGCATAATGTTTTGAGTAAGAAGGTAGAATGATACAAAGTCAATATGACATGCATTGACTGAATTGAAACTGACTAAGCAGCAGCCAAAACATAACAGCAATTGTCACTGATGTCACAGAATATCAGCAAATGTGTGCTTTAGCATAACCAAATGAAACATCATATGGATAGGAAAAAGTGTGTAGCTTAAAATTAAAGGAGATTCTATAGAAACCTACCATCTGTGGTGTCCAAAAAGTTAAATTAGGTTATAATAGAATGCTTTTATAGTTGTTGGATGTGTAAAAAAAAGAGGGAAGTAGATTTAAAAATCTAAATAATAGAATACATAGAATTTAGTATTTGTTCATTACATGGACAGACTTAGAATAAGGAGTTTGATTCCACAAGGATTTAGAGGCAAACATACTTCAGGTAGCAGAAGAGGCTTCAGAAACTTTGGAACCCTGAGAACTCTGATATAATTTCTTTTCTTCTGAGTTATGATGGTGGTTCTGAGATGGAATTTGGCCTGGATGATCTTAATGGTCTCTTCCAACCCTGATGATTCTATGATTGTAATTTTCTTGCCAATTTCTATAGTTAAACAAGGTTATTAAGGGGAGGAATTTGCCTTTTGTATTTTCTGTCCTTCAGGCAAACCATAATAGATGCTAGGTTCAGCTATATTTCTTTTACTGGTAGTATTTTTATATCTTAAACAATTTTCAGATGGCCTACCACCTGAAAACACAGATTTTTTAATGTAGATTACAGCCTATTATGCAAAGGAATTGTGTATGTTCCACTAGCAAGCCAGCAATAAATACACAGTATTTATGCAGCATTTTTCTTGTGTGCTTATTTAATCTCCTTTACTCAAAAGATGGTGCCCCTCTGTCATCCTCCTTACTGACATTTTCTCCACTAATCCAGACAAAGTCACTTTATTTTTGAGACTGAAGGGTTAACCTTTTTTTCTGTGTGGCCTTTATGTTTGCTCTAGGAGTTATCAAAGGGATTTGGAATGAAGCGTGGAAATGAAGTTAAAGCACAAGGTCATATTGCAAAATAAGGTAATGCTAAGAAGAAACACAGAATTTATAGAACAGCTAGATTTATATTTGCCTATATTTAGATTGAGAGGTCAGAACAAGACAGTTAATCTGTGATAATATATTAACAGAAAATATATATTTAGGTGTCTGTGACTAGGAAATCCCAAACCTTCTGATTAAAAAAACCCCAAAACAAACAGCATAGGAAAATAAATTACAGTGAAGTAATTACTTATTACAATGAAGTGTTGTAATAAGGTAAAGAATAGAAAACAGACAAAGGGAAGGTAAACTGAGTCTTTTTATGGACACGTTTTTACAATCAACAGTTTTATCTTGTTGTTTTTCCACAATTTGGCATCATTAACCTGTATAGGATAAATTAACAGGGCAAAATATAAGAAGAAATCATAAGTAATCAAGGAAAAGAATAATTTTTTAAATGTCAAATATTCGAGGTCTGATCCTGTTGTTACCTTACATCTTGCCTAGTCTTTCTCTAATGAGCAAAATCATATAAAGATAGAGATACAAACTGCTGTTTTACTGTGTGAAGCAGTTTGTGTGCTGTGTAGGACCCTTGCACTCTCCTGAGCCTGAACAAAGCATAGGGCAGAACAGAATGGCTGGAGAGACACAGAAGGGGAGACAGGGGTGCCTGCTGAAAAAATTCCCTCGTTCAGTCTGCAGTCCACTAATTCTCAGCATGATTGTTGCTCTGCATAGCTTTAGGTTGCTTCTTTGGCCATGTAGATAAAAATTATAAAAGGCGTCCTTTGAAAATTCTGCCCGAAATAGGTAATGTGGTGTTAAGGCCAAGAATTACCTCGCCTCCTCAGATTTTTGACAGCTGCACAGCCCAGGAGGAAGGAGGAATATTAACAGTCACAAGGAGTACCTTGGTAGATGGGCAGTGTGTGAAATACGCAGATATTAAATAGATTACAGCAAAGATAAAAAAGGCAAAATCACTCTGCTAGAAAATCAATAGTATCATCTTCTACTACTTTAAGTTATCATGTATTTCTGCACTAAAATTAATAGATATATTAATGAAACAGGGAATGGAACCAAGTAACTTGAACTTAGGCAAAAAGGAGAAAATTCCGCAATGTTCTAAACAACTTAAGTGAGTTTTCCTTTCACAATACTTCTGATAAGTAGCATTTTGTGTCATATGATGTTTATAATCACAGATAAGCTGATCATTCTAAAATCAATGGTGTTACTTTTTGCCAGAAATATCACTGTCTTCTGGTCTAAACTTTTCTACAAATTTTATTATAATTTTCCAGATAAAAGATAAGTCCTGTTGCATTATCCAGTATGGCTCCCTGAAACAGAATTTTTTTGTTATCTAGTAATTTCCTCTAAATTTTAGCATTAGTCACTCTACCTTATGATGTGCCTTCTATCAATCTCCACTGATCAAGTTTTAATAACTTTTCCTCTTTTACCTTTGTTTCCTTCTGGCCTGGAGTATATTAAACAACTTTCAAGTTATGGAAACTTTGAGTGCAGATAGTTTTTAATAATTTTGATTTGTTGCAGGAAGCAAAAAGGCTGGAATCTCAGCAGGATTAAATACCTTCAGCTTTCCATAGTTCTATGAAATTAAATGGCAGTGTGCCAGTCTATATACTGTGAGCTTTTATACATAAATATGGAAACAAACTTTTCTTCTTGCAAAAAGTATTTGAAGCTTTTCTACATATTACCACTTTTTTTATTTTTATTTTTTTCCTGGGGAAAGTAAATTCTTCCACATACTACTGTAAGGATTTGCAGTTGTGACAATGGGGAAAAAGAGCAATGCATTCCTCTTGGCAGGCAACAGAATGAAAACAAAAGCCATCTATAATTCAGAACTACAGTGTATCAAATAAAAATAAAATCATAATAAAATAATAATGATGCAATTCATGAACCAGAAATTCTGATTGTTCAAGAACTGTAGTAATAAAGTTAAGAATGTAATTCATTAGTGATGTGAAATAGAAGAGTTTCCCAGCAGTAGCTGAAAAAGTCTCCAAGTAATTTCTTCATTAGAGTTTAATAGAAATTGAACATGAATTTGTGCATGATTAAGGGGAATTAGCAGCAAAAGTGAGACATAGCATCCACAGCACCTTCACAAATGATGAGAGTACTTTTGTTAAGAACAGCAAAGTCTGGACAAGTGAATCCCACTTTTTGGATAGTCATTTGCACTTTACTGCAGTGTAAAATGAGGTTAGTATGGTATTCAGGGTGCTTAATAAAAGCTAAATTCCCAATGGTCAAAGTCTTAATTAAAAAAGTGTCCTGAATAAGCTACTATTCCCCCTTTTATTGCTATGACTGTAATCAGTGAAGACATATAAATTGTTTGACACTTGTAGAGCCAAAGATTACTTTAATATAAGTGTTAATCAGAACTTTTTTTTTATGTGCAGCAAAATGGCAATATTTGCTTTTTCAAGGACGTAGGGTTATAACCGACTATATAACTGAAAGATCAGGAGTTGAGGACTGAGGACAGCATCTGCTTCTCTGCTTTGGGAAGCTTGAAGTCTGCTGCTTCTTGACTGTTGAGTGCAGGGGTTTTGCTTTTCATGTAACTTTCTGCAAGTTTATGTTTGGTTTCTGTTTTCAACTTCATAAGGCAATTCAACTGCTGTAATTCTGTGCTACTATTTCCCACACTGTGTAACTGTCAGGAAGACACTAATATGATGTAATGGCAGATATTTCCCCCAGAAGTGGCTATAGAGTACTTGCTCACTCTCTTCCTCAGTAAATTTCATGGACTTCCCAAAGTGATGTCAACCAAATTTTAATGCCATGTTGTAGCACCCAACAGTATCCCATCTCTTTTTTGTAGACTGTATTCATTCCCTGCATTAAAAATGCATACTACATTAAAAAGAAATATCTGAGTTACAAAATATGCATTCCAGGCCTAAGCGTTTTAATAGATGATGGATTAATTAATTAGGTCGTTGATTAATTTCAATAAAGCAAAGAGTTTATCTTGAAAAGAAATGAATTTCCAAAGCTGAAGGTGCACAAATGATTGCTTGAGTATTCACAGCATTTCAAATATGAAGAAATAACAAGTATGGAATATGAAATGTGAGGATTGAACAGTTTGTGTGCTTTGCAGTTACAAAGCAAAAAGCAGAAGAGATATTCCCATTTTCTTACTGAAAACATGAGAGTTGGAGAAAGATACTAAAGAACCCTTTTTGTGGGATCAATCTATATTAGTCCATAATGCAGACCCTGTTTGATTAAGTCTGTTAAGTTTGAATAAAACTTAAAAAAAATGAGTTTGAATAAAAAGCTAAAAACTAAATATTGCTGTATCTAAAGACAGCCCCTGGAATGGGGAGTATAATCCAACTGAATTAGAAATAATTTTGTTTGGTATGAGGTGCCACTCTCTCAAAATCAATAGCCATGAGTGGTACTTCATAGACTGATTTCAGAGGTGGGAGAGATGTGGCTTTTTTTATTGAGAAACATGTATGTGTAGTGTGCATCTCACCCACAGGTACCTCAGAAATTACTCCCTTTTATAATTTGAAATATCCTATTCACTCTTTCAAAGTGAAATAAATGAAAATTTGATAGACTATGTATTCATTATTCTAATAATGAATTTAAGCATCAAAGTAGAAACTAGAAATACTTTATTATTCCATTAATTCTATTAATACTTACAATACTTATTATTTATCATTGTTTCTCATGGAAATAAAAGATAAATTGATTACTTTAAACTATGACTTATTACCACTGCTAACTCTTTCTATCAATGCCCTTAGAGATTTCTGTAAAATATAAAAAATATTTTGTCTTAAAATGTCTCTGATTCATCCACATATTTTTGTACACTACCTTTATATCCTAAATGCAAAATATGGTGTAGTAATTATAGTAAATAAAAGTAAAAACACCTTTATTTGTACTCTGAGGCTCTAAAATGCCATAGTGCTGTGTATAAGTATTCTGTTGAATATTCATATGACCATAATACTGGCAACTCTCCAACTGTCTCCTCAGAGTTTTAGATGCTTCTTATGGGTGCTGTTTCATATTCCAGATTTGCATTCTTTATTACAGTAATATATAAAACATATATTACATATATGCCATATATATAACATATATATATTTACATACATACACAGTATGTATATAATATATAAATATTTATAACTGTAAAATATATCTAAGATTATAATTATGGTAATATACCAAGTTTTTATTTTTAAAATAAAGGCAAAATAACCACTTTCAGAAGAATTATTATAGCAAATCTTAGTACTTCTCTTCATCAACACTTGGAATGGGTTTTTTCTCAAGCTAAAATATAGTAATTATGCTTCTGATACTTCTTTCATTACTATTATGCCAAGGTATCATTGAAACAGAAATTTAAGAATAAATTCATCTAATTATCACCACCCATTTTTCCAGCAAAACAATAAATGAAAGGAACAAAAACATAAAAATTAAAATGATCATTTAAGCTTAGTTAATATAAATGTTTAAGCAAAGAAAAACATTTAGGGTGGAGGCTTTTATAAAACCACACCACAGCCCTACTATACACTACTGTGTCCCTTTTAAAAAGGAGATTAATATAATGCATCAATATATTTTCACTAAAAAATATCATGTTCACAAAGGTAAATCCTATATCTTAGGCTGCTTGTTGTTCTGCATCTATTCTTGGGAATGCTAGAAAGAGCTCTCTTCCCCCCTCTCCCCCACAGATTTTTTAATAAAGATCTTAAAAAAAAAATGTTTGAGGCAAATTTGCTCTTCCTACAGAGAGCTAGCATATATACAAACAAATAAGTAATATCCATACAGCAGTGGTTTGCTCTTTGTAACACTAGCCATCTTTTGTTCTTTTTGTTTTTGTTTATTCTTTGCTTTCACTGCTAGTGATTTAGCATTAATGGGATAAAAAGGTGAAAGAAGGAGGAGGGCCACAATGAAAAGGATGATAGAATTTGTGCATCTGCTTTGTGAACCATCTCTCCTAACACTCTCACTGTCTCTTCTGACTGAATCCCTTTCCTACCTTTTTTAAGACATTCATTAATGTCAGTCATTAATGTAAAACACTACCTCTGAGAAACAGAATGTGTTTGGAAAACTGTGGAAGTGCACCAATCAGAACATGAAAAAAATCAGGTTACATAAAGGCTTAATCAGCCCCTGACATCATGTCCAACCACAGCAGAAAATGAATACTAATAGGGAAACAACCACCACCAAGAGAGTGTTAGAGTTTTTACACTAGTATTACTTCAGATTACAGGCATAAGAAATTCGGCCATCATCTGTTAGTCAGTCTCATGTGCAGTTTATGACTGTATTTTGTGGCTTTAGAGGAACAGAAGGGAGATTTTTGTAAAGACATTATGAAGATTATGGAAATTGTGTTCAAGTATCAACTGCTTAATGGAAATGTTGGATAAGTCACTTCTTGGAAAGAATAGAGACAAATTTCAGTGGGATAAAGGTACATAAACCCCTTAAAGTTTTTATTTTAAACACAATAGGCTTACAGTCTGCACAGTTCTTCTGAAAAGATATGGAAGAGAAAGGAGCCTTGATGTGTGTTTCAGCTAAGTGCTGGGGTTTTGGGTGTAGGCTAATGTACTTGGAACACAAATAGCTGTGATGTTCTGGCTAGCATTGCCCACTATTCTTTTCTGGCACAATTTGGGTAACTCAGCCACAAGCAAAATAAGTTGGTAAACAAGTCCGAAAAAAGCTGAATTCCTGTCCATTTTATACCTCACCTGGAATTAAAAAATGGCTCCAACATTCCTCTCTTCTAGGTTGGTAATTTTCATGATGCCTAAACTAATTTACAAGAATGCTGGATATATAAGCAAACTTTTCTGAAAAGATTTTTTTTTTCTTGGAATAAATCTATATTCTGTTGACACTGCAACCTGAGGTAATATTGTATACCTCAGCAATTTTAATGTGTGCTAGCCTGTTCATAAAACTATTGCTGCCTGAGCTTACTTACTGTCACATTTTAATTCCCTAGTGACTGTAACAAAAGAAAATTTTATATAAGCCTTTTTCAGAATTATATTTGGGAAATAACCAATACCATTTACAATCCAATAGAAATGCAACTGTTTAATGTATCACTACATTCTGCTCTGCTCCAGTCTGTCTGCCTGAATATAATATCCCAAGCATTTATGACTCTACTTATGCTAAGCACATACAACTAAATCAAATTCCCAGCTTTTTTCTCCACTTCTATGGCTTGAAATGAGATCCAGATGTTATTAAACTCTCACATTTTGTTGTCTGTCCTATAAAAATATAATGTTTTTATCTAGTGTCAAATATTCAAGACGAATTCAAAATTCTGGTCATTCTATCAGTCCAATAAGATGACATTTGTTTTGAGAATTATGTGGCATCTAGGTGCCACCCTTAACATTGATTTAAACACAGCTATAATTTTTGAAACACAGATGAATAAAAAAAAAAGGATCTGACCTTGTTCTCTCCAGCTCCTGATTTGCCTTGTTATTACTGGCTCAGTTCTTTGTGAACATTTTCCATCTATTCTCTGAGTTGATTACTCTGCTAAGGTGTTTAAAATGCCTTCGACTTATGTTTTAAATTCTATTCATAAATATATAGCACTTTTTGTCTTTGGTTGAAATACTTACACAATCTCCCTTTCTGAGAAATATTTGGCAAAGTTTTTCTCCCCATTTGGAACCAACTTACTAAATGGAAAAGAAACTTCAAAGCATAGATTTTGATCTTACTAGGACCAAGAAAACACTAGGGACCAAATTGTATGAGCCAGTGTCAGACTGCCTAAAATGCAGATGTTAAATTTCAACCAGACACCAGGAATAGTATTCAGGATAATCACAGAATTGAGAGAAGGATGCTCAGCTTGTAGAAAATGATAGAGAGATGGAAATATAGCTCCTTTCTTGGACCTCTAACCAAAGGCAGCAGTGAGGAATAGTTGTGAAACCAGGATTCAGTCAGAAATCTCTGATGCTTTGAGTGATGGTGTAGGACACTACTGGCACAATGGCTACAACCTTTCAGGAGGGTTAGGACTTCAATCCTTTTGTGTCTGTCATTCCTCACCTCTGCAGCAGGAATATAAGTGTTCACAGAATGCCTGGTGGGAAGGATAAGACCACGCTGGAACATTCCTGGATTCTTCTTCCTGCTTTTAGGATTCTTAAGGCTTTTGTCCCATAGCACTTTAATGAAAACTGTATTAATATGGTAGCAGCTGTGATCAGTGAAGTCTGTGCATGCCTTTTGCCTTTCAAAATCATGTGTTATTACAGAAAAAAAAAAATAATTGAGCTGCAAAGAGTAAATAACGAAACAACAATTATTTCATTGTAAGCTAGAAATAGCGATGTCGATAATGGTTACATAATGAATAAACTGAGGACCTTGTTTCACGTGAACAATTAATTTTATTCCAAGAGGGGAATATGATTGATTCGACACAATTAGTTCCATCTTAACACTGTGCTTAAAGACCTATTTAAATTTTAAGTACATATTAAATGTTACATCTTTGAGGAATGTTTCAGTTTCAGACTGTAGTTAAAAATTGTCTTTTTTATATCCTTTCAAAATGTACATAGCATAAAAACTACAGAGGTCAGTAAAAATCTAGAAAAATGGGACTGTGGGGTGAGGGCACAGAAATCATTCAAACAACCTGCTGGGCATTCAGAATAGCCCCCTTGCTGCTCCCATATTATTCCTTCATGAAGTGACACATTTTAAAAGCAATTAAGCTATCTGCCTGTTACTCTGACAAGGAATTTTCTAATTTATAACTAAGTTTGTTCATAACCACTTTATGCCCACTTCTTCTTTCATCAATACTTGTCATTTACCTTGAGGAGCTTCCCCTCACCCCACTATTGGTTTTGCTTTGATATATTTATGGACAGTTATCCTCAATAGCCTGCATTTTCTTGACTGAAACAAGTCCAGTTTTACCCTCCCCTATTAAATAAATGTTCCATTTATTAGCCGACATACAAGCAAATATTTCTTAATGTTTACTCTCTGTGACTCCCACCAGAACAATTCATAAACTATAGAGGGAGTTCATGGAAATACCCAAGCTGTTCCTCACATTCACAGTCTCTGAGAGCTAGCAGATAACTGCAATTTTCAGATTAGGTGGAACTCAGAAACAAAGTGATACCATGACAAGAATGCACACCGCTGGCTTCATTATTTAATAGTCAAGGACAGCTTTCATGGATCTTTAAAGTTGCAATCAGAAATAACATTCTTGTTTCCAAAACTAATTTTCATCCTGCCCCCATCCCTCTTGAATACATATTTCAAAGGAATTACTTCTGGTTTCTAGCCAACAGAATAGATTTTACAATTCATTACTGAAAAAGAATGACATTGAATTTAACCTCCTAAATGTAATCCTTTTACGTCTTGCTGGCTTGTAATACAGCCATCTTGGTTTTAACAGCAGCTGTTTTCTCAGATTTACAGCTCAATTTTCACAAATGCATGAAATACTTATCATAGGTCTCAAATGACACATGTTCAGGAATGTTACAATAATCAATAAAGGCATTTTTATAGTGTCACTAAACATTTAATCAAGCTTTCAAGAGTCTTGTGCTGTTATGGTTTTCTCCTTCTGGCATTAACTGTATTAGATGGTCTGTAGAATCTGATTATTTGTCCTTTGCGGAACATTCACTTTTACTAATTGTCAAATAAAAGATATATCTTGCACAGAGCATTTATAGAGACAGATGCAGCATTAACAAGACGTTGGGAACAGCTGTCTATCTGCTACAGATTTGAGGAAGCATAAGTTTCAGAAGATCTTAGCATGTTTAAGGCTAAAAAATTGATGAGAGGAGTCTCCATGCCTGACTCCTATAGTGCCAACTATTTTCTAGAGAATACTTCAAACTTAGATGTTGCAAGTTTGTGATAGATTAAGTATTATTCTTAAATAATACCCACCATTCCATGTGAGAATGGGAAACCTCCTGAAACAAAGTATAGCAAATTTACGTGAGAAGGACAAGAAAAAGCAGCATACAGGACTAACTCAAGTCAGGCTTTTATCAATTACTGATTTTAACTCTCTGCCTAGTTTTGACTATTTCTCTTGAGCTGTGATTTGTATCTGGTTTTATATTATATAGGTTTGACCCCATACAATGACCAGCATATGGACAATATTTATTGTCTGCCATGTAACTTCCAATGTTTTTCCCTTTTTTATTGTTAAAGTTCAGTCCCTTCTCTTCATTTGAATTTCACATGCTAAATATTATATGCCTAATAAGGTGCCATTTGATTCTATTTAGCTATTATTGTTCTTTGTGTTTCTATGCGTTTATAAGTTTTAACTCTGATATTTCTCCAGTCTTGACTTTTCAATTTTATTGTGTTAAACACACAAGTTAAATGACAATTAATGTCATCTTATTGAAGACAATAGTTGTTTTTTAAGTCACAAGGGTTTATAATAAATGTTTAAAATTATATGGTAGATACAGCTAAGTGAAAAAAGTGTGCAACATAATTGTACACACAGAAAACTATGTACACATAATTTTGATTTAATATATAAAACGATTTGGGAAAGTTATTTGTCCTTAGTGTACAATATGTTTTCTTATAACAAGAAGTATTGTGATACCCACAAGAGCTAAGCATATAGACTTATATTTGTGTACCAAATTTAAGCTTGCTTTTAAATCTCTGGAGACCTCCAGTAAAGTTCAGTCATTCTTGAAACAAGTCTACTTTTGGTATTTTAATATTTCTCAAAAATTTATACAAAATATGTTGTAAGATCTAAAATCCCAATATTCTGTATGTAGAGAAAGGTCTCTATATAATATTATATTTATTATATATTATAAATATTTACTAAGGAGTAAATAATAGTCAGTTAAGACTGAAAATGCTGCACTAAGCTACACATTCAAAAGAACATGTTCTAGTCCATCACTGCATTTCTATCCCCATGAGGCATACAGACGTTGTAAGAAAAAGAACTATGATACACATTGTATATCATTTGATACATGTTGTGTATGAAACACAACATCAAATATTTTTCCTGAAAATAATTTTTTTTGTAGCAATGACAGATAATGTCCTAAATTCCTATGGTAATACATTTTATTTATGCCAATGCCAATTGCATGGCAAAGTCCAATGTATTAGATGAAAACCACCGCTGCATAATATCCCTACATAAGGACAAGCAAAAATAAATTGGTAACAATTTTAATTCAGTTGAGAGTAAACAAAATCTAATAATGTGAAGAAAATATAAAACACTTCTGGTGTAATATTTTTCTCCTTCCTAACACTAAATCCTCTAAAGCTAGAATTTCATTTTAGTGACCAACATTGGACATGAGTTGTTAGTGTGGAAGTCTTAGCTCTTGGGAAGTTTAATGCTGCTATTTCTTCATGAATAAGAAACTGGAGTGAAGGTGAGAAAAAGATCATGCCAACAAACAAGTTTTTTCACCTCAGCTTTCATGTTCTCACACTACTGCCATACCAGCAGCATGTTGCCACACCCTGGAGATAAGCCAAATTTTCTATATCTAGCTGGAAATTTAAAAAGAAATGTTTCAGTCTCAGTTCTTGTTCAGATTTTAGTACCAAACAGAAGCAAGCACTTTCACACTACTAAATTAGACACAGAAATCTCACCAAGTTCCTTTCTGTGTTTCCTGTTTTGAAAGACTTAGAGCTCTGGGACCCCCAAAATTCTCTCTGAATGCCATGAGTAACCATTTATCTAGGGATGCCAGGGAAAGACTATAATGGCTTTTTAGAAGAATAGTTCCATCAAATTAATAGCTGGCTGAGGCCCAAATTTCTATGGCTTGAGTACAAGCTTTTTGTGGATCTTAAAAATAAATGTCTCTTCTTCAAAAAAGGTTGCTGACATACATGTCTATATCCTATCCAAACGACTGTAAAAATCTGATCCAATAAAAAATAAATTGCTGGTTGTCCTTCACTTGTAAAAAGGTTGCAGTAATATTCCTAATACCTACCATATTTAGTCAGAGATAGCTGTATTTGAAATCCATACATGTACAGGATTAGACAAAAATAATTCTGTTGAGTTGCAGAATTTCGTAATATTACTTATAGTAAGAAGGCATTTTTACTTGTCACTTTAAAGCAGAAAACCTTGTATACCTGAAGATCATACAACAGGCTAGAAGTGCAGATTTTTTTATAAGGAGCTTGTGCAAGAGAGAGTGTGAAAATAGAATCAGAGGTTTGTGTTACTGACCTTTCACAGAAGTCCTTTCGGGAAAATTCTGGAAAAAAAATGAGGTCCTAGTGTTTTCATATTCCAGGATCATGATGCAGTTTTAAAGCTTCATCTATACCTGATATCCAATAGCAGAACTCTTTTCTGTTTTTATGGTAGTAAATAGTAGTAATGCTGCTACTATATAAACAGCAATGTGAGCCATGCCTGTCTGAGTCTGAAACAGAACTTTGTGGAAACATGAAAAACTACAGTCTCTTTTCTGTATCAATCAACCCAAATGAAAATTATTTGAATAAAGTTATTCTGCAAAGAGAATAAAGCTAATTATGCGGCACCTCTTCCTAATTTTCAGACTGAGAGGACTAAAAAAACTTACAAGGAATTCTAAAAATTCTGTACTTATGTGTGGGAAATATTACCCCAGAGCTATAGCCTCAGTGACTGGTGAAACAAAGTATAGCAAGTCCTACACAGCCTTTTAAATTTTTTTTAATCAGAAGAATTTGAAAGTTTTTTATTAAGGAGACAAGTTAGAATTTAATGAAATTATGCACTAGTAATAGTTTTGGAAGAAAGGCTAAGTGTAATGGAAGAAGATAAAAAATCCATGGTCAGTTTTTAAGGTAATAAAAGCAATTGGTTTCTCAGACTTGAAAGAAATAGCATGTTTTGTGCTCAGTAATGCTTATTCTGGCAGTTGCTCCTGGCTATGAATCTCATATAATTTTG
The DNA here is from genome assembly GCA_018697195.1 of Certhia americana. Taxonomy (NCBI): domain Eukaryota; kingdom Metazoa; phylum Chordata; class Aves; order Passeriformes; family Certhiidae; genus Certhia; species Certhia americana. Next base: position 37,419,234 of record CM031860.1, read on the forward strand.
AAAGGTACAAAGACATGAAAAACTTCCTACATGAAACAGAACTCATGGATATTAAGGTGACAGAGGGTGAAGTGAAGAGTGTAGGCTTTGAAGAGAGCAAGGCAATTTTCAAAGCAACTAACTTTATATTCTTTTTCTAGAGTTACTCTGTCAAAGATACTTAGCTCAGCTGTCATTCCTTCCTTACTAAAGCCATATGTTTCACAACTTAAATCATCAGATCCATCTGTGTTATTGGTGGTGAATAGCAGTGGTTAACTGCATACTCCGCATACAGAACATTCTGTTGTACCCAGCCTCCATTTTCGTTTAAAAAAATCAGCAGCCAGATCTGCCAGCTACAAGTCATAGTCATTTTCAGGTTTCTGACTGGGAACAGAGAAGAACAAGATCTCTTTTTCTTGCCTACATAATTTGTTCAAAGACATAATGCAGAAAAAAAAAAAAAAAGTGTGATTCTTTCATGTAATTTCTTTAATATTTTCAAATTGAAGACAAGTCTTTTTCAATATGCATTGGCTTTAGGAGACCACACAACTAGCATACAAGATGTTTCTATTCCATCATGTACAATAAACTTTTATCTATTGCAAAAATTAACTTTTAAATACCATTAAGTATTAAAATTTCAGCAACATCCACTGCCCCATGTCACCACCTGAGATATATTCACTAAGGTATTTCAGCTAATAAAATAATTTATTTGATAAGATATGTTATATGGATTGCATTTTGCAGAAGTTGAGTCTTCTGACTTAGGAAGTAGAGGGAAAGTAAGTGAAATCATAGCACTGACAACATGTTTCAAGTGAGGTATTATTTTCCAGAAAAATATGCTTTCTTTTACTCCAAAACAGTTCTAACAGCCCCATTAAAGAGTCTCAGAGTTACATGCTCCTTTCAAAAATGCCACCCTTGCATCACTAGAAGCCTTATCAATATCGGAATGTTTCTGTTTCTAGCATTATTCAATATATGGCAAGAGGTAAGGAGTCTCATTCCAGCATATCAGTTAGTGCATTGTGGATTTCTTTTGAACAAAATAAACCCCACCCATGTCTCATAGCATCTTTCTGAAATGATGGAATTTGAAGATCCAGAAGAGATGATCTTCGAAAGCTGTCTTCTTTCCTTTAGAGGATGACTGATTACACCTTCAGAGAGCATGTGTAACCAACCAGACCTCTCCTAACTAACATGTAGGAGGGGTCAGAAAGGTAAAATCTTACTCCAGTTGCATGGTAGGGATGACTTGCCTCCCCATGGTGCCCTTCAAACTCTGAGCTAAAACACAGTCTGTCAGTGACCTGTGGGATGAGCGGCAGGAGCAAAAATCTTTGAATGAATGCCTTTCTTGATTACTTGGATATTTTTCTTTCCCACAACCTCCTAAGTCCAACTTAGGGCCAGTACAGGAAATAGTTCTGTTTTCATTCAAACACAGAACTATGCTGAGAGAGAGAATTTTTAGAGTTTTGACACAACCCAAGAGTATGAGCCATACTCTATGCCACTATTTCTCTACTTCAGCCTGAACTAAGCAAATTATCTGTCTTTTTCACACCAAGAAAATTATATAAAAGAACTGTTTTTAGTCTCATAAAATTGGTCCCAGAAGTAAAACAAATGAAAGACTTTGATTAGCACAACAGATTAAACATAAAGGTAGGCTGAGACACTTATGCTTCAAAAAGTATATGTTAGTGAACCAATGCAAATATTTCAGCTTTCTAGCAGCTTGTCAGTCATGCACAAATCTATTTTGAATGGAGACATTTCCACAGCAACTGACATAAGGATGAATCTTAGAACTGGAAGAACTGAGAGCTTTATGGTAAACTTGAATAATAATGTTGATGAACAGCAGCTCAGGTTTCAAGCCTACAGCCATCAAAGTCTGCAGTGAGGTATCAGGTACTTGGTTGAACACTAGTATGGAAGGACCTCTCCAGACTTCAGAAATGGGATAGGAAGGAATTAAACGATGCATATGAAATATAATGTGGAACTCCTGAAAAAATGAGAGCACATTCATGCAAACAAAAGTTGCATAATGGACTTCAGAAAGATGGTCTGGAATATAGTGTCATGGATAGCTTTGAAATGTCCCACTTAAGATGACTGAATAACTCATTCTCACCCTCCTAGTATGGAGAACATTTGCCTCAAATCAATCTCACCTCAAACAACATAAAGTATAGAAAAGGAAAATATTGCCTCATTTTGGTCTTTAATAAATAGGCTGTATTCCACACTTGCATATATACATAATATATGCAAACTGTTCAAATATTCACTTCCTCTGCTATTCAAGTGTACTGAAAACCATCCACAACTCTGCTACAAGATTAGAATACTTTGTCTCTTGAAATCATAATCAGAGATCCTGAACTTATCTCTGCCTTCTATATGCGTATGCATAATCTTTGTCCTAGTGGTGTTCTTAATTATGATTGAACTGCTATAAAGAAGCTGATAACTTTCTAAATATATTGCTGAAGGATTGCATCAAAGCTAATTATTCTCTTCCAATGTAGGGTTTGATGAAGAGCTTGATCTTTTCTTTTTCTTTCTTAGATGTGTTACATTTTTTCTCCTTTGTCAAGTATTTTTAGCTATCTCTTTCCCATGATGAATGGGAATCTTTTCAAAAAGCAGCTAGGGTCAGACAGCATAGTGTCTGCATGGGTAGGAAGGTTTGAAAAGGATTCCTCCTTTCAAGTGTCCGTTTCCACTGCTCTGTTGCTTGCATTGCCAAGGTTCTTAACAATAGAGATGGTTTTTGTGAGAGCTGAGAAAATCCTGGCTCTCAAAGTACGCTCTTCTGAGAGACGAAACACAGTTGTGCTTGTAATGTTTTTTTCTTCTGAAATATCTGATTCACTCAGTTGCTCATACAGCAATCCCTGCTGTATCAAATTTTAGTGAAAAAAACACACCTTAGATTAGTTTGCTTGACATCACTCTAGGCTGTTTTAAAACAGTATTCTGTTGTTTTTATAAGGTTCTTTGCTTATTAGAAAGATTCCTAAATCATAACTAAGTAAATCTAGTGAATTCTAAGTATGGCCAACAATCATTAGAACAAATCCAGAAACTCTCCACCACTCTCCATTGACACGGCTCACCAGAGTCCAGCTAGCTCGGGGGTCAGATCACTCCGGCGCCACACCAGGAGCGGGGAACCACCATGGCAGAGTCTGTGCCTGTGGTGGAACCTGACGAGCCGAGTGCTCGACGGTGATCAAGGTCTGGCCACTGCGACAGGGTTGAGGCAAAGGAGCAAGGGGAGGCCACTCCTCGGTGAGGTTCCAGCAACTTCTTTATTGAAGGCAACGCAGCCGAAGGGGACACCAGAGGAAGAGACCCCAAGCACTGCTGTGCACGGGTTTTTATATGGGGTTACACAGAGGGGAGGGTACAATTGCTCGACCAATGGTAGAAGCATAGGAGAGGAGCAGGGGGATCACCCCAGGGTCCCTGGGCCAATAGGGTAAAGGGGGAGGAGAAGGGAGGTCACATGCCCCAATGGAGCATCGAGGAAAGGGTGACACCCAGGAACGCCCAGGGGGTGGAACACATCCGGGATTGGATGGGGGAAGGATTGGCAGGAAGGTACTAGAACAAGGGGTAGGGCTAGGAGGATTGACAGGGAAGGTACTGGAATAAGAGGAGGGAAAATTCCATATAGGGTACAGACTAGGGAGGATACAATGTTGGGACAAACCAATTTGGGAGAGAAAACAGGGGAGCATAGAGCAAGCCAAATAACAATATAAGTATAAAACATTAAATAACAAATATGAATGCTGGCCGCAACACTCCATTTATACAGACAAAACAGAAAGTTACTTTTTATCTCTCAATCTTACTACACTCCTACTTCCTCTACTTTGATGCCAAGGTTGAATTTTTCTTTTCCAACAAAGATAACAAGTTAATCATATCAAGAAAAATTAATGGATACATTTTCAGAAGTGCTAATTAATTTGGTCTGACCAATTCCCAGCAATTAATACTTTCAGTCTTGATTTTCCAAGGAGCTGGGAACACATTTCAACTCTGGGTGACAACTGAGGCAGCAAAGCCACAGAATATCAGTAGACCAGTCAGTCTGTGCAAGAAGACATTTAGTGTAGGCAAGCAGTCTGGTACAGGGAAATTTTAATCCTACTCCAAGAATGAACCTAGAATTCCAAATTGAGTTTCTCTACTCTGTAGCTCTGCTTACTGAGGCTGTACTGTACTCCATGGAATGCCTTGTGTATTCAGGCATCAAAGCTAGGTGAATTAAGATTTCAGACTTTCAGTTAGAGAATATGTCTATTATTAGAAATGTTGAGAAATATTAAGAGTATATTTCTATTCATTAAGCCAGGCAGCAGGATGACTTTCTAACAATTAGGAAAGATAGTATGCTTACTGCAGTAATACCCCTGCTCCAGATCTGTCAGGAATGATCTATCTCCACCACCTGAAATGTCGCTCCAGAGGATCTTATGTCTTTAAAGTCATGTTCCTAAACCAAAATTTTCAGCATTTCAAGGACTCCTTTTCTCCTTTTATTTTCTTTGCTTTTACGTCCTCATTTCCTTTCTGCCTGAACTAAGAAACATATTTGTAGCTCATCAAGGAACAAAAATAGTTATGATGGAAATAACAAATTTGACAGCAATTTTTGAATTTGCTAGAAATTAATTCTAGGCAGAACAACTCATTTCTGCTTACCACAGGAATGAGGAAAAGTTTTAAAACATTGCTGACTGTGGACAACATTAAATGTTTTTTCAAAGTAGAAAAGGAGAAACTGATGATGTGAAAAAGTTAAAATGAAGCACTAGATAATGTCCAAAATTAATTAAGCCATTTTTACTGACTGATATATATGCTACAATAGGCAAACCCCAGATGTCACAGTAGAGGTTTCTCACCAACCTGTCTCTAAAGTGTTTCCAGGTGTTCTGAACACATTATTCATCTAAGGACAATTCTGCTTCTGCATTGCATGGTATGCAGCCAACCCCAACCTACAATATTTCCTTCCAGTGTGTGGTGAGCATGCTCAGCAGATTGGGTAAGGTGTCTGAATGCTAATGTAGGATAACAGATTTGGATTCTGATGACTTTGTGAACCTGTTTCTAAAGGCGGGTTTTCTGGAAAGAGTAATATATGTAATGTATTTGTTAGAGTTGTGCACTCAACACGCAGTACCTTATATTTGAAACTTAGGTGTTTTAAATGTATAGTTTAGGTTTTTGGTTGGTTGGGTTTTTTTAAGACTGCGTAGTAGGGAACTTATGGGTAATTGAATTGTAAGCATACATTTTACTGTTTGCTGTTTCAATACAAATTTCAATGTAATTCAACTGGAAACTCTCACAACAGAATCTCTCAGTGGTGCCTGCTCTGAGAGTGTGGTGGGTTTACCTTGTTTACCAGGTACCCACCAAATCTGATCTCACTCCCCTTGTCAGCTGGACAGGGGAGAGATAATATAATGAAAGGCTTGTGGGTTGAGACAAGGACAAGGAGAGATCATTCAGCAATTACCATCATGGGCAAAGCAGACTCAGCTTAAGGAAATTAACTGAATTTATTACAAATCAAATCAGAGTGGGATAATGAGAAATAAAACTAAATCTTAAAAACCTCTTTTCCTCCTGGGCTTTACTCCTGAATTCTCTGACTCTTCTCCCTACAGAAAATTCCTTTATGAATTGACATGCTAAGCCTATCATCTGGACCTCAGTCTATAATTTAAAAATCCCTTCTCCTGCCAATAAATATTAGAAACAATTATACAGGTAGGATACTTTAGAATGAACGTCTTTTGGGATGAACATCTTTATTTTCTTTACATCAAATAAACACAAAGTATATAGTAATATTTGCTGGAAAAATTGATGTGGAAATTGTGCCTAACTGGAAAACTAATTATCTAGTGACAGAGTTTTCACACATTTAATATTATTTAATATTGTATAATATAATTTCTGATGTTATCAACCTCCATGTAGAACTAATAGAATTTGTGATTTGCAGTGCTTTAATTTAAGCATCTTATAATACTAAAGTGATAAACCTCATCCCTGCTTCACACATCATTGCCATTATATAGGAGTTAAATACAGGGAAGTTTGGAGAGGGAACATTGTCTTTGAAGGACAGGTAGTGCTTTGCATTGTTGCCTCATGACAACACTGCCCCTGTAGGGAGAAGCTACCTCTGGATGGCAGTTACAGATAATTTGGGTGGAAAACTCTCTCTATTTTTGCATTGACCACCTTGCTTAGTTTCAATCTTTAAGCCTTCCCTTGTGGTATTAGCACCTGGAATTTTCTTGGTCTCTTCAGCATTCTCCATGGCATGGTTATGAACAACTTTCTTTAAAATTGGAATTTACAGTCTTGCTGTTCCACTTTCAAAGTCAGTTCTTATTTCCCATTTTAAAATGTCACAGTCTGGAGGTTTGTTTAAGAGTATGAGATAATTTTTCATACTCATGGGGAACTTTCAGTGTTCTAAAATTTTGAATGTAAATAAAATTTTGAATGTCTTACAAAGGAACTGAAGAAAGATACTTTGTTGTAGAACCCTCCAGCCATCTCAGCCTCACAGGATACTTTCATTTGAAGGGATGGTGACCCTCCATTTATATACACAATGACACATTGATGACTTTTATGGACACATTCTGTATCATTCCAGCTTTATGTGTTTAATGTAAAAGTTATTGTGCCCTGGTGACCTAGAAGTCCAGCCAGCCATTCTCAGTCAGCCACCAGACTCCAGGCACACTTTGTTCAAGGGCACAACAAAATAGAAGTATGAGTCTTACAGATGAGAATTCATACACAGAAGGGTGCTGGAGAAAAATGTTAACACAAGATACCTGAATGATTAGTAATAATCTAGATTAATCTGATTTTGGATTAAAGACAGGGTTAAGTACAGAATAAACATATCTGTAGTCTTAAACTACTTTTATTACATAGCTCAAACATTTATCTAATTTATTGTGTAGGTGAACATGCTTATTTCATCTCTGCTTGGCATAATAGAAATCTAATTTTTAAAATAATATGTTTAGAAATTGTGTCTCTGAACATCCTTCAAAGCTGTTTATCTGATATTCATGATTATGAAATTCTGTCAGCATTCAGTTTAAATAAATTGATATAATTTTATTTGAAGAAACTCCATGGTGTTTTGGGGTTTTTTTCCTCAAAGTTATAGTACACTTAGAGCTTTCACCGTGGGAGTGTCAATAGCTCAACGACTCCCAAAAAAGGGCACTTTGATAACATTTCAGCTCTGACCTTCCCATTTCAAATTTGAAAACCAAACTGGGAAACAGGGAGAGGTTGCCTATGAGGCAATTCAGATATTAGTGGAAGTATCTTCTCACCAACTATGAATATTGCTGGTCATTCACATGCTGGGTACTGCATTACTGGGCTTTAGGAAATAGAATTAACTTGAACTGAAGGGCACTAAGTACATTTTTAGTACCAATTCATTGTGTCATTTTTTGTACTGTAAATTTGTGATAATCATATGTTACTTCAAAACAATGAATAATATACTACTTGGGAACATATTCCCAATAATTACTTGAGAATATATTTCCAATAATATTGCCATTCTTATTCTCTCCACTGAATTATGTGGCTTGTTTTATGAACCAATAATCTAACTGGGCTATTTTAGTAAAGTTTACAATAGACAAGGATCCAGTTTTAGCTTTCTAGAATAGCTGAAAACTATGACATCCAAGACATTTTGAAGGGGTTTGTGTTGTTAAACATTCAATTCAGATAATTTTTTAAATGTAAGCAGATGCAGATGTTTTTCTTCATGTAGCTATCACTTATTTTAGAACTCCTGATGAATCACTATCTCAGGATTATTACTGTTTTATTTCCTCATTTTATGCAGGGGGGTTTGGAGTCTATGAATTACTATGGTTACAGTCTGCAAGGTGAAGAAAATAGATTGTCCTTGACAGCACAAATATTTATTAAATTCTGATGTTTTGCCACTTTTACAGATCAGATAAATATAAAGAAATTCTGAAAAATATCAGCAAGATTATAAAGTATTGGAAGGGCTAAAATATTTTTGAAGGTATGAAACCTTTTAGCAGATGTGAAAATAAAGCCTAGACCTTTTTTCCTAATTCTATTTTAAGAAGGACTTTTTGTTTAAAAAATAATTGCTTCCAGTATAGATTTATTTTTGCAAGAGATTTAGAAAACAAAGGTAAACTTGTGTGACCTTTCCCCAGAGTTCTGCAAAAGTATTTTATCAATTAAATTATTCAATATTACTAAATGTGATTTTTGCCAACCAAGACAATATATTAACAAGGCCCTGCTCATATGGCATATCACCAAAAAAAAAAAAAAAGAAACACTTATTGATCTGTTTTGATGAATTCAACAGAAGTTTTATTAAAACAGGCTCAGTCTATTGATGCGCCTGTCTCACTAACAACTTTTACATGTTTTAAAAAACTCATGCTACATAATTTTACAAGAGATCTTACTAATTGAAACACCATTAAAGCAACAACCTTGAATGAATGGAGGAGGAAGGGCATTTAAAATATATGTTTATAATATTTACAGTATATAATTACATGGTCTCTTTTTACATATGATTTCTCCATTCTACATTTGATTATTCTAAGTAGATTTACTCTTATTAATGACTGCCTTTCTTTTATTTGTTTATATTAGATGAGTTTACCAAAAAGATACAAATTCTGTGGGATTCCTTCTGTTCTGTGATCTTCGAGATCTCTCTTGAGACTGTTCTTTCAAAGACAGGTTTCAGTTTTTAAAATTTTCCCTCACCCTAAGAGACTACAGGTTTCAACATGTAAGCAAATGGTTTTGTCAAGGGTTCTTATCACTGAGCTAGGCAATAGAACCAGCATAACCCCAAATTGATCAATCATCTATATGTATATGTGTTTAAAATGATTTTTTATCTGTCTGTAAGATAATATTGGTCTCATCATAACATAAAATTAACTTGCAACTGGAAGAATTTTGAGAAATGACCTCATACCTGACACCAATAATGTAAGCCCCCAATGTGAACAGAATTTGGTGAAGTTGTAGTAATCACTGTAGGCTGGGGGGAGCTGATAGGTAGGAGCTGCCTTTTGTGGCTGGGTGCATTTTTATCTCTGAGATCTCAGCTGAGAACATGGCCTCTGCTACCTGACACTGCAAACTAGGGAAAGCTGGGTCTCAGTAAGGGATCTGTTCTGCTCATAATAGGCTCAGAAAAGATGGGGTCAGTCTGCATGGTATGAACACAAAGCTTTCAGGTGACCTTTTCTTTCTCTAGTCCTCTTAATTATTACTTAACGTTATACCAGTCTGTCACATCCCAGCATACTGACTTCAGATGAGCTGTTATGTGGGAGCACATCCAGGATGAATTTAGGCTATCCTGAGAGGAAAGGTTACGAAGCCCTTCATCAGCTCAACAGCTCAGGATTAACCACCAGAACCATCTTTGCAAAGGAGGGACAGAGGCTGAGACAGGAGAAGGATGATTATAGAATAGCAGATTGCTTTAAAACCTTAATATATTTGGAAGTGTGTGTTCTAGCTCAGCAATTAATTTTTATTTGCTATTATAATGGAAGTTTAACAATAATGATAAAATCTCAATTGTTTACATAATAGTGTCTGGGGGTCTACAAGAAGTATTCAGCATGCTAGATAGTTAACATGAAAATAAGTATATATCAGGCAAATCCACAGTCCAAGCTACAATCCAAATCAGTGTTCTGGGAAGTAAATTTGGGTTAAATATATAAACTATTTTCATTGTTTTTGCACAAACATAAATGTTGGCAGATATTTTTCAGAGATGACTTGAAGTTAATTCCTTTATAATTGTTATTACATTAAATAACACACTGAAAAAAATGCCCAAATATATTTCTGCTTGAGAAAATATGTTATTTGACCAAGTATGAAATTTTTATCATGTTTTCTGTCCTTGTGTTTCAATTAAACCAAAAATAAATTGTGGAAGGGAACTCATCTTTAGAGAAGAAATTGAAATATTTTTATTTGAAATGGTAGAATCAAGCATCTTGAAGTTTTCATCATCCCCTGGTCTTTTTTTTTTTTTTTTTTTCAGCCAAAGGTTGCTCTCAAATTTTATAAATAGTTTGGTACATTTTTCTAAAAGGATTTTTTTTTTTTGTGAGCTTTAGTCATTTATGTCAGTAAGCTGTATATTGCAAACATTAAATGAAAAAGAATGTGTCTATCCTCCTGCTGAATGAGAAAATGCAGCTTACATACAGTCACTTCCAGAGTGAAGCTCAGGTGGCCATGTGTGCTTTAATTCTACCTGACAATCTCACTGCACATAACAATTGTAAGAGGCTGACACGTGATTCAAATGTAGCACAACATTTCAGAGTCCCAAAGTGATTTCACCTTCCTGGAGTATCCCCTAGAAACACAGAGCTTTGGAGGGGTAACATCCCAGAATGTGTGAGTTCAGCAATGTTGTAGAAAGCACTGAAGGCAAGGATGGTTGAATGTTGCAGAAAATAATGATCAAAAGGTGAAAGCAAAAATGTGGAACCTTGCAGTGTCTTACAAAAACAGGGGTGAAGGACACCCAACAGCCATGAGAATAGTGTGCTCTGGGGCATTTGGATACTGTGACGAGTTCCAGAGAGAGGTTTGCAGAAAAACAGAAGAGTTTCTTTGCCAAGGTGTAAGCAGACCTTGAAGGCATAAACTCCATGAGAAATAATGCACATCAGAAGCTGGATTTTAGGCACGAATGTTGAATCATAATTATTTGGGGATGTACATATGAGAGACACATTATGAATGGGAGGTAAACCAAGGTATATCAAGCCAAACACCCCCTGTCTGGGGGCAAATGTTTTTATGTCATTATTTGTAGATTTTAATCTTTTTTTAACAGAGACATAGTAACAACTAAATGCAAAGTGTCCTTTTCCATCTGATAGAAAGGACTGCAATACGAATGGAATACTGCAGACTTCGTTTTGAGCATCAGTTTCTTCTTACTTTAGGGAGTCATGAAAAAATTAAGTAAACAGAATATGCAAGTGTTCTGTTGTGTTCTGGTAGAGCTGAGGCCACCACATACCAGAAACCAGATGCTAGTACATGATAAAATATACAGAAAGATAAACTTGCCTTTTTTTAATGAAAAAGATTGATCTACAGTCTTTTAAGGACTTCTAAAATATAAAATCTAGCTATAACATATTTCAAAGTTGAGGTTTGTATTTTCTTTTATTATTCTTCCTAGTTATCTATTAAAAACTTCCCATAAATTCAGTGAGAAAACTTGTCCTCATGGAGAGTTCTATGCGAATTACATCTGTTTTTTTATTTTATATCTTTTGTATCATATACTAATTAATGAGATTTTTCATTAAAATTCCTATATTAAATCAATATAAATCAAATTATTTCAATAAAACTGTACATTAATTTAAAATGTTTGTATGGTGTTTACCTTAAATAAAAACAAAGTCTGGCAATTTAAAGCATTACCATTTTAATTAAAGTAACTGCTAACTCATTGAAAAGTTGAGCCTTGAAAGGCTGAATGCTGTTTGCAAGCTACCAACCTCCAAGCAGGTAAAGTAAAAATTATAAGAATAAGAAATAGGGAAAACTTAAGAATAGAAATCATTCTATATACTCATACTGTAATACTCATAATACTCATACTATTATATAGCAATATCACAACATTTTTCAAAAAGAAAGGTATTCCTAGCTCCTAAATCATAATAAGTTCAGGGAATTTCAAAATAATTTAGGTAGTGGGTTTTTTGTTTCTTCTGGGTTTTGTTGGGTTTTTATTTTTCTTATTCCCTTTCTAGTATAATGCTGGCATGCAATGACAACTTCTGTATAAAACCAGCTTTTATGTTTACTGGAAACCTGAGAGCATGTTGAAGTCTTACACATTCCTCATCTTTATTATTCTTGCTTCAGAATATCCTGAGCTAAAGCAGTCAAGGTCATGGCGATGCATTTGATCACACAGAGTACTCTGTGTTTCTTCCATCAGAGGGTGGGTTTGGAGTTTTGCTTTGTTTCATAGGGTAGCTGCTGTGAAGAAGGACCGGAGGCTGACAGTTCCCTTTACCAGTAATCCATAATCTTTGTGACTTCTGGATACCAAAATTTTGCCCTACACGTCATGAAATCATGATTTCTGGATGGTTATTAAACCTAGCAGAAGGTTTACATGTAAAACAATTCCTTTTTCTTTCACCCTTGTCATGGTTTGAATGCCAGGTGTCTGCTAAGGAAGGCAGGAGCCTCCCTTGGAATGGAGAATGTAAACTCCCTCCCTCTGAATTATTATAACTTTGAAATAAAGGGGCTCTCAAGCAAAGATATGAGAATAGGAATAACAGTTCTTTATTAGGGAAACTAAAATAAACAATAAAAACAAAACACATGCGGTACTACAAAAGAGAAAAAGAAAACCAAGTAAATAAACAAACCTACTGACAGAGTCAGGATACAACCTGACACCCTGTGGGTCAGGGTGTTGGTGGCAGTCCCATTCAGTGGTGGCTGCAGTCCCAGTGGCAGATTTGGCTCTGTTGAAGTGATGCTCCTGTAGAAAAGTGGAGTTGTTTCACTGAAGGTCCAGTGGTGATAGACGGGCCTGTTCTTCCTCTGGGAATGCAGTAGAAAAGGCTGCTTGGTGTTCCAACTCCCAAATTTTTATCCAGGTAGGAATGTTTGGCTCCTCCCCCTGGCTGGAGGATTTCCCAGTGGGATGATGAAATTCTATCATTGAGTCAATTCAATCATTGAGTGAGACTCAATGGCCCATTGGCAGAAGATCTCTCCCTGGAGGGAGGCCGGGTTGTGGAAGAGATAAGAAAACTGCCCCAGCAGGTTTATTGACAGTTAGCCATGGGCTGACAATTACACCACCCTCCTACACCCCAGTTTCATCAGATGGTGAAATTCATCAGATTGGTTACATTTTGCACTGCAACCCATTACAACCCTTCAGCAGAATTACACAGAACAGTTAGCAATAGAATTCAAGCACGTGGGAGCTTTTCTATAGCTCCTATTCTTCCTTCTGTACAGTGTTTTGTTTCTACTGCAGTGGTGACAAAATGTATGGTTTTACAATTCAGGATTGTTGCTTGTGCTGTGCAATATAAGGATCCAATCTTTCATAGGCTTAATGGTTTGATAGCAAACAATTTTTGAAAGCTTCCCAATTATTTAGGAAAAATTATTTCTATGGACTTTTGTTACAAAATCCATAGAAATTAAAATTAGTAAAGCATGGACAAAAATTAATTTATAATATTACTCCATAACAATAAAATAAATAGCAGTTAGGGGAAGAAAGAAATACAACTAGAGCCCACACAGCTTTTTTTACTGCTTCAAGGTAGAACAAATTTACATATCTTTAAGATACAGAAAAGAATGCCAGACAGGAACTATGTACCGAAGTCAGCTTGTTTTGTCTGCTGAGGGGTTCTTGTAAAAAACTCATAGATTTATAAATGTTTAATTGTAGTTATTTCAATTCAATATTATTGTAGTTTTATCTCACCATAGTCAGATGTCAGTTTTCTTGTATGGGTTGGCATGTTTATAAACATAAAACTTTTTGTTTTAAAAAAAACAAGATGTAATTTGCCTTTAGGACATAAACACTGTAGTGGTGAAAGGACAATGCTGTGGGAAAGAGTTATTTTTGATCTAATGAATACAAAGGAGACATTTCTACCTCAGGAGGTGAATGTGTGGCATTATCAGTCACATAAGATATTTTAGTTGCCCTCTGCAGTTGTGACTTCTGGGCTCTCATAAATCAGATGAGATGCTGATGGTCAAACAGACTTATTTTATTCCCTGAGTCAAAAGTACTGGTTTTCAACAGTCATTTTGACCCTGCACTTATCATCTAGTCCTGTTTTAAAATAAATCTTAAGAATTATTTTTCATTGCTGGCTGATATCCAGCAAAGGAAAACTAGTACTTGACTTTTATGCAGTGAAAAATGAGAGCTTCCTAGTTTAAAACTAACCCAATCTCCCATGAAATTCTAGCAGTTACCAGTCAGCAGGCCTTAGAAACTTAAATATCTGTGTGGGGATGAGCTCTTGTATATGTACAAAAAGTGCTAACACCAAGAGCCTTGAGGAGAGCCAGACATTTAAAGCTGACCTGCTAGGAATAACCTCTCCTCACACTCTTCAAAGAGCTCTTACATCTGAAAGGTACCTGAGCTCTACTAGGGTTTTTTCTGTAAAAACTTCTTGCTGAGTTTTTCTCTTGTTGCTTTCTTCACATTCCAGTGAGATGTTGGGCACTTGGGGAACTTGGAGATCAGATGAGTTTTATGCACATAGTCCTAGGGCAAACAAAGAAACAAATTACAAATGGCACAGAAATGAAAGTAAAATAAAAATTGGTCACAGTGCCACAAAAAATTCCAGTCCATCCAAATTTAAAAAAAAAAAAAAAGGTTTACAAGGAAATTCTTTACCATATCAGGAAAACTAAAAGTGGCAAAAGAATCTGATTGTGACTTGAACAGGACTGTCTTCAGCTCTGGTCTCTCTTAAGCTTCTAACACTAAAGGTTGAAATAGTTCTTTCTCAGATAACAAGAAAGCTCTAAAATATTACTATTATTATTATTATTATTATTATTATTATTATTATTATTATTATTATTATTATTATTATTATTATTATTTTTACTATTACTATTACTATTACTATTACTATTACTATTACTATTATTATTATTATTTAACTTTGAGAAGTAGCAATATTGGCCAGAATTAAGTCTTTCTCTCTTGGGGATACTTTGTGGTAGCGTTATTGTGAAAACTGCAAAATACCTAACCAAAGCTGAGATAGTTTGGGAAAACAGGATTTGTTTTTATTAAAATTTGGTTTTATTTAAATTCTGTTAAAAAGCTGTATAGTTAGGTTCATTTTTGTTATAGATATTCATCAAATTATACAGTTGGTTAGGAAATCCAACAAACATGGTATCACAAATAAAATTCTAGCATTCAGTTCAATGAAGAATTACATCATTCAATATGTAAGAAGACAATTATTTAAAATTCACTGTGTATAAAGCCAGCTTCCAGGAGATGTAACAGGAAGACAAACTGAATAAAGTTTTTCTTTATAAAGAAAAATAAAGTCTGCAAAACTGAATAAAGCATATGAAAAAAGCAAGTTGTCTTTGTTACCAGGACACCCAGCCAGAATCCTCCCTTTTCTCCAGGGCCACAGGCAGTATTGCTGCCCAGCATGAGCTCTTCTCTGTAAGTGCAGTTTGGTTTCTCCCGATTCACCACACCTAGGCAGCCTAGACTGCACAAACAGGACTGTAAAGACATCATAAGGATGACATGTGCTCCCTACATGAAACTGGTGATGTGCTCTCTGGTGTGCAGGTTTTCTGAGGGACAAGTGTGGCTGTGTTGCCTTGTAGTG
Organism: Certhia americana; assembly: GCA_018697195.1. Classification (NCBI taxonomy): domain Eukaryota; kingdom Metazoa; phylum Chordata; class Aves; order Passeriformes; family Certhiidae; genus Certhia; species Certhia americana. Next base: position 37,434,773 of record CM031860.1, read on the forward strand.
CTACAGACATATCATGGCTTCAAAAAACCCAAGAGCTGCTGCACATCAGACATCTACTGTCTCAGACCTTGGGGATGCTATGGGCTGCTTGATTGCCTAGTCACTTAATTGCCATTTAATTTGGCACAATTAAGTGCTCTTCTCTAAGAGCACTAGACATATCTTCATCTCAGTTAATAGAACAAATTTATAATCCAAATGATCTTTTCTACTGCATAGTTTTAACCAACCTGTGCCAATCTCATCAGCCTTAGAGCTTGTCTAGAATTTTGTTTGACTCTTTCTAAGTTCACTGAAGCTCAAAAAGCCCACTGCAGTTCAAAACCTCAACAGGTTCTCTGGGAGTTAGGGCTATACATCTAACTCACCTCCCTTCTGCCACCTCTCCCAAAATTTTTGATCTGTGATTCTCTTTGGGCTCATATACAGCCTTAGAATAATATAACTCTGGAATTATTAAAAAATATATGCTTATCACACATGCTACTTATCCTAAATAATCCCATAAATAGGATACCACAGGATAAAAGAAATAAGATATATTTAAGTGCATGGAGGGAGTGGTCAGTTGCATGAGGTCCTTTCAAGCCATAACCAGAGATCATTATGTATCTGCTAAAATTAAGACAGAAGAAAATAAGTGATTTCTCTCTGCTTTGTGCTACTCAACTGTTCCAAACATTGCATTCATATTAAAAAAAAAAAATTCTCTGTCTTAACAAAGTTTTCATTAAAAGTTAGGTTCTCTGCAAAACAGATTTGACAGACAAGGTACATCAGAAAACAGCTGTGGTTTTTACTAAAATATCAATTGAAATAGAGTTTTTTGATGAACATTAGAATTGCTGACAAAGTCTGAAGATGGTAAGAATACCAGATGTAAAGGCTGGAGATAAAAGCAACATTCCTAATTTCACTAAATAATAATCCCTAATAACAACCTCTAGGAAGTTATTTAGGATACATATTGCAAAAGCTCATAAGAAATTCATCTGCCAAAATACCTCTCATTTTCAGTCGGAATGAGTGTGTTAAATGTACCTGAGTCACTGTTCTCTAAAATTTCTTAGGGAAGTGAATCCTCAGAGAATTAGAATGGCAAAAATTTTAAAGAACTTATTTGTAGAATAGTATTGAATGATACTAACCTGCTTCACCAAGGTACAGGAAGACCTTGAATTTTAAAGTGATTAACAGCTTAGAAAAATGTATGGATATACAAGCACAAATGCATGTTTTCTATGTGACCTAGATGCACACTCTTCCTGGATTCTCTTGATCAGGATTAGAAAGCTCACCCTGCACAGCTGGAAATGCAGGAAGGTAATAGATCTCACCAATTCTGAAAATTGTGGCCAGGCCACTTAGGTTACTTGAAAGAGTGCTGACTTCTTGGAAAATTAGGACTATAAATGCAATTCAGGTGGCCCAGAGGAATCACTGAGGAAAGTGAACAGCCTTTGCCTTGTTTTGTTTACCTCAGAGAACTCACTGTCTGGAAAAAAAGCTGATTCTATTCACTTGATTATCCCACTGATAATGAGGATGGAACATTGCTGAAGATTTCTCATGTAGGACTATTCCTTGTGATTAGCTTTTAATACTCCTAACTCAAAAGCAGCTTTCTCAAGTCTAAGAGAAATCAGATTTAATCACCTGGGACTACTAAGGAGAATGCAGCCCTCGCTGGTTGACAGGAAAGGGTAACAGAAACATTCTGAGGCTGGTGATAAAGTAGAAGTTATTTCATCTTGTTTTTTGCCCTCTGAAGGAGCACAGATAAGTTCACTGCTACAAGAAATAGGAAATGCCCTCAGGCGCTAAAGATCTCAAGAGTGCATGTGTGTCTCTCTTCCTCTCTCTCACACCACCAAAAGAGTAGCTCTTTAAAAATCCTGTTTCAGACAAATAACTGAACTCACCCAATAGAGCCAGGAGAGAAATGAATCTTCACTAAATTCCAGGATTAACTATTAAGGAAGATTTTCACATATACTGGTGCAGGAGTGAGGTATCAGAGGACTGCACTATGTGCTCCTAGAGGTTGCACTTAAGTTTTTTTGATTCACAATTAGGATGAAAACAAACCAGGCAGGATATTCCATTTTCCTTTCCATCTTCTTCCTCTCCTCCCCAAACCCCCACCATGTACATGCTCAAATATTTCCATAATAGGCAAGGATTTTTTGGTCTAAGTCAATAGTCCAGAAGAGTAGGTGGAATGTTGTTATCAGATAAATCTTCTTTGTTCTTTTGATGGTGATTCAGCAAGTATCAGTAAACAGAGGCTGGATGGAAAATTAGAGGTAAGCTTAGGCTATGCTCTCAGTGTTTACATTTTTATTTTGACAATCTGTTCCCTTGAGCTTTTGGCCTCCTTTTGGGCTACCATCATCTTGCCCAGCCTGGAGGGTGCTCTTGGCCATGGACTGTGAACTAAGGACATTCCTTCACACGGACCTGAGTGAGCTTACCAAGGGGTGACCTCTGAGCAAAGAGAAATACTTTTACTGAGGGCGTCTGGCAGGCTTTGGCTGTGAGCAACATACCCACTGTTCAGCACTATCTGTCAGGGCTTTAGAGCTTATCATAAAGCTGATTTTGGGAGACTTAGTAAAAATTAGGATTGGCATCTGATGTGTCTGGAATTTTCAAGCATCTCCAGCATTAAACAGAGGCTGGTACCTAGGAGTTTGACTACATACTGCTATAAATCCTTTGTATCTAATTTTGTGTATGTAATTTATGTTTTGAAAGGAACACAGATGCTATTTGTGGCTTTGAATTCACAAATTAAAGTGCACCACAAGAGACATATATCCATGTAAATTGAAACTAATGAAGAGGCTCCTACAAAGCATAACAAAGCCAAGCTATGTACCTTTATAGATCTCTGCAATAAAAGAATTCTATAAAATTGAAGTATTAATGCAGTGTGCTACTGTACTAACATGCAGTAGCATGAAATGAACTTTATCCTCTAAGAAAAACAATTATTCTTTAATGTAATTTCCTATGTGTTAACACTGTAGAAACAAGGAACCATAGTCAATTTCCAATTATCAATCCAGCAAGATAGATTTTTGGATATCTGTTATTTACTTTGTCCTGCTCTTTTTTTTGCCTTGGACTGAAACTCTCAAAGCCGTATTTTCCTGTATCTGCACAAATGCTCATTTTTCTTCCACTTCCCCTCTCAAATATATGAGGGCAGTTGCAACTTGAAGTCACTGAGTATCATGCTTAGCATCAAACCATGAAAGCATAGCAGCTGAGTGGTCTAACGCTGGGCCAGGACCTACAAATGTGAAGGAATCACCTGAAGTTGTGTAAGGGGAGGGTTAGGTTGGATATTATAGATAAAAGTTCTTCACCCAGAGAGTGGTTGGGCACTGGAAGAGGCTCCACAAGGAAGCTGTCACAGCACCAAGCCTGACTGAGCTCAAGAAGTGCTCAGACAATGCTTTCAGGCACAGGGCGTGACTCTTGGCGATGTCCCGTGCAGGGCCAGGAGCTGGACTTGGTGATCCTTATGGATCCCTTCCAACTCAGCATGTTCTGTGATTCTCTGATATCTGGGGTGATGAGGTTGCAAGGAGCAGAGGAAAGCCCCATATTGCTGACAGAATTGTCAGTGCTCTCCTGAGCTGTGAAGAGAGAAGGCTTCTGGCAGCTCTCTCTGTCGAGGTGCACTGAGCAGAGCAGATGCAGCTGTGGAGACCTGCTGGCAGTGCTGGCAGACACTGCCAGAGGCTTTTTCCCCTGAAAGAGGGAGCACAGAAAGAGATCAAACAGCACACTGTAACCATCACAGCCTTGCAGTGGGTGGATTGAATCTACTTCACAAAACCACAGAGGTTTCCCTGTGGTCATTGCAGTGTCTTTTGAAGTAGGCTCAGAGGAACAATGAAATGTTCTTCTCCACAAAACCCTGTGCAAAATCATAATTCAGAAGAGTCTGAGCAACTTCAGTATCTGTAGATTCTCCCAGATAAATGCATGCAGTATGTCTGCCATACTGTAAGAATCCTTTTTGTTTCAAAATTATTTTTTGTTTTTAAACAACCAAATATTTTTATTAAAAGATGAAAAAATCTTTTTTAAAAAAATAGATAATGAAAATCAATAGGCATATGTAAGGAAGTGTTTTGGAGTATCTGAATGACTGATTAATGAAGATCTTGACTCCACTAGCTCATTTAACCAATAGTAACTCAATGTCACTTCAATTTTATAGCAAATCAGAAAAGGGGGAATTAAAAATATTAGAACTAAGCCATTGTAAATTACATGAAAACAGTAAGAGTTAAACATCAGTAGAAAAACAAAATTTTATTTTCTTGTAAGCCAGTTGGCTCTAAAAGTTCTGGGTTATTACTCTAAACAAAGTATAGCCATCCATCACTTCATAGTCCTAAACAGAAACTTGAAGGGCATAGGTTTAAATGAAATTTCAAATTATTTCTTTATGTTTAAACAGTCTTCAGATTGTATAAGCTAGTGCATTTTATCTTATACTTGCAATGGATAAATTGTATACATTTACTGCACCTCACCAGTAAATCTGGATAAAATGTTTACAAGAGATATTTCAATATGTGATGGTATCTCAGTTGTTTGCAGCCCTGTAAATATCTTCTTAGGCATCTCAGTAATAGCTGGCTTTCCTATGTTCTACAGATGCCTGGTATACATTCATTTCAGAAAGAAGTTTAAATGAAAATCATTTCCACCATAATAATTGAAGGAAAGAAAACAGCCTTCTGTATTCATCATTGTGCTCAGATTCAATTCATGATGACTGAAAACAGAATGAAATGGGGTAATGAGGATCAGCAACAATTTTTGAAGTTTATCATTTTGCACTAATGCATACATTTTGAGGTAAAAGAAGTTAAGTTTATGACTACATAGCATTTCTTCCTTTCCCTCAAATTTGATCAAATCCATGGTGTTAAAAAGAAAATTTTGTGATGACTTTATAAACTTAGTTAAAAAATTTCCTTCCCCTTCTGAGGGTTAATATTCTGTTTTATTAACCTTTCTACATATCTTTTTGCTGTTTTAATATACAGGGAAAAAGAAATCAGATAGATAAGGCACAGCAGTGGATAAGAGATTATCAGTGGTCAGGAGAATGGATAGTAAGCAGAAGGTACTTATACAGATGAGAGCTGTAGCCAGTTAACTGAAACTGATAGTGAAAGATTAATCCAGCTGAGGAAATTAGTTTCTGGTCAGTAGAAAGCAATTGAAATGCTACATATTATTGCCAGCAGTCTCAGTGGCAAAACTGAAAGTAAAGAACTCAGTGCAGGACCTGAGAAATAACATTCTCCAGGTAGCAGAAGCGTGTTAGAAGACCAGCCATGGCAGAAACATAGGTATGAAAAGATTTGCTTTGCTCAGAACTGACAGAAATAAAGACATAAGGTTATTATATTTTTAAGGGTATGAAAGACTTCAGGAAATAAGAAAGACATGAGAGGCGTAAAGCATAATCTTTTAGAGTCAAAATCATGTTGGAACACATGATAAAAGATGAATTACAAACATGACACTGGGAAGTTTTGGGTCAGATAGATAAGCAGAGAGAGCTTCATGGTGTTTCTAGAGGGAAAAATAACTTCAGTAGTAATATATCTATGAGAATCTCCAGTTCCTAGGTATAGACTGAAAAATAAATAAAGCAAATATTCACAGAATCATTTAATCCTGAACATGGCAGTTGAGAGATTAACTGAAAAAATTAATATGCAGAAGAGGGAATATTTTAAACATCATTTCAGTAAATACTTAAACTATGTATGGTGTTAAACAGATCTGCAAGATTGTAAATTAATGGTAAATATATAGAAATAATAAAGTACCTCATTTTGAAGTGGTAGACTTGGGAGGGTGGAGGGTGGCGACAACAAGGTGACAACAAAGAAAAAGAAAAAACCAAAACCAGAAACAAGTTGGGAAAGATGAAGCAGACTGATGAGGGACTTCTAGGAGAAGACTCATTCACAAGTTCTTTATCTGACCTTATTAACAACTTTTTTTTATTTTCTACAACCACAACAATAGATTAAAACTTATTCATATACCAAGTTTAAAATGTGAAAGAGTAATGTTCATTCTTATCAAGACATTTCCTCTCACTGATACCCAGGAGATGAGGAAATGTATTCACATTTGAAGTGACTCATGTCAGTCCTCACATAACCCCTTTTCTTCAAGGAGCACAAAGTGTATGTGGCTGTTGCATTCTCACTGCCAAACTCCCTGCTGCTTCCACTTAAGTAGAAAAGTTTTAGCAGTTATTCTGTGCTATGAAATTTACATTGCTTTTGCTACATAACCTTTTCCTGGCTGACAACTGTCTGATTGCTGTACTTGAGGAGATAGTGGGACAGGCTGACCCAATCAAATCATATGTAGAGCCAGAGTTCAAGGAGATTTGGGGTTTGTTATCAGAAGAAAGATTCAACCAAACTTAGTTCTGTTCCTGTCAGTCAGATCTTCTCCTTTCCCAAATTAAAATGAAATTTCTGGCAGAGACTGCAAACATGAGAGAATTATACTGGTAGAAAAGACATTCTTCATGGGAAGATCTAATTCATTAACTATAATAACCAGGATTTTGCTGGTTTAATTTTCTCTCCATTTCATTTTTCTATTTGTGTTTGTGTAAAAACTATCAATTAATCTGGACAGGTTTTGCATTAATAGGATAGTATAATGGGAGAATTAGAAAAACAGCCATAAACTATATGTTGAGTAAGACATTAATTTATCCCAATGTAATTGGAACTGCACAAGAAAGTGAAGTGGTGAAAGGGCCATTCCAATTCTTAGATGTCCTGATGTCCTGAGCCTGGGAGTATAGCTCTCATCTAATTAAACAAACTTTACTCAGTGAATGAAAAGAATATGGAATTAGATCTTCATTCAGATTAACATGTCCTTTTAAGTCTCCTGAAAGGCCGGGCATTATTTCCAAAGATGAGGTAAGTTAATGAAGAAGAAAACCTTCTGTTCTTCAGAACACCTCTGAAACTGCGTGCTCTAAAATATATGTTTATGTAATACTATCTATTTCAAAAATAGTAGTAAGACACATAGGATTATTGGGAAATTCAAGTGAATCAGGGATGTTACATCATGCTGTATGTTTCCTCTGCAGCTTGTAAAATAATGGTTCTTTAGCCTGGTTTCTCACCTTCATTTCCAATCTGGGCCCTACTTATGTCAGAGAGATAACAGATTTAAAACTAAAATTGCGGGACTCTCCCAAGATGTTGATCTGGTACAGTGAAAAACCCAGCAGATGAATATTCTCACTATTTGCCCAAGGTAACTGTAAACAGCAATTCAGTGTTTTTAAATGAGCAACAAATAGAGCAAGATTAAAAGCACGACTATATTTTCCATTTCTCATCGTATGTTTGTTCTTAATGTTCCATATGAAATTAGTAATAATTTCACCCTTGTGAAAAGTATTCCACAGAAATCAAAGAATTTCCTGATCCCATACATGCAAGAGGGTAATATAGAAACTGTTGCAGAATTATTAAGGCAAGGTGGTAATAGCCAGAATTTCCACCTTATCAACCCTGCCTGAAGGGCAGAAGTAGTTGGGATGAAGCTGAAAATTTTCTGTCTCTTTCTGGCTGGATTTTTTTATTTGAAATATTTTGTTTTATAAATCAATAACACGAAGCCCTGAAGACAGGGACCGAAACTCTGGCACTGGTGAGAACATTTTTCATCTTCCTCGCCTGGTTGTTCAGCCCACTGGCATACAATCTTACACTGAAAGTGATAGCCATGCCTAACAGAAATGGATGATAACTTATCTAAAGGCTATATCTATTGGGTCTGTATTATTATATTGCAGGTAAAAGGAGTTTTTCAATTGACTGAAATAAAATGGAGATTTGGCACTGAGTGAGATTACTTATGGGTAGGATAAAGTGACTTTAGGTTTTAAAGCTACATCAGAGATATAGTAAATACATCTTTTATTATTAGAGGCTGAAACTCATCCATGTGTATCAAGTCAGCACAAAGCTTCTATACAACTCTCTGTAGTATAGAAAAGTACTGCTGGAAAACGTTATAATAATTTTAAAAGGTAGATAGGTTATTATGACCTTAATATCTTTTCTTCAAAAGCGAAATCAGCTCTTCCCCCAAAAGAAATCTTACAAACTCTAAAAAAAGAAACTAGTGAGGATCTCTTGCTCTTATCTGTCAGTATGTGAAAGAAAATGTGAATTATTCCTCTGAAAATGCACTTCTATGTATATCTAGTTCAGTCAATATTCATTTATTTGTGTTTCTCTTCATTGCTCTTAATCTATTGCAGACAAAAGGGGTTAGGAGAGAGAAAAGACTTTCAGAAGGACAGATACTCCCCACAATATACAGTAGAAGGAGGCCTAGAGGTTCAGGTTATTCACTCTTGCCACCACTCCTGAAAATGTCTACCTTACTTTTCAAAACAGAAATTTTTCTTTCCTAGTGTGTTCAGAAAACACTTGACATCATTATATATGCCATTATAAAAACATCCATCACAGACAGTTATTCCATGAATGTTGATTATTTCCTCTGACCAACCTGAAAAATTCTTCTAACTCCTTACACTTGTATCTGTCATCTTACATCTATTCATTTGTATCTGACAAAGCTAAATGTGCTCTGCTCTTTTCATCTTTCCTTTAGCATCTTCTTGTCTTTCATGTTCCTCCCTGCGCTCTCTTAGAAGTGTCAACATTAGTGCTCACAGAAAAAGGGAAGACTTCAGGATGATCTAATAGATAGTTCTAAATCAGGAATTGGTTTGACAAGGTAACACAAGCTATCCTGCACAGCCTGGCACACTGTGCCCAGTGAGGCAAATGGCAGAAATCATCTTAGGAGACAGCCAGGCAATTTTATGTTGAGAGAAAATTGAAGGAGACAGTGACATATCAGAGAGTAAAAGGAAAGATAAGCTTAAGAGGGACAGACTCTTTGGGATAAGTTGTCTTTCCTTGTGTAAATAATTCTTAAGCTTCGGAGAGACATCTAACCTCAGCAGCTGATGTTTTATGTTGCACTGAAGCAAAAAGTTTGCTAATAAAATCAAATTTGATTTCACTTAAAAGGAGCACAGAATTGTTTCAGGAGTTCAGGGCAGGTTAAATGTGACACATCTGAGATTTAATATTTGAAAACTAGCTTTTCTAGCTAGAGATTCTGCAGATTTAATGTGCTTGATAAATCACTGTCATTGCTACAATGGGACTGACATAGCAGGTACAGTAATAGAAGCCCAAAGGAAACACAACATGGTGAAGATGAATGATATCAAACAATACCTTTAATGGAAAGCAACTTGGACAGAAATGCCTTGAGCTGCTATGTTTTTTTATCACACCTTTTAAAATGTTGTATTGATTCAATTGTAATTTTGAAACTGATATGTAGGTGGATGTATATACTCTAAGAATTTAGAAATAAAAGTATGTCTGATATATGTAACATACATTGTTGAAGGTGACTCTTTTGTTTGCCTGAAACAATGCAAAATATGTGAAAATACAGTGCTAAAGGCTGGTTGAATTTTGAGCCCTGTATAGATTTGGATATCTCCACAACACCCTTCAAATTTTAAGCACTATAATGTAGACTACAAGCAAAAAGTAGGAAGAACATTATGGTATGGACCATGGAATGAGTTTTTTAAGCACTTTTGCATTTGAACAAATGACTGCATTTGTACTTGGACAAAGTTTACTTACCACAAAATCCATCAGAGGCAGAATTTAGGGGAGGTATTTGTACTACATTGAAAATTAAATTCTAAAACTAAAATCTTATAACTTTTTCCAGGACATTATCATTGATGTTTCTAGCATAAAATGAGAATCCATCTTGAATTTGTAAGTTATGAGTAATAGTTTCCTCGGTTAACATTGCACAGCACTGTAGGATGTCATGCACAGCACTGTAGCATGTCATACACAGCAAAACAATGATGCAGTCACTGACCAAGAAGCAAGTGATATGATCAAAAGTCCATCTTAGGCAGCATGGGGTGAGTCGAAGGAAGAACTGGCAGAGTAAAACTGAGAAAAACTCACTTGATAAGTGGGTTGAGATAAAAACAGCTTAATAAATGAAGGGAAGGCCAAAAATAATGCACTGATACAGAAGCAATCACTCAGCTCCTCTCAGAAGCAGACCAGTGCCCAGCCAGTCTCTGAACAGCATCCACCTTGGGAAGTCTGCCCCACCACTTTCAATTACCCATGGGATGTTATATGGCATGGAACAGCTCTTTGGTCAACACAGGACAGCTGTTCTGATTGTGTCCACTCCCAGCCTCCTGGTTGTTGGGGGCAGAGTGAAAACAAATGAAAACTTGGCACTGTGCAAGTCGTGTTCAGCAATAGTTCCAGCATCAGTGTGTGAACATTTTAGTATTTTAATCACAAATCAAAACCACAGGAGCACAGTAATTGCTCTAAAAAAAGTTAACTCCATCCTCACAAGACCAAGCTCAGTCCAAAACTAAAAGCATTATGGACTGAAACATAATTTTAGACTTTGCCCCTGCCTGTCAGGGAATTATTTGTTATGGGGTAAGATCCTGCTGCCTTTGAGTAAATGCAAGTAGACCCTAGATCACAGTAAAAGTAGAAGTAGATATTTACTGTATCTTGGAATATCTATGTATAATATTCAAGCCATTCCTGATTAAATGCCTTTGAAGTTGAATAAAGTATGAAAGTTAAACTGAAAAGGTGGGATTTATGCAACATGGCTGGTGTGGTCTTTACACTTCTCTGAAATCCAGATTCAAGTCCAGGGAACTGGAACTTCTTTGTCAAGATAATGCTTCATTTTGGCAATTCTATTTAAAGCTGGAATGATTTTTTTATCTTCCAGTACACCTAACCTCTGTGATATTGATCAGTACTGAAACAATAATATATGAGACTGTCACATAGCCACTCACTAGAGTATTTGTATAAATGAAAATATAAACTATACCACTCCCAAAGAGTGGTACTTCACACCAGCACTTACTTGTACTTCCTTGGACTGAAAACAATTCGGGTGAAAACAAATAAACAAATCAAACTCCTACCAATATTTCATTTTACATTCATTTTCCTTCCTCCAAAGTTTCATCTATCATATATAACAAGACACTCTAAAGTGGATGCTGTTTGCCTGCACTTGAAATATGCTAATTTTTTTTCCTGTGCATTTATTCATGGTCAGCATTTATTGCCAGTTTCAGTTGACCAAGCAGTAGTGCCTGAGTAATTCCCATCCAGTTTCTTATCTCCTTTCCTTTCCTTCCAGCAATTCCTTTTTCTGAAGACTCCGAAGATCCTTGTCAGGATTGAATAATCAGATGTTATTTTAATTTTATTAAATACAAAATCTGTGGTTTCTGTCTTCTAACCTGTGTCAGCTGCACCACTTGAATTAAATTTCCACCCCCAAATGGATAAAAGAGTAAAAAAACTCACTGCAGTTTTAAAAATTTTGTTACGTTTGTGTCATAGCAAGAAAATGAAAGTTGTAGTGTTTTGCTTTCTTTAAATGATTCAGAGAGGAGTTAAATTTGCAGGTAAACATTCTTATTGGTGTAATGTCAGTGGAGGTAATTTCTTTTGCAAGATTATGTCCTTCTGTGGCATTCTGCCCAACTACCTCCCCTACCACTTTTCTTAGAGGTATTAGAAAGCAATCTTCACAGCCCATACACCCTTTCTAAACTCAAGTCAACAGAAACCAAAGTTAATAGTTAATACATATTCCATTTAAAACATCAAACATCATAAATTCTGGTGGCAGAAAGAGCATAAGTTTGGACCTAATACTCAGTAAGAAATAGCAGCTTAAAAAATGATAATATAATTTTGGTTTGTGGAGAAAAATCTCTCTGAATATATTGGATTTGTCATTGCTGAAAACATGTGCAGCATAAATCCTGCATAGGCTCTGTAACTGTGGTAAGCAATGTCAGACTGGGAAACAACTTTACCTAATGGAAATGTAAACAAAAAATAACTAATTGACCCAAGGGGATTCCCATGTCATTGAATGTGCAGTCAAGTTTGTATGCAACAAACGTCTTCCCCAAACTGAAAATAAGACTGGATCCACAGCAGAAATGCCTACCTCAGTGCTAGGTACGTACAAAAAAACAAAACCAAAACCCAACAAAATTGGGGGGTTTGTCACAATAGATGCATTGGATTACTCATTTTCAATATTAATTACCAAGATAAATCAGAATTAACTGAAGAACATAGCTGGTTGCATTGAAATTAGACATTGATAAAATTCACAAGGCTGATGTACACAGAAGTAACTATTTTTGCTCAGTCATCCACCAACAGATTTTGAACATCACACTCTTTGCAAGATGCTTTTATATTTAATGCATGCATCTATAATCACTGGCAATGTCAGTTGGCACTTTTCAGAAAAGCCATTCTCTTAGTAAAGAATTTCTGTCTTTTGGGAAATTATCTGATTTTTTTTTTTTCTTAGTTGAAGGAATATTTGTAGAATACAAAACTGAAAGGAACATAAAAGTCCTAAAGCATCAGTATTGTACAGCTCATACAATTCATAGGTACTATCATATTTTCCTTTCCCAGGAATTGCCAATTAGCAGAAGCAGTCATCTCCTGTGAAACTTACTGATCATCTTCATTATGTTCTTCAAACAGGTAATGATCTTTTTTATAAGATTAGGACCTTTATTTAATCATATATGCTGTTACTCTAGGTAGAAACAGCCATGCAAAAGAAATGCTGACTGCATTCTTTATAGCAGGATAATGAAGGAAGTCAGACATTACTTGAAAAATACCAGGGCACACTAGCTCTTTTGGTATAAATGAGAATGGCTGTCACTATAAATACTGCTGTGATCTAGATAAATGTTAAGTAAATCATACAGTGCTATGCATGGCTCCAGATTTGCTCCAGCCTTCAAGCCTTCATCACAAAAAGGTCTCTCATTTGTGCCTGCATGCTCTACTCATGACCCAGATAATTCTTTGCAAAATAGAATGCAAATAAAGGTAGGGCTAGAAATACGGGACTTAGCTAGAAAATTAAGAGAGAAAGGCTGGTGACATATATGGGTGAATGATATTTCTGATGATGTGCTCTTCCTTTTCCTGTCCCTGGGTTCATCCTGGAAACAGGGGTTCTTTCTGGCGTGCTTCCAGGAGCAGTACCAATCCAGAAGTGGCTCCAGAGCAGCACCTCTCCCAATAGCAAAGTCCTGATGATCTGCTGTGTCTCAGACTCATCTTGGATCTCAGTCTAGGCTCACCCCAAATCTGCATCCCTGTACTCACAAAGATGTGAAACCAAGGGAAGCAGAAAGACACTTACCTCTAGGTGTAGCATGTTACTTCTGTGGGAGGCAGTGTTCCCCAATTACTTCATGACAGAGTGGAAGTCACACAGCCCAGTGGAAGTGATAAACTTTTGAAAAAGCAGGATACAGTCTTTATGAAAGGTGGTTTCTCCTTGGCTCCTGTCAGCTCTCCAGCTCAGAAAGAACAAGGATGCCTTAACTGTCTAGGTGGCAGGTTCTTTCTGCTATAAAAGAATATGTTTTATGCCTGGGTCGTTCTGAACTGGGACTTAAGACATTTTTGAAAGCTTGAATTACATCTCAGAAGATATTTTTTCATTCAAGCAGATCACAAAAGTAAGCAGAGAAAAAGTATTTGAAGAAATATTTTTGGATATCTGAAGAGATGAAAGAGCTACATCCCAAGCAGACAACATTAGATACTTTTTCCTTCTTGGGTCACATGTTGGCACAACAGTCAGCACACATCATCTTGAGAAGTGATGAAATTTCTAATAAAACAGCTTTCTCTGTACTTCTTGTTCTCAACGCTTTCAGAAGGTAAATTACCCTTTAATTTTTTTCAGTCTGGCTCATTGTTTGATTTCACACTTTTCTCAGAGATACCTAGAGATTATCTAGGAACATTTCCAGCATGCCCACAACCTCCTGCTGACTCTCAATTGCATTATGTCTTCCTAATGACATTTTGCTATACAGAAACTGATATCGTATTGCCTTTAAAGGCATTTTCGCCACTCTCTTCCTGGAATATAAAGCTCAACTTTTAAGGAAGCTTGTTGACTAGATTATCTTTGAAGGTGGAAGGTCCTTCTTACTGCACATTTCTACCTTCTTTACTTCTCTCTAGCTGTCTCACTCCACCTTGACCCCAATATTAAATCAAAATCACTAAATGTGTAATGCAAATCTTTAAATCACTGGTATGTTTTATATTTGCCATACAAGCATGACATTCAGTCATGACAGTGGTCTTGGACTGGGATGATTTTAGAAAAGATGTTTGGAAGCTTTGACCCATAGACTATAACATTGCAAAACATTGGCACTGGTTTGGTTTGCTTTCCATCTTTCCATTGTAAGGCCCTTGTAGTATTTTAGATGCTGTCAAAATGATAGCACATCATATCCTGGCTCTCTTCCGTCTTAGGCCAAAGAATTTAGTTTTCATATAAATATTATAAATAAAAAATATAAATATATTTCATCATTGCTCTTACTTTGGAATTTCATATACTGCAGTTTATAGAACAGCATAAAATAGTTCCATTGCATTTGACATCTTCTGTGTCTGCCCATACCCAGACACCAGATACTCTTATTTACTCTAAAAAAATTCTAAAGAATATTAAAAAAATATAAAAAAATCTTACCTCTCTTTCCCTTAAAAAATGAATGTGAACTGTATTTCAATGTGTGTGAGAGAACAAAGATTGACTGTCCCCTCAAGGCATTTGGTAAGATAAGAAATAACCTTAAGGCAATATTGTGACTTTTGCAACTATTGCTGTTTTGGAGATGTAGGGTAACCAAGTCCATTCCTTCAGTTTTAGCTGCCACAGGCAATCTGCCCATAGAGGACAGAGCTTATGTTTCACATTTCTTGTCTTTCATGGATAGTGCTAGAAGTAAGGATTATTTGTTATATTAAAGGAAATCTGATACAAATCCCTATAGTCTCATAATTTTAATGTTTTTTTAAATAGTCAAGAACTATTAAGTTAATCACTTAAATATTGACACATAAGGCTGTTTTCAAACTTGTTACAGAAAGGAGGTTGCAATGTGCTCAAATTCCACCACAACAACTGGGTTATGGGGAAAATGAGGTGGACTCAGTTGTACCATGAGCTCTGCAGATGTAAAACGGCCATTAAAAAAAGAGAAAGCCTGACCAAGTAGCTAAACTTTGGGAAAAGAATAAAAAATTACTGTCTTACTAGGGAAGTGTTTCAAAGTTAGATCCCACAGTACTCACAAAGAATGTCCTGCTGTAAGGCAATTATGAGCCTGGAATATGACCAAATCCAACACTGCATACAGTGTACATGGAAATTAAAACAGCTGGGATAAAAATTTAGGTTAATCTTGTACATTTATCTTAAAGATGGAGAGTCAAATAGAAATATGTAAGTACATTGGCACTGAAATAAAAATCTGTAAATGTAAAGTATAAAAGTTCTTTCTTATTCTGCTAGCAAATGCATTCCAATACTTTACCATTTTCAGCTGAACCCAAAATCATGGGGGAATTCATTGACAATAATTATTCTCAGGGAGAAAAATTTTACATGGAGAAAAATTTTGCCTAGAACACAACATTAAGCATTACAGGCTCCCTGGGCAAACTGTCTGTGGATTTTTGAGACTATGAGACACTGAAAGTGAGGTGGCATTGACTTCCTTCTCTGCATCACTGTGAGCCCTCTGTAGTGGGAAGCTGGCCCAATGTTTTCAGAGAATGTGTCGGTATAACTCTCCCTACAGTGCTTATTAGTCATCTGCCACTAGCTTCCTGCTTGAGAATCACAACACTGTGTAGTTCAGGTCTAGCCTGCTAATTACTTTTCTCTTTTACTCAAAATAAACCCAAATCAGATGAAGCGGGTCAATAAATTCCCAAATATTCACTGAAGCAGGAAATGTAATCTCATGGAATCCTGATTGCTCTAGAGACTTCTGAAAAACATGGATGATGTGCATACCTGTTGAGGTTCTAAGACACAGACAGAAGGAATTTGATTGCCTCTCACTCATCAGGATTTGTTCCTTGTTTTTTATTGCTGGTGTATAAATGTGACAGTAGCAGGAATTATTTCTGCAGACACAGATAACCACTAGAACTTATATTGCAATAGTTTCATATAATATTGCAGACAAGGCACAAAGTTCTAGTATTAATATCTATATTATTATCACAGCTTAATGAATTTGACATACAGAAAACATCCTTTCAGGAACACCAAAAAAATTAAACATCTTAAAAATACTGGCTACCTGTTTTGTCATGATGAGAAGACATCTATGCTGCACTCTAAATTAACTAGATTAACAACCTAGATTAACTAAATTAACTAACTAGAAGTACTTGATTAGGCAATGATGATTTCAAGTACTGAGTTAGAGATTTTCTGGACAAGAACAGTGGTCCAAATTTGACTTAAGCTCTTTGCTGGCTAAGTTTAGCTATGAAAAGAGGAAACTTAATAAGTTTAGCTTACACTAAAACAGAATTTCAGCATAACAACTGAGAAGAGATATTGCTCATTTAGTGTCTCATGAGAGGCATAATCAAGAAGTATGAGTCTCTGTTCTCTTTCCAAAGGCACCTAAATTTGCATCATAGATGTGTGCATATTTGTCCATATCTATACATGATGAAGGCATTTGTGTGACAGGTTGTCAGTCTGGGATAAATTGACTCACATAATCCAATACAGTATTTTGCAACCCAGGACCACTAGGGATTAAAACCAGAAGTCTGTGCATGTGGAATTTCTGAATACCTGCAGTGATGTCTCCATTTCTGCAAGGAGTCTGTCTGTCTCCCTGCCTAATGCATTCCCAGGATTTAAATTGCAGTTCCTGCTTCAGCAGCCCTCAACAAGTTACAAGAGCAAGTACACCCACTTCTGATTTTATTCTAGTGTTTTTATATCATCCATCTTTTAGTCATCTTTTTCAACTGGAATTATTTTTATAGCTATCTCCAGCATCCCTTCCCTTCCCTTCCCTTCCCTTCCCTTCCCTTCCCTTCCCTTCCCTTCCCTTCCCTTCCCTTCCCTTTCCCTTCCCTTCCCTTCCTTCCCTTCCCTTCCCTTCCCTTCCCTTCCCTTCCTTCCCTTCCCTTCCTTCCCTTCCCTTCCCTTCCCTTCCCTTCCCTCCCTTCCCTTCCCTTCCCTTCCCTTCCCTTCCCTTCCCATTGATTTTCTGAATTCTGCATAGCATTAAAATACATTTAAGTCTCCAAAGGACACATTAAAAAAAACAAAAAAACCCAAAAAACAAAAAAAAACCCAAACAATGCATTTTGTTGAACTTAGGATACAACATAATAATGTCTTAGTTTCTGCTATCAAAAAGAAAGTCAAAACAATAACTGGATAAAAATTCTCACAGTGTCAAAATTTTGACATTTGGGGCACTATTTTTGTCTGTTTGGTAATGCAAAGTGCTGCTTTCTCTTCACAGTGGTAAATTTAAAATTATCTCATTTGCTACTGTCTGTTTGAACTTTTAATTTCTCACCTTTCATGTCAATCAGGGAATGTAGAAAGGGAAATAACTTCTCGGTGATTGGACACACATAGCTTTAATCATCTGTCAGCTCCTGTAAATCAGCAGAAAGACTTAGTTCAAAAACTATAACCAAAGTGTCTAAAGCTAGCCAGATTTCTCTGATTGCTTTATTTAATAAAATAAAAAGAAAAAAAAAAAAAAAAAAAAAAAAAAAAAAAAGATTAAAAGTGGAAGTAAAGTACACTGGGTATCCAAAAATGTTAAATACATAAGGGATCATTATAATGATCCTAGATGTAAAAGGTATAACCTTTTACTATAACCTAATGGTTAATTAGATTTTGGAGAACGTAATGTGTGCAGAAATCTGATTAAATGGAGAATATAACAAATTATTTCCTCTACCTAGGGTTTTTGAATGTAGATACCATCAGTCCCATAAGCTGGATTCTCACACAGGACACCCTCTCTGAGACCACCTGAGGCCATTCATTTCCATCTTCCTACCACCAGTCTAGCACAAGAATTAAGGAAAACAGCTTGCCAGAGATAAAACAAAAATAGTTTTTGAGACAGGTGAGGCTTTCTGTGCACTCACTACTGTTTACCCCATAAATACATCTCTCTTTAAAACATGGTTGGGAAACCAGATGAGGGAGTGGTCACCTGCCATGCCTTGCTGCTGACATTTCCTAGCTCTTCTTGGATTTTGTCATCTGCTTGCTCCATCGTGGCTGCAGAGCTCAGCCAGTGCTGGTGACAACAGGGTGAGTCAGGGAGCAGTTTTTCTCTGTTGCCAAGCTATTGACAGCAGTAGCTTATTTTATTTTGGCAGTTCCTTCCCTTCTTAAGGCCTTTTTTCTTCTCTTGCTTATGCAACATTTACTTCCTTTTCAGATTCTATAAATATTTGCTCATGTCATTGTTTACATGGATTTTTGTGCCAAGTGCTTACAAAGATAGATTTGTTGCCACTTTTTAGTCTGTAAAATATCAGTGTCATTGCTAAAGGAATTCAAATAATTTTCCTAAGGGACCTATAATTTTTTAAAAGTTTTTTATTCATGCCAGAAAATGAATTTCAAGTCAAAAGGCAATTAAATGAATCCTGAAAATGCAGTTAGACCTTTTTCTTTGATGGGTAAATCCCAAGGAATTTGATGAAAAGCAAATAAAAGTAGTTATGAATTGTAGCTCCATTCTCATTACAGAACAAAAAAGGATGCAAATTAAGAGGCAGATGCAGTCAGGAGCAAAACATCTCACAGCATCATCAGAAGAGAAATTTGTTTTCATTCTTCAAGTACATTCATGGCTTTCCCCCCATTGCTTTACTGTTCCTCCATGGATCAGTGGAAATATTAGAATGGATTTCTCCTCTTGAGGCATTGACAGAAGTGGCAATGAGATGCAATTCTGATAATATCAGTGATTGACAAAACACAAAAATCATGGAAGTATGGTAAAGATAGGGCCAAGTGCTCTTTTGTGTAGAAGTTCCCAAGTCCTTTACAAGTGACTCATGTAGACATTGTCTGACAAAGAAGCACAGAGACCTTCAGGATCTAGCAGAGTTTAATAAGATGATGTAATGATTGCACGGGATGCAAAGTGAAACAGATGAAGTTTGTTCAGTCAGAATATTTACACACTTAGAAAACAAATACCTGCAAAGTTTTTATTTACTTTAAAAGATTCAAAGGGTGAAATGAGTGGCAGAATGTAGTTGAGGCTCATTGTATTTTTATTATTTCAGAGCAATAAGGATGACAAATTCCAGTTCTCTGGCCCATTATTGTAAACACCCAGTCATAAATATTTTCCAACATATAAAAAAATGTATTCACACACTTCATGCACTGATTTTTGTGTCACTCTGAGGAAAAAGGAAGAACACTGCAGCTATGTCCTCAGTAGCTGCATGCACTTGCACACTACATGTCAGCAATCCTGACTGAGCGGAACCACAATAGTAACAGTAAAAATAAATGTGAAACAAAACATTTTGTGGGAAAAAAAAAATCAGTAGTCACTGATGTTTCATTATATTATTTGGGAAACAACACCTATCAAGGCAAAGTAAAGAAGTTGTGCAAACAGTGATCAGAGGGGAGAAAGGTCAAAAGTCAAAGACTCCTGGTAAGAGAGTTCTACCACATCATTATGAAGATTATTACTTTACAAACATATTGATAAGACAACAAATGCAGACATTATTCCCACATGCTATCAGCATGTGAAGACATTTTTAAAATCAGATTTTATTAACCTTTAAACTCTTCAAGTTTCTTTCTGAAATAATCAGCAATTTTGCTCAAAATTAACACACAAAATGGAAGAAGAAGATTATTCCCAAAACTAATATGCGTTTTATAAATGCGTAGCTTAACTAAGCAGAAAAAGTTATCAACAAGCATTTAAGGAAACATTAAAAACACATAAATAATCAACATCTATTTATAATTTACAGCTAATTTCCTTGAAATATGCACACAAACTGTAATTGTGTTTAGCAGTCAAATTTTGCAACTATGACTTTTTTCCATAAAATATTTCTGTAATTACAAATGGTGGAAAATTTTATCAATCATTACAGCTTATTAGACACAATTTAGTAACATTGCTACTGAATTCAGTAGATTTGATAAAATTCTAATATATTCATTGGACTCCAGCAGTTAATGACATTTAATATGGAGGGGGTTTCATTAATTTGGTTTATGCTGTTAATTTTATTTAACTTTATTTTACTTTATTGTCTATTCTATTCTATTCTATTCTATTCTATTCTATTCTATTCTATTC
>CM031860.1:37455219-37581329 GCA_018697195.1 Certhia americana
TCTATTCTATTCTATTCTATTCTATTCTATTCTATTCTATTCTATTCTATTCTATTCTTTATTTTAGTGATTTAACTGATCAATAGTCCAAGTAGGCTCAGATTTTGGCATCTAAAGCCTTCCATTTTCCTTGGCCATATTACATTTTACCAGTTAAATGGGCAAAACACAACTGTGACTTGCACATTTCTCTATGATAGGTACTGTTACTTTTAATTAATTTTCTTGATGTTCACAGAAAGAGCTACAGTCTTTTATTCCTTTAGACAACTTCAGGGCCTACCTTTCCTGAAGCTACAGAATCAACCAAGTTTGTAGGATTCAATAAAGGAAATGTTGCAA
The DNA here is from genome assembly GCA_018697195.1 of Certhia americana. Lineage (NCBI taxonomy): Eukaryota > Metazoa > Chordata > Aves > Passeriformes > Certhiidae > Certhia > Certhia americana. The sequence goes on from CM031860.1 coordinate 37,455,562, forward strand.
GGTTTTTCATATTATTTAATTATTTATTTCACTAAGATGAAATGTTTGGAGTTTAGTAAGCACTTAAATAAACTGCTCCTGAGAGAATTTACAATGCTTGCTGAGAGCTCCCCCATTCTGAGTAGACACACCTGGAGCTGTCTCCAGAGGCAGGAAACACTGCAAGTAAGAAGGGGAGAGGTGGGGGAACACATGGTCCAGAGGAGCTCCAGGAAAGTGGTGTGCAAGAAAGAGTGTGCTCCGTACCCTCAGTGGTGATGTGCTCCCTCTTTCCTTTATCCCTGCATGTGTCTGCTAGGCCTGGTGTGGTGGCTGCTCTTTGATCCCTGAGATGTATCCAAATAATGGTCTCTACACCTGTAGCAGGCCAGGAAGCAAAAAACAAAAGGGAGTGGATACCAAGTGGAATGGCTGTCCAGATTTGTGCTGTATCCCTGCAGGGATTCATCAAGGCCTTTGACAGGAGTTAGGGCAACGCCAGCCAGGGTGGTTCTGCAGGGAGCAATACAACTGCAGGATGTCACCTACAGCTTCAGACCTCTCAGCAACTGAAGCTGCATTATTTTTATTTATTTATAATTTTATTTTTATTCTCACAAGTTTTTCATTTCATTGCAATTAGGAAAAGGATGCAGGGGTTTAACATTTGGAGCTGCAAGGACAGTAGCATTCTTTAAAGTTGTTAGCATTTTCTCTTAATCATTTTCCCTGTTAGGATAAAGGGAAAAGAAGGAAATTGATTCAGCCACAATACTGCTTAATAGTGTAACTATATCTCTCATCCTGGCAGCTTGCCCCAGTACAACATACTTCATGAGCAGTTACTTTGATGGACTGTGCCCCTGTGACATTGGGCAAGAGCAGTAATGGCAGACAGTAAGTCCATCAAAAGGATTCACATTGAAAAAACTGGAGACCTTGTCAGAGGGTGACCTATGTGTGACGGCATGACCATTAATTATCTCTTTTGTAATTCTTTTTCATCTTCATTAGCAGATTAGTCTTAATTAAACACCAGCTGTTAGATCAAAGGGAGCTAGATCAAAGAAGGAAAAAGCCCAATACATTTATGCTAAAGTACTTGGCATGATACTTACCAAAATAGCGTGTGAAAAGTGTTATCTGCTCACAGACTTGTAGCCAGAGCCTGAAAAATAGGAACCTTGTCTTTATAGCTAGAGTCCTGCAGATTATCTGTTTGGGTTTTCTTTCAAGTCATACAAACACCCCTTCCAGGACTGTCTCAGATAAAGGTATCCACTTATTGACAATCAACCTGGAAGTAATGCCCAGCTTCAACAATAAACACAAAATAGTCTTGGCCATGCTACAAATAAGCTTTACTAGTTTAGGAGGCAAGTGAATTCGAAGATGATTAAGTGGAAATCTGCTCGAAGTTTAAGAAGGATTTGACAAGAGAAGCAATTTTCCTTTGAGCTTGTATTCAGCTTTGAATCTCACTAGAACAGAGTTTTCATTTCACAGCCAGTCAGTCACTGCACACTCGAGCTTTAAAATTTAATGAATGCATCCTTTGCAGGAGATTCTGGCAATAGCTCAGATATATTAGTAAGTGCAATGATGTCAATCAAAAAAGGAAAAAAGAAGTGCAAGCAGTGTCTTTCATTATTACGTTCATAATAATAGTTTCAAAGCTTCTGTGTTTTGAATTCTGGAACTGTTCTCTACTTTGAACAAAATATAACCATAAAAAAAAGAAGCATATTAATTAATATAATATAATTAATATAATTAGGAAGATAATAGATCTAATTATACAATAGTACATTAATGAATATACATATTTTAGGGAAAGTACTTTCAAATCAAAATAGCAGATGCTAATTTTAATTTAGCTACACTAAAAGGTAGCCACACACACACGCAACAACTTCAGCTTCTGTTAGGGTTCCAATTAACACCTGTGCTCTCACCACTAGAATTTACAAACATGGCTGGGGGCAAGGCCAGGGGTAACCTCATCAATAAAGTACAGCTCAAGGAAATGGGCTCAGCTGCTGGAAATAAAAGAGCAGGAGGAGGCACCTAAGGCTTTGCAGAGAGTAAGGAAGCCTAAGAGAGGTGGATGGTGTAGCTCGTATGAGCAATAGTGTTGAGTAACAAAAGCTGCCCTCTCTGTTGGAGAGGTGAGGACAGAGGCTGTTCCAGGCACAGCCCAGTGGTGGGATGGTACTGGTGCGCTACTTTCTGGAAATTGTTGGCATAGGAACATGCATGTAAGTGTTTGTTATACCTTTACCAAAGCACTCCTTACATATCCTGTTGACTCAGACCTATTTGTGTTATGCTGGGAACTGACAGGACAAAATACAAACCTCCTTGTCAGAATCGCTGTATAGGACATGTGAAGCCATTTCAAGTGCTATGTCTGTTTGAGATTTCTGATTTTCTTGATCAGAGATAGCTGAAATTGAGTTGTTTCTATTCTCTCCTTGAAGTTAGGATGAGAAAAGCCATGCAGTTTTAAAGGCTGAGTTTTATGAAGCTACTCTAAGAATGTGGGGCTGTGATGAAAATGGATCAATGCGTGAGTCATTTAACATAGAGTTATCTTCCCTATTGTATCCTTGCTCAATGGATGATTTTCTTAGATCCCACAAAATTATGGTCTCTTAATAATAGTTATATGGTCTCTTGTGTTCTCCTTGGACAGGATGAGCCCTAACATATCTGGGTTTTAGATATGTATCTTCTCTCTTCTGCTTCTTAAGAATGCCTTAAACTTAGTCTGTGCTGCAGATACCCAGCTCCCTTTTCCTCTGCTCAGGCTGCTGCCTGATGCTGTGCCAACAGAGGAGAGTCAGCCACATCCTTCACTCCTGGCATTGTGTCTGGCTGGGAGCAAAGCAGCCTGTGCCTTCCATCACAAAAGACATGACATGCTACATGCAGATGGAGGGGAAAACCAGTATGTAAGATGTGTTGAGGTTTTTCCATTTTTGTTTTGATCAGCTGTATTATTCTATTTACCTTTGCCATATTCTTGTGCTTGCAAATACTGAAAACTCATAACTTGTGTTTATAACTGGAAATTTTCTATGTTTTTATATTTCACATTGCCTGATCTCTTTTCCTATTATAGTCCAATGTTTAAACTAATAACTGCAATGGAAAGTACAGGAGACATAACTTGTAAATATAAAGTTGCTTTCTATTATGAGACTTGTAAAGCTGATTTAATTTCTTTATCAGAAGCACTAACTGCTCTTGTTCTTGCCATGATGCTTTTTATCAAGACTTTGAAGATGACACTGATAATTAGCACAAATGTATGCCTGCTGGTAGCATGCACGAAGAACAACTTAGCTTGGCAGTTGCCTAAACTAAGCAAATTTGAAACCAATCAATTATTCCTGAGTAGGAAGACAAGTACTTTGCATAAGAAAAGATCAATGTAAAATGTAATTGTTGCTTTTATAAACCAGGATTATTCATTATATTGTATCTCATAAAGCTGTAATCCTAATTACATAGAAGACTATGTGTCAGATCCACAAGACAAATTACTCCTACGTTTGTTCTGTTAAACTCAAAACACATGCAGCATCCTCTCTGTATGGAGTTTATGCTGAATGAGCTCTTCCCAGACGATTCCTATCATCAGTACTGTGTAAAAACTTAATTCTGTGTTCTGTCTTGTACAAATAGTGTAGTTCTTTGTGCATGTTTTAGCACTGAATGCCAGCAGTTCCTTACATCATACAGACGTAACAGCTTTCGTGTTTTACTTATGTTATTTAGGAATTGCATTATCAGTTACTTACCTGAATACCAGATACTGTTGACTGCAACTAGCCTATGGAAGTTTAAATAAAGAATTATCGACACATAAAATATCTGAATGCAAATAATATTTATGGGGAGAATGAAACCTACTTCCATTATCTCTTCATAACACAAAGACTGGTTTGGGAAGTGTGGCTGGTAGACTCCAGGAAAGCTTGCATTGTTATTTAATTGCAGCTAGCATGTGATAATTGAGAGATGGTGTGTATTAAGAGTACATTTTGTACCTGTAATTGATCTCTGAATCCACTCACATAACAATATTATAAATCTAAATATTGAGCAGTACTCTTGCTTTTAGACTTCTGACATTCCTGGGAGTACTGCTGCTTGCCTTGCCCCATTTGAAAATTGTGCTGAAAGCTAGTCTGTTTCAAGCCATTTTGTCATACACCTTCATTTATCTCTATTATCTTGCCTAGTTTTTTGTCTTTATTAATACATGACACACTAGAGCACCTTTCAGTGCTGATTTATATTAGTGTCACAAAAATTGCAGACTGCAAAAAGGAAATTCCTTCCCTCAGGAGGATGATAAATATCTACTTAAGCCTGTAATGACATTAAATGCTAATGTTTTCCTGAAATGAATCAGACAGAAGAGGTGTTTAAAGGAAGTATGACCCAGAAAGCATGGCCAAGTGAAAACAAAGTCTTTTAATGCACTTCTTAAGGTATCTCTCAGTGAGAATGACACTTGAAAGTACCAAGCCACTTCAGAAAGAAAAGTAATGATACTTGTGCACTAATAGCAGTAGAGAGTCTCTTGAAGGAACAGTAAGTTTGGAGGGCTTTTTAATATACCAAAATTTTGGCAAGAAAGGAAGGCTGAAAGAAAGATTGTTAAATTAGGGGTTTTTAAGGAAAGACAGGTTTAATATGGGATAGTGGGCTCCTCAGGTTATTGGGCTACACCTTGTAATACTCTGCACCTCTTTTGAAGAGCTCTTAGGGATCAAAGTGGGTTTTTTCAGTTTTTCATGAAACTAAATTTTATAATAAACAGTCTCTAGAGGCATTCAAAATGTTCCTGAATGTATAGGAAAAAAAAAGTTGTAGGTTATTTGTAGGTATATTATATTCAGATTTCTTCTAGCAGGAGTCTCTGTGGGGACAGAGGTTTTAATAATTGCCCCTCCTGACAACAGTTTAAAATGTGAAAAAAGCCTGTTTCTAGACCTGTGGTGGTTAGATTTTTCAGGTTTTATCTGTCCGCCTTGATCATACATTATAGTGGCTTTGTTCACTGTCATAATGCACTGTCATGAAAGCTTTCACTGTTTTGATTCTGTGAACTAAAATGCAGTCTTCAGATTTGCTGTAATGTGTGTGCCTGTGGTTTAGACACTGTTCTTTCTTTTGTGAAATCAGTCTGGGAAAGGAGCTACTGGCCCAGCAAGAAATCTTCCTTTGAGGAAATTCTGGTAAGATAGCTCTTGCAGGAGAGCTGGGCTAAAGGTTTTGACAGATGTGATTACAGAACGGACATAGGATGAAGTTGTACCATTACTTTCAGTAATGTCTTAACTTGAGGCATTAAAATGCTCATTAAACTTCCCAGAAGTTCTAAAAATTCCTAAATAACTGAGCTGTTAGAATAAGTTTGAAATGAACCTACAATGGCTTCAGGACAGAGGCAGCATTATAAAGCAATGAACTGTGACTATACCCTGCTCTCCCTGAATGAGAAGTGCTGGAGAGATGCTTACTCTGCTCTTTCTACATATTCTCCATATTCAAATTTTTGTCATGTTATATGTTAATCCAACTTCTTAGGTACACGTAATTGCAGTGTTTGCATGATAAATACTGTTTGCAAACTTTTATTTTTGCCAAGGTGTATCTGTCATTTTGCTGTGCTTTAAGCCTGTCCTCCAGAAACAAACAGGCTAACTGCAAGAAGATCTCTGGACTGATGTGACTCTGTAGAGCAGAGGCTGATTTTTAGCTTTGATTCCCCTTGGTGTTTTATAATACACAAGCTGTGGTAAGCAAAGCTCATTCTGCTTCAAAGTGCAGAGGGATTGGGCCAGCCCAGCCCTCTTCTGAGAGTATCACCTTAGAAGGAGACCAGCAGGGAAGCAGGTAGGGAAAAGAGGTTGTTTGGGTCAGGCAGTCATGGGGTATGTGTGTAGGAGGGCAGGGAGGTTTGGCCTGGGGCTGGACACCTGTGAGAAGTCACAGAACAATCCAGTTGAGCTCTGTGGCTCTCACTTGAAAGTGGCAAGACAGAGATTCAAAAGCCAGGAGAAAACAGGGCACCTGAACAGCCATTATCTGATGAGGATTTTAAGTGCCATCATAGCTGGGCCATCAACCTGCCATGGCTCCATCCAAGAGGGAGGTGGAGGAAATAATTGGTTAAACACAGCTGAGGAGAGTGAGAAATTATAGAAAAAGAAAGGGTTAAAGGCAGTTCAGCACCATGTATGATTATTCCTAGCTTCAAATGCCTTGACTAGGGAAGACATTTTATTGGCACAGATAGATGGCCACATCCAAACTCAGAATTGAAATGATTTATTAAATGTACTAGTGGTAGATAGCCCTTTTGAGAGCAAAAAATGGCTAAACCTTCTAATACTAACAATAACTTCCACTAGCTTTGAACAATGAAAATATTTTTTAGATAAATAAATTTATTTATTTATCTAAATAATTAGATAAATAAAACCCCAAATATTTTCATTAGCAGTGGAGTAATTTAGCAGAATATTTACCTTCATTCTAATTACCTTTCATTGCTAATGAAAATACTATTACAAAACAAACTAAAACTGAACAGGACTCTATGAGCTTTTTAAACACCATGTAAAGCTTCCTGTTCTCTATTCATAAAACCGAAGAATGAAACTCCTGCATCAAGTGCTACTGGAGGGGAAAAAAATACTTATGGTAGTGTGTGCTCTACAGCCTAGATAATCTCTTATTTTGCACTGGTTTTGCCTGAAGCACAGCTTGGTAATGACTTACCTTGAGGCTTTCTTTCTCTCTAGAGTAAGACTCCTGGAGCAAAAATGTAACTATTAGAAGATAAAACAAAGCTTTCCAACTTTGGAACTTCTAAGACTTCTTCGTTACTCTGTGTACATGTGATACATTTTTAAAATGCAAGGCAGAAAGGCTAGATACATAACAGAAAAATATTCCCCATTTCATTTAAGTAGTTCTAGAGGGATCAGCACTACCTAATGTCATGGAAGTTACTAATCTCCAAATATACAGACCTGTGTTAACACACAGTAAAAACATCCCTTGAAAATAATGGATGATGCTTCTTTGTGCACTGTATATTTATTGTGTTGCAAAAATAAAGAGATTTGGAGTTGCTTATTCATGTCACCTATCTGGTGCACAGTAGTATAGCACCTAAATGGTAATGGAAGACAAGGAATTTAAATTTTTAGCAAGCTAACATAAAATTAAGAAAAATTCCATAAAGCACTGTTCCTCTGTCTCCATATGATAATGTCCAAGAAACTTAGACTTGAGTTTCATTACATCTTAGGGTTCATGTTTCCTATCTCTTAGTGTATGTAGCATGTATCTATACTTCAGAGAAAAACATACTGTTCCTGTTGGTAGATGGACTGAACGTAGTGGAATGTCTGTTCTTGGAGTTGAAATGTTCTAACAGGAAGTCTTTTCATTAAGAACTCCTAAAGAGGCATTCTTTTGTATGTGTGTGTATGCATCTGGAAAGGAAATGTATCGGGGTCAAAAACCTCTAGGACAGAAACACAGGGGAGTAAAAAAACTTCCAAAACCTCAACAAGAGTATAAATTTTTCAGCTCGCACTAGAGAATACATCTATATTACATTTTTCTCTTGAATATAATTATTCAGTACTACCAAACACAGAAAGCAAAATCATACTCGGTTGTTCATGTATTAAAAAGAATTGGAAGAATAACTCCCAGATTTTCTAACTTGCTCAAAGGACATCTTAAACAATTTAATAACGATGTCCTGAATTTGTGTGTGACTCTGCCTGACGAGACACCTGCAATCATGTGGAGGTCATTTCTAAGTCCTTAACAGGACACTGAGCCTGGTTAATGTCACTTAACATCACTGTGGATAGAGATTTATTTGGCTTTTCTGAAGGGTATTTGGAGTTAAATTTAATTCAAAACAGAATAGTGATTTTTTTTTTCATTTTGGTTTTTTTTTTTTTTTTTGTTAAATTTTTTTTCCAACTTCAGTTGCAGGGTTCTGCTTCTATGAATCTCCCATATTTGATCCTCAAGTAGGGATTTCTTAATAAAAGTTTTTAGGAGTCCACTGCTGCAAACATGAACTAGGTAAAAGTACCTTTAAGTTTTTTAGTACCTTACTCCTGCTTATTTAGAATCTGAGATTTTTAAAGACACACTGCTTGCTTATCTCCACCTCTACCTTGAATTCTCCAGTCTTTAGGATATGTAGACCAGAACTACGCACAGAACTCAATAGGAATCCACAGAGATGTTGTGTAGTTGTAGTGTTGTCCCCTCTTGTTAGGCAGCCCCCTCTACTGATGACACCAAACATCTTCTCTTTGGCTGTCAGGGCACACTGACAACTCTGCTAAAATATGTTCATTTATGACTGTCTTTCCTGAGTGTTAGCTGGACAATGGATGTTTTGGGTTTTTTCTCTAGATGTATTCCCAAGTTTTTACCCATCAAAACATCCCAGTCCTACCCATCACAGTTTTAGTGAACTTTTCTCCCTATCAGCACAGTATACTGAGAGCTTATCGGTAACACAGGTTGCACTGCACATGCATTTTCTCCACATTCCTGATGAAGATGTGATGAAGAAGTGGACCCAGCACCAGTTTTCAGGAAGGTTGTATTTCTGACTTTACTGCTATAAAAGAAGTGACCATTAAGCCCTATCCTTCTCCTGGTATCATTTAATTGGTTTTCAAGCCATGAGGATATTGCTTCCAATTCCATATTAGGTTCTTTAATAAATCCTTACCAAAGGATTTTTTTATCCTTGTGCTTTTCAGACACTATTTTAGCCATCTACAAGCTTTGTGAACCTAAATTCTCCTTTATGCAAGTCCTACACCTTTTTCAGATGACAATGTTTATCCTTGCTCTCAGTAAGCTTACTCTTTATTAACAACTTGACCATCCTGTCAGGATTGGAACTTGTTCACTGGTCTGTAGCTTAGTTTTCCCTCTAGACTCCCCTTTTTATAGGTGATGGCTGTGATGTCCATCTGTCAGCTCTCTGACACAGAGGCAATCTGTAATGATTGGTGAAGGTACCTTGCTTAGCAGTTCTGCAATCTCACATGTGATTTCTTTCAGAGTTCTTTGATAAATGCCAGTTGGTCTCAAGATCTTATGGGCACCTAGCTTATCTATTTAAAACAATTACACAGAATGTGCCAAACCATGTTGACCTAAATCTTCTGGCCTAGCTGCTGCAGAGAATTTGGCTTCTATCAATATTCAATCATTGTCTATCCATGGGTGCCCCTTCTTACACCTCTGTCATCAACTCTGACTAGTTCCCTGCTTTGGGTGTATTTTAACAAGTCTGTGCTACCATGCTGAGCATCACTGTCAGATGATTTTTTTGAACCTGTTTTACACTTGACCTGTGTGCTGCTGTGTTCTTATTTCTTTTTGAATTGTGGCACATGTTTTATCTGTGCTTCTAATGAAGTATTAACAGCCACCAGGTTGTTTGTTGGTGTCTTACTTTTTGCCTATTGTTTATTGTTGCTCGGGGGAGAGAGGATAGGTTTGTTTGCTTTACTAGCTGCCTTTATTTCTAATATAATAATTTCTAATATATTCCAACTTATTTCATATTTCACTTTGATTGCCCTGTCTTGCAACATTTACCCTACTCTACTGCGGTTGCTGTTACAGAGTAGCTATCCCCATGAATGCTTCTTGCATATTATGTTAGCACCCCTGCACTACTCAAGCTGCTGCTTTTGATTAGAATACTATTTGAGATCTATTAGTTGTTCCAGCAGGCAGTAACGTGGCACTGGAATATTTAGTCTCATTAGCATGAAGTCTTGAGATCTCTCACTGTTGCTTCCTGTTTGAAACTTGAAGTTTTTCTTCTTTCACTTTCCAGTCACTGTTGCCATCTTGATTGAGTAGCACAGTTCTAATTCTTTTCTTTAGAATACAACTTCCAACCATTGAGACCTACTGCTCTGCTTGTTTTTCCTGTAAGATGTCTGTGCTATTGCACTCTATGTAATCTTTCCCATACAGCCCCACTTTGTCACTTGCATATCTGGCTGTGCCATCCTTAAGGCATTAGCCTGATAATTTCCTACTGATTTATTTATTTTCCTACTAGGGCTTTCAATGCTTGTTATACCAGGCCTGATGTTCAGTACCATACAACTTAATTTTTCCATCCCATTCTCAAGCTTCTAGCACTGACATAAAGCTCTTGCCAATTCTGTCCTGTCTTCCTTGCAGTGGCCAATCAACTGGAATCATGGGCAAGCTGATCTGCTTTCCTGAATAACAGCTGAAGCACCTCTGAAAAGGCTGCAGCCCCCTTCACAGTCCATATCAGCCCATGAACCAGGTGTTTTGAGTTTCAGCTTTTACTCAGCTTCTAATTTAAATATTGCTCTACAACCTACTAGGGTAACTAGTAGGTCTTGCTCAGTTTTTTTGTGTAAGATATAAGCTTTTTTTTTTACCCCAAAAATATCTCCCAGTTCTTAACATACCAGTGTTTCTGGAGAAGAAGCATTAGATGAAGTGAGTTTTGTAAAGTCTAGTCAATTTTATCCTCATACCTAGAGGCATTTTTATATTATGAATTAAGAAATTCCTAATGCTACTGACAGTGAATTGGTACTTGGAACCAAGTACCAGTTGGAAAACTACCAGTAGGGAGGAAAAGAAGTAGGACTGAGGTAGAGTATCTTGTGATGATTTTTGTTTCCTGAGTCACTGAGAATATACTCTGATGTTTACAAGGATTTATGAGTAATTCACATAATATGAGATGTGAACAGCTAAAAAGTGGCATTTTTAAATGACATTACTAATTCCTATAAAAGCTTTTCACAAAACTCGGTGGACACATAAAACTGGCAGCTGCTGTAACTCCAGCTGCAATAAACTCACCTGTTCTGTGTTAGAAGCGTCATTCAGGATAATGCTCTCCTCCTGTTGCTACTTCAGTAAATAAGCATGTTTTGGGTTATGAACTGTTTTTGCCCCCCACCCTCCCATTTTATCACCACTGACTCAGCTTAAAATTATCTGAGTGATGTAAGCCTTCTTTCCTTCAAGATTCCACAGTGAATTCCATTTTTTCGCATAAGAGAGAGATGAACTTGCAATGTATGTATTGTACTCACTGCTGAGTCAGGAAAAGAACTCCACGATGAAAATGTGTAGAATATAATTTTATGTTAATGGCTCAGCATGTCAGAGCTGATCAAAGACTCTATACAAGTACTCTGTTACAAAGCAAAGTGAGGGTAAGGTGTAGTCATTAAATGATAGTTTCCACCAGGGTATATCTCCTAAAGAACTGATGTTTCTTCATTCAGTTCAAAAACACATCTCAAAACAAACTTCAGGTGAAAAATCTTGGAAATGCCCTTTGGATTCATGCAGTACAGTTAATAAGGAAGACTTAAACAGAAACCCATTATACTGAAATTTATTTAAATTCTTGAGCACACTATATTCATAACATTTTAGCACTTCCCAATGAGATATTTACTATATGTTTCTATAAATTACGCATTCATTGCATAAAACTGCATTCATTTCTCTATCACCATACTATATAAATTATCACAAAAACAGATGAACCAACAAAAGATTCTTGAATACATGTAACATTGGTGGGCTGAAAATAGCAGTTATAGCTTATCTTCATGTTAAGCAGCTCTATATGAATCCCTCTTGAATTCATTTAATTAAGAAGCTGAAAAGAAAGAAAACATGATTAAACACTGAAAAATGCATATAAAATATAGCAACAAAATTATTTGAAAAGCATAATAAACAAGGACTTCAAAACATTAATTTGAAAAGTCATTTGACATTTGTGTAACAATCTCTTAAGTTTTTATATTCCGTTTAGTGATTACTAAGCAAGCATGAAAGTTATCAAATAAAACATAAGTGATTGAAACTTAAGTTTGCATGTTTAAAAAAATTTAAAAGCCAAACACTCTTCAAACATCTGTTCTCTTTAATCAAGTTCTGCATCTGCTCTTAGTACTTGAAGTGAGAAATCTCTCCCAGGGGATGTTTCAGGTTTATTTAAAACCATCTTCTTTTACTGCTGAAGTGGCCCCAGAGATGGCAGAGTATGGAGCGATTAGCAAGGCTCTGTAGGATTGCAGGCTCTTAAATTCTTAGTATTTTAATAAATTAAGAAGTTTCCAATGATATTGCTGTTTCTTTACACTTGGAAGGAAACTTTGTATTTCTAAACTGTAGACATGTATTGTGTGTCACACCTTCCTAAGTACTTTGCCAAGCCCCATAGACTGGGAAATGGGAACAGAGAGAGGCTTGTGCATGACTATGGACTAACTGTACAAATACACAAGCAAGGAACTACTGAATGGAAGTGCTGCCTCTAGCTTTGGCTGGTAGGACTTTCAACTCCTAGATATGCACTGTGAACCAGCATTCATGTTGTAGTAGTTTCATTCATGGCATTAATTAATAAATCATTACAAAACATAAATACAAGTGTCACAAGCTTAAAAGACTGTATCAGTATAAAGAAGTTCGCTGCTGCAAAAAGCTGACAAGCTTGTTAGGCAAGACATAGAAACCGAGGCAAAGCAGATGGCAACTGGCTGGATGCTGGAGGGTGAAGGGATTAATGACAGGGAAAAGCTAGCTAGAAGAACTCCATGAAGAGATGAGTTGTAGAGGGCTGAAGGGGGAAGTAAGAGAATGCTGAGCACATGTGACTAAAAACATATTCCAGGTCTAGAACTGATGTGTAAGGCCATGTATAGGAAAGGATCTGAGAGAAGAGAGAGAATTAATAGTAGCAAAAAAGTTTGGAGAGATGAGTGGGAAGGGCTGAAGATTTCAATACATCAGAGAACTAGCATTGATAGGCTTAAGAGGTGTAAAAGACTCAATAATATAACAGCAAAGAAACACAAACACAGCAGCTGGATCAACATGCTACTACCACAGCTATTGATCCTTACTTTCTCTCTGTAAGAGAACTGCAGCTTCGACAGCTAAGAGATGAGATACAGAATATAGATAAGAGAAACACTGGACGTTCCAAAACAAGTGTAAGAAAGAAAAACTCTAGGACAGAAGGCTGAAACACATGAAATTCCATCTGAATATCCATCTGAACTTTCTTATTTCAAGGATGAGAGAGGAGTGGAACAGGCTGTCCAGAGAGGTTGTGGAGGTTCCTTCTGTCAAAAAACCTGCCTGGAAGTGATCTTGTTCAACCTGCTAAAAGTGAACCTACTTTAAAAGAGTGATTCGTCTCCAGGAGCCACTTCAACTACAACCATTTTTTGACTCTATGGAAAACTACATAAGCAAAAAAACCATGAAAAAGCTTATACAGTAGCCACAAAGAAGGAGATAGGGGATGAGCAGTTTCTAAAAAATCAAGAGTAACAAATAGACAACATCTGTTAGGATAGATCTGCAGAGAGACAAAAGAAAACGCTCCCTTTTGTAAAACAGGATGAAGCAGGAAGTCCTAGATAAACTGTGCCCCTCCAGCCATAAACTAGATGGAATGGCTAGAAATAGGTAAAAGTAAATGGCAAACTGTAAGACTTACAGGGAAGGCATCCAAACAAAAAGCAGCATTTTTAATGATAATCACAGAAGGAAGGTTCTGCTGGGAGAAGAGCATCCAAACTGTTTGCCAGAGTAAGAAGCACATCCTTCCTAAGAGACCTGCCATGGGTCCAGACATCTAGAATTCAGATCTCCCATTTTTTAACAGATTAGAAACCAGCACTGATATCGATACTTCCTATAGAGAAGAATATGGAGGTTTGTGAATTTTCATTAATTGAGCGTGCTGTTAGAGGGTTTAGATGAACAGAGGGGGACTGAACTGTGTCACCTTCCATTTCCATGGGCAGCTTCTTTCCTGGAAAACACACTGTTTAGTTACATTAACAGAAGTAGTATAGAGAATACTAAATGTAAGGGCTTTGTTTTGATAACTGTGTATTATTGTTTTCCTGTCTTTTAAAATAATCCTGATTTCTGCTGTTTTCAAGAAAGTAGCCAACTTTTCTGGGCTAGATCAAATTGTGAATCCTGGTATTCATCAGAAGTAGGTTTACTGATTCATAAACTTAAGGTGAATCAATTAAATTGTGCATGAAAAAATCTGTTAGTAGTGTGCTCATGTTTATTAATAAATTTAATTTCATATGTCTGTAAATACTATTTGTTCTATGTACTAATATTTTTCCAGTATATTGCCAAGAAATAACTTTTATTTTATTCACTTGCATTTAATTTCAATTTCAATATTATACAGGATTTCTTTGCTGAAACTAATTTAATTACAACGAGGGTAGATGTGTATACAGTGAATGTGAGGATTTTTCAAGCTCTGGGGCATCTTGCAATTTGTGTGTCCCGTTGCATTGACTGTCCTTCCCCAAGCAATAAATGAATACTTTATGTCTGACTTAACATTTATAGGTTTTTGATGAAAATGAGGCATCTTTTATTTATCGTGCTTTGCACAGCTTAGTTCATTTTCTCTGCTAGCCAATAAAGAATATGTATTTTCCATTCCATCAATACATAGTTCAGAAGGCTGATTATTTTTTTATGGTTTAACTAAAAAAATTTCACATTACTCTTGTAAATAGTACTGAAATATAATGGCTATGAAGGATAATTGGGTAATGAAACATTCAACTGCAGGGCAGGTTCTAAAAAAATTCAAAAGCTACTTAATGAAAAATTATGAAAACAGAATTTTCAGGTGTTCATTTCATTTAAATTGTGATTAAAACAACAAATGATAAAATGTAGTCTTGAAAGAACAATTGAAAGTGTTAAGTGTAATGAAACTGTGCTAGAAGTTTTATTCAGAAAACAAACCAGAAAAAAACCAATATAGGACATTTAATTATGCAGCCAAAGCTAAAAAAAGACCCACAATTTTTTTAAAATATCAGTAAAGCATAGATAAGACTTTATTCTGTGTCCTCTTGAAGTAGTGTTACAAATATTTACATGCCTAAAATTCCCAGTAATAAAATACTGTGCTTATGTACTGATATTTTCTATTCTTAGCATCCTCTCATTCTTTTTCATATTTTGTATACCTTTTGGGCTGAAACTGCCTAAGGTGTGGTTTCCAGACAGCCAAGCTCTTTCCTGACTAGCAAAGTCAACTCAGAATTTGTGGTTTTGGCTTATAGTGAAGAATAGTCTTTGTGTCACTCACATGTGCATGAGTTGACAGATGAAATTCTGTGTTAATATAATGACATTTTATTGTTCAGACACTGAGTATCTGATATTTAATATATCAGTTATTCACTTTAAATACTAGGGTGAGAAGGCTTCCAAAAACATTGTCTAAGATATATCAATACACTTGTCTTATCCAGAAAGAATTATAAAGAAGAAATGCTCAACAGTACAAAATAAAACTATTACATAATCTTTCAATAGTTAATGATATAAAGTTTTAGCAAAATGGAAAGTTTTATCTTGTTGCCATAAAAAAGGTACAGCCATGAAAAAGTCCTGTCATGGCAAAAATGGCTCTAGCAGAGAGAATTGCTGCATGTGAGCTCATCCATCATGACTCTGTTCTCTCAGTGAGTAATCTTCATGATAACCCCCACTTTGCATCACCTTTCCCATATCAATGCTATACTGTATGAGTATTTTACCAGCATACTAATGAAAATTTTTTGCCCAATACTAGTCTTCAAGAAGAAAATCCTGTGAAAGAAAGAATTAAATCAGAATTTGAAATGTCTGAAATGGATTGAAAAGAGTCTGTCAGAATTACTGTCCTTTCCTATATACGTACCCTCAAAAGAACACCTTATAGACTACATTAGAAAAAGAAATAATGGTCTTTCTCCGGTTCTTGACTCAGGCTTTATGTTTATCCACCTCTGTTTTGATTTGTCTTAGCTACATGGAGGTCACTGCAGAAAAGAGGATGCAGAGCAGGTTGTGTTACTGTTTCACTTTTTACCGATGCATGATGTTTCACAAAGGGCTGACTTGGTTGTTCAGTGCCAGAGAACAGAAACAATTTAGGACATTTGAGGTTTTTTCTTTTTTAAGTAGGATAGCGAAGTTGACGCTTGAGGTCATGCATATACCATTAAAGCAATTTCAGTTTTCTTTAACTGTTGCTTTAGGCAGGCCAACATAATGTTACATTTTTCCTGACAGATCATTAGTATGCATTGTTCTTAGTATTGTTAAAGGCAAAGCTTTACTAGCCTGAGGACAATTCACATAAAGACTGATAGTTTCAAGGTGAAATCTACAACCAATGAAAGGAAAAGGATAGACATATTTCATATCTTAAGATATCGTTGCACTGGGATCAGTAGATGAGGTGTGGAACTTCTTGGAAGATCTTAAGGAATTCAGAAAAAAAAGATTAATGTATTTTAGCATATATGACAGAAGTTAAAATGCAGGAAACGAAATTAAAAGGGGAAAGAGAAAATCATACAGTTTATATTCTTGGTCTTCCTCAGTGTTTTGCATGTTCACTAAAATTCCTAAGAACTATCCACAAAAAACAGAGGCTTCTCTAAAAAAATTCTATGGGAATGTGATGAAGATGACACATTGAGACCACTGAAGTGTCCAAGGATCAACAGTATGTTTATTTAAAATAACATAAAACTGGATCAGAGCTACACAAGGGACCAACAGAAACATGGAAGATTTAACACTGGAAAGGACCTGATAAGTAAATTACACATTTGTGAAACTAGTAAATGAAATTTGATAACAGCAGAGCAAAAGGATCAGCCATAGTGATGAATTCCGCTAATTTTGCACTGAGTGAGCATTTAAGATTGAGTAAGTTATTACCATGAAAACTTGGAACAATCTAGAACAGACTAACTAAGCCCAAAAGATCCTTCTTAATCATGAAGAGGCAGTAATATTATGAAAAAAACCCAAGAAAAACGCATAACACTTAGCCAGATCTTAAATGTTCATGTATTTAGGCATACACACAGTTCATTTCTTTATGAATTTACTTGATTTGTAAGGTTGTGGTATTGAGTCTACTTAGCTCCTTAGGACAGAATTTGGTCTATGGATTTAATAATTTCTTCACACTAACAACGTGAAGTGGCACTACTTAATTTTATCAGGATTGTGATAAATTATTCTTTTCAGCATTGCCTTGGAATTATTTATTTTTTTAACTAGCTTTAGCATACTAACAGGTACACTTACTTTTGATATGCACCACCTATCAAAGTAAATTTTTTAATTTAAAACTTTAATAGAATTCTGCCCCTTGGCCCCAAATCTTGCTGTCATTCATTCTTAGCCTGGATAATAAAAGAAGTATGAAATCTACATAGGCGTCCAACTTCTGCTAGGTGCTCCCATTGAAAGACATCTGATATTTTAATAAATTCTAGATTAATTGGGGGGAGAATAAAATAAAAAAAATCCACTCCAGAGTATTTACAGCAAACAGCAAACAGATTAGCAAGAAAAGAGGGAAAACCCCTACATTATTTAAATAAGATTCCCAAAGCTTATAATACCTGATACTACAAGATATACTCGGTGATTAAGTTTGCACTAACACCAATGGTATGGTGTTGGCATGCAAACTCACAGAGCATACTGATGCTCACAATGCAGTTCAGCACCAGACATCCTAGATATCAGGCAGCAGCCAAAAACCCCTATTGCAAACATTCACAAAACCAATGCAAGGTCTGTCACAAATACATAAGCATGTTGTTAATAGGTGATGTGAATACTCCTAAGATGAACTAAAAATGAAACTAGTACAACTTCATATTCTCTTTAGTAACTCAGAAATCGCGTGGCAAGGAAAAAGCCACCACCACTGCCTTCTTCATTTAATGAACTTGTTATGAGAAGATGGAAGGGAGCTCAGACCATGGGTTGCCATTCTTTGGCATTGCCTCTCAAGTGAGCTTTGAGCTGCACGTTACACACATAAATCATGCTTCTTTAAAGTTTAAGACTCAAGCAGTTAATGGAAGGTAAGAATACCTCACTTAGGAAAACTGGATCCTGCCTTTCACCTCAAGTCAGTCAATCTAGAAGTAATCTGCAGAGAGGATGCTGAGAGGCAGGACAGACTATTGGCAAACGATTAATTTCATACTGATGAAATGCAGTATGATGCTACTGGGCCCTTTAGAGACCTCTTTCCTTACCAGAAATTACTAAAAAGCAGCAGCATACCTTGTGCACATATTACAACAGGAGAAGTTTCCTTGTCTTCAGTATGGTGTTGTTAAACAATAAAACCAATATGAAGCAACCTTAATGTCAATTAAACAGCCTAAAGAGACTCATCTATGTAAAAACAAAAATAGTTCTGAAGTCTTAGAGCAAAGACTAATAGAAAAATTGTAAAGCTGAAATGTTACATCTAAGTTGGCTTTGCAGGGCTGAATCCTTTTTAGTGGAATGTGACACAGAATACAAAACTTGGCTGTTGTACTAATCACGTGGCCTAATCAGAGAAATCTACTTTTTCACTTGTCAGAAAAATTGCATCTGTTTAACTGACAGGAGTATGCATAATTTAGAAAAATTATAGTCCTTTCTCACCTCCATGGTGTGGCTGACAAAAGAAAAGAGTACTTTTAGTGAAGTCAAATCTTAGCACCATACAGTGCTTTGTTGTTTTGTGCCCTCTTATGTACATCTTAGTTATACAAAAATAAATATCTAATAAAGCCCTACAAACTAAAATGGGGGGGGGTGTTTGCATTTTTCAGGGGGTGCTGCACATGTCTCGTGCTCAAACCCTTTTAACTGGTCTGCTTTAACAGTCATGCTAACAGTTGCATTCCAGCCCTTTTTGGTTTGCTTAATTTAATCATCATTCTTCCTGCTTCTACCACCTTCCATTGACTTCAGTGGTAAAGATTAAAGATTGTTTAGCTGAAAGCAATTCTTAAACTTCTACAAAGCTATTACAGTCTATAGGATGAGAAGTTAAAGACAGATTACCTGTATGGGTAGCCATGGTATTTGGAGCGAAATATCGACAGCAGGAAGCTGAAGAAAAAGACCACAAGACCAAGGCCTACCAGACATATTACTGGAAAGAAAACAACTTTGTTTATTAGCATATGAAAGATTTAAAACTGCTATCTCTACCAAAAAATATTATTTATGTCAGTCATTTATAGAGAATTTTGACACAGTTAAATACAAAATGTTACTGCCTTGACTACTGAAGCCCACTATCTTCTGACAGGATTTCAAACAGATAGGGAAATAATATTTATGGTTATTAGGAAAAAATAACCTGTCAGGGCAAATGTCTTTTCAAGAAAAAAGCAGAAATTTGAAAGTCAAATGTATGTGGATGCAAACACCTTACTGCTGATAATGGATTTAATAACCCATTAAATTATACATGTCAAATAATGTCATTTCAGGTATTGCTTGTTCTTTTTGGAAAAAAAAAAATTACATTTAGAAAAATGTCCCTTAACTAATGGAATCATATTCTCTCTAGCCAACCATCTATGGCTGAAGTAGCAGTAAAGGCAGCTTAATAACTAGTTTATCTAGTTATTAATGGCTAAAAATATTACTGTTCTAAGTTTCAAGGCTGGCAGCCAAATCACTTTTTAACTCTTAGCTCACAAGCAATATAAATCTTCAGGTTCTGAAGGTAAATAACAATGATGCACATCTTCTGATACCATCCAGGTGAAAGTGCTTTGCATCTTTCCAAAATATGAACTATCAAAGTAAATGCTTAAATTAACAAACAAAATTTGGAATAGCTTTTGGCATCCTGTGGACTAATAGCATAAAAGCTTCTTGATTTTGATAGCCCACTCTATTGCATGTAAATAAATTTTTAAAAAGGGGAACATGTTACAAACTGAGATGCAGCTCATCTGCATTAGATAATTTTTTGATTCTAGTGAGCTACTTTGATTTTAAAAGCTCCTCTTCTTATACTATTCCTACTTTAGCCAACTTTCTGCTACTTAATTGCAATATTCATGCTTCAAAAGTGTGCTGCCTTTGAGTGAAGGATGAGCAAACACGAAGCCAAGGAAACTGACAATGATGCATTTTTTCATTAAAACTGACCATGTGGAAAGTGACACATGTCAACTGGAATATAAAATTTCTACAGTTATTTTGAGAAAACTAGCCATGTACAAACCTAATAAACACACTTCATTATAAAGAAATCACCACTCACAAATATGATTTCCAAGCATGGATGAATAAATTGGAAGCATGAACAGTACAAGGCAGATACACAGAAAGCATCCACATAATGGCCACAAAGAGCAAAGAGCCTGAATTTTTACTGCAGTCCACTGATATTTCACTGTGCCTGTGTTCACAGGCCCATATCTTAGATCATATTTTAATTAAACCTATGTCACTGTATCCTTTGACAGCACTAGTTACTGTAGAAAATATTCATAATTAATGACACATCTATAGCCTGCTGAAGGAGACCCTCAAATCACTTTAGATTAGAAAGATCTCTAGTCATTCAACCAGCTATTACGAAGAGTTTCAGAATGCTTTTAAAGAAAATAGTGGCCAGCTCTAGCTGGAATACTGTGTATCACAGGGAAGCTAAAGAACTGACCTCGAAAGAAAGAGGAGGCAGTGTAGGAAATCTAGTATCTTCTAAAGACCTTCAATGGCTTATATGAGGAAAAATAAGTTAGGGGATACAAAAGGTGCAAAAGCAGATGTGCATATTTGTTTCAACCTATGTCATACTCAGTAAAACCTTTTTTGACGTAACAGTGAGGAAGTTTGATTCTCGATAAAACACTTTCTCATATTCTGTGTTTTTGTGATTCATTAACCAAAAAAAATCTCACAAATATTCTGAGTAACAACAAAATTCAGAAAAACATTAAAAAATTGCATTTCAAGCTAAATATCTTTAGACATTACAGATTAGGATATGTTCTGTATTACACCTACTGCTGGGTTTTCACCTTCCTCTGGAGACACGATACTGGCAAGAATACCAAATAAAAGCATTTTCACTCTCTTCTGGAAGTCATCTTAAATGCATAAATTCATTTTGAAAACAATGTTTTGAAATTCTTGTTCTTTTTATCACTGACTTCTGATATAATTCAAGAGCCAAAAAGCATTTATGCAATTTAGTAGAGATACTGTGTCAAGTGCACCTTGGCTGAGAATGCTTAAAGTATTTTTTTACTGTTGCCAATTCATGTGAATGCAGTTTTATCAACAAAATTTTTATGCTCTCCTCTTTTCCAAACAACTAAAGCTAAACATTGGTTTAAGGTAGAGAACTTCTGAAAACTTAATCAGATATTCACTTGTAATTTTACAGCGTCTTCTAATTGTCTAAGCATTACCTTAGCTACGAAATATAACTTACTTCTCCTTTTTCCAACATCCCCTTTGGAGGTAGCAGCTTCATTCAGGAGTACCATTCCCATGGTGATAGCAGCATCTGTATCACCATTGTCAAGGAAAGCAGCAGATGTGTGGATACCTCAGAAAGCCACAAAGGTACATCTATGAAGTACAGCTTTCAAGTTCATAAAATGAAAGAAGGTATTTACATATAACAACCGCATAGCACAATCTGTCCTGTGCCGGTACAGTCACCCGTGGCAAAAACGTGTAGGATTTTTCTTTGTTCATTCTGGATTTTAAAAAAATGAAAGAAGATTCGAGAAGCTTTAAAGGACAAGGCATCAAGTAGGACACAAATTTTGGACAGTTATGGAAATAGCTATTCCCCAATATTTTAAAATATTCTGTATATTGGTAGCAAAGGATTTTTTAAAATGAAAACTGTAAGATCCAGAAATCATTCACTGCAATTGTGCACAATTCATCAGTTATTTGACACAAACTGAAGCACTTGGACTGGTTTATCTTCCTCTGCATTTAGATAAGACATTAACTCCCTCTTTAGTGTCATATTGCTTAATAGTTTAGCAGAGAAACATCTCAGAGGCAAAGTCCTCAGTCACTTTCAGTGTTTTGTTGTCTCATTATAACTGTTACAAATGTGAACAAGTACATAACAATAAAACAATTTCACTAATCTAGCAAGCTCTTAAGCCATTCTCTTAATTGTTTATTTCAAACCATATAAACAAAAAGGAATGGTTACTACTGTGCCTAACATCTGTTCTGAAGCAGAGGCAAGCCTGAATGCCATTCTGCATCAGGTGTGAATCATGAGAGCCATAGGTTACAACAGCAGGAAACACAAACTTCAACACACTTTACAGATGGTCAAATAAGGTTGGAGTTTTCAACAATACTAAACCCAGGGCATGAGGGCTACAAATTTCCAGAATAGGATGTTATCATTTATGCACACAATTCAAAAAAATACTTCAAACATGCTAGATCCATGAGTTATATCTGCATCATCACATTATACTTACACTAATTGTAATATATTAATATTTTTCATTTTAGGAATGTTCAAAATTAGACCAAAATGTTCAAAGGTATCTGAAACTTTCATTTGAAAACTTTAATTAAGCTGAGCTTAAGCAAAAGGATTTAGAACTGTGAATGCTAATACAAGTACACTTCATCAGAGATGAGCAGCCGGATTCAGGTTACACTTCCAAATTTTATACACACAAACTGAGAAAAGTCAAATGAAGAACAACAAGATTTTAAAAAGCAAACATCAGTGGTGAAAGATGTCAGAAGCAAACTGGAAACATAAAAGAAATATAATTTTTAACATCATCTCTTTGACACAGCCATCTACCTACAGTCCTAAATTAAGCTCCAATTAAAAACATGCTACTAGCTCAAATTAAATTCCTCACACATGTACAAGCTGCAAGGCATAGAGCCAGTCTATGAATAATTGGTTACATTCAAGTTTTCCAAAAGCTTATGACTGCACTTGACAAAATATGTAAAAAAAAAAAAAAAAAAAAAAAAAAAAAAAAAAAGCAAAATGATTCACAAGTATGTGAGACTGGCAATCTCCTGCTCTACTGCTATGCTTCCAGTAAGGAAGAAGAATTAGGGAGAATGTCATCAGAATAATAAAATTCTTTATTTTCCAATGTTACAGAAGCATAAAGATGAATTAATTGAGGCAGTTGGCACAAAAAGTGCTGAGAAAAAAATGTCCACATATATTTCTACCCTATTAAAGAAAAACTCCTAAGGTAGCATTATCTAATAACTTTATTTTACCAATCCCTCACTTAGATTTATAGTAGTGCTTTTTCCCAAGTTTAACAGTCATGGGACAAAAAAACCCCAAAACAGTCCCAAGATATAAAGGTAACTCACCAGGTCCTCTCGAGGAAGTGCTACTTTTTGAAAAGGTTTTGAAATGCCTTGTAAATGTTTTGGGTTTTTTGCTTGATTATCTGCTGCAGTATGAGTACACAATGTGGTTCTTTGCTATTTCTCTTACCTGGCTGCTTCTGAGAAACAGGCCAACCAACCACGGACTAAAAACTCATTTGGGAGATATTCCTTTGGTAACAGAGTTCTTATTTTCTTAGCAGGTCATGAGTTAATTCACTTTTCTTACCATGAGGAACAACAATCTCACAGAAGTAAGTTGTCTGCTCTGCAACGGAGAATTATACATCTGAAACCACCTGATTTGTGATGGGTTTTCTTTTCCCCTCTCTTTTGGAGCTTCACATCATTACCCCTAAAGCTTCCCTCATGCTGTCACTATCTTTGCTTCAGTTGTTGCTTTCTAACTTTAGACATCATTGCTGAGTTTTCAGCCTCATTGGCTGCCTTTTACCTTCAATGATATCAGCTTCATAGCCACACTCCAACACTGTGCTTGCTCCGGCTTTCTGATGATAAAATAAAAACTCAACCTGAGTTGTCATTTTGATACAATAATTAGCTTTTCATCACAGAATATATAGCTTGTTACTATTTTTCACTAATTGCTAACATTCTATGTTATGCCTTTACATATTCTACAATATAAAGTAACAGTCCCAGCTCTGAAAATAATTTTTTACCAGTATTGCAATTCTCTAACAAAGCAGAATGTAAAATTTTAGCAAGTGGTTACTTGGACAGTTTTTCATCTGCAAAAATTGATGCATCAAAAGATGTACTTATTTTCCAAATCCTCTTAATCTGCCTCACTATGCATTATGAAACTATTTTGAAAAAATGAGGGGAATGTGGCACTCAGATAAGCCATGGTAAGCAAATGTTTAAATTCAGATATTCGTGTCTTCTGATAAATTTATTCCTCTATTGAATTTTTTTGTGTAAATGCTGTTATATACCTTCTAAAATTATTACACTTTTACATAGGAAGCTTCTGCTTTTCCTTTTCCCAGCTGATACATGCTTTTCATAAAAATTGAAAATGTATTATTTATATAGAGCTTTTGAAAAGGTTTTTACTTTTGGAACAGGAAGAACAACAATTTTAAAGTAGGATGAAAAAGTCAGTGACCATCACAACTTATAAGCTTATACAAAAAATGATCAATAGTGACAGAATAAAATACTCAGCCCTGAAAAAAATCAAAGTATTTTATCAGAAGTAGGGAAAAAAACAGACCACCAAATCCAAACAAACTAAAAAATATTAGATCAATAAAATCCAAAATTATAGACACCCTACAAAATGAAAGTAATTGCTTGTAAGTTTGGGATACTTGTTATTAGCGTACTTTAACAGAAAATTTAATCGCACAATGTCCAAAAGGAAGAAAACCTGATCATTCTGAAGTTTATTAATGTAATACATGACTTACATCTTTACATAACAAATTTATTCCTAATTAGTAGTAAGTGAGGAATGAAAGGAGAGAAAATAGCTTGACTAGCATTTGGTTACCTTCATCAAGATAGTTTGGTGGTCTCATTCATATTCAGTTGTATTCCTGCCAAGGGTGCAAATTCTGGCATTAACATTACAAACACAAAAAGAAATAACTACCTTTTAAAATGCAGATCACGCAGTTGCTTAATAACACATGAGCAAGAAAAACTAGAGAAAAACTAGAGAAGTTTATCCACTTGAGCCTGCACTCAGTTTACTGTTACCTAAAATGGGGACAGATTATCATGCAATCTTTAAAAATTTCTGGTTCAATTTATCAGTCAAGGAACAAAAGCACATACTTTTTTGTTAAGGAATAATATGATCAACAGAAAGATCTACAGTGGTTTCATCCTCTCTCTCTTCTTTTTTTTTTTTTTTTTTTTGTTTTTGTTTTTGTTTTTGTTTTTGTTTGTTTGTTTGTTTGTTTTGTTGATTTTGTTTTGTTTTGTTTGCTTGGTTTGGATTTTTGCTGGGGAGGGGGTGATGATTAGAACATGAGAAAGTCTTTGCTGGCCCCTTACAAGAGGGCATAGTATGCTGACAGAGATACTTATTTTAACCTTTTCCTACTGAGACTTAAACTTCTATGTTTAAGATGCCAACTCCTGTATGTTTCATCTCACTGAGAAGGATGATTCCTAAATCAGAAGTTGAAAAAGTAGAGAATAGTCTGAAACTGACTTATTCGAATATGGATTTATGGATGAATTGTACACAATCAAGATGTATTTAAGTATTTTTTAATGGCCTGAAATCCAGTTGCAATGATTCTAACAACAACCCTGAACATACTTGCTGTTTAAAACCCGGCTTCAGCTACACTGAATGGTTTTTCAAGAATTTTAGGAAGTATTACACAAGTCTTTGCACCAGAGTTCTCCTCAACTCCTTGATATATGCATCTCACAACAGTGAAGTAGCTCAAAGTTTGCATTTCAACCATTGAAATGCCAACTATACTATACCACTTTCCTTTTTGAGGCTTTTTCATCATTTTAACAGAACAGAGAATAGATTTCATACTAATATAGAATTTCCTATAGTGAAAAAGTTCATTATTAATCTGATTAGTTTCAGCTTCCATTTATGAACCTGGCTTTTTGATCCACAGATAATCTGATGGAACCATTGGTCTCGTGGTGCTCTTAGACACCTAAGAATGGAAAGGCCACATAAAACCTTCAGAAGAAGAAAAGGACTCTGGAATCTGTTTTAATTCAGCTGCAAAATGGAGCATAGAGATACCTGATTAAGTTTGTGTTAAATCACTAATCAAACATTAAGAGTTTTTCAGCCTGATTTACATCTTAATTATTCACATTTAGGATCAGCTAAAATCCCCAGCTAACACTGGGGAAATTATTTTTACATTTATTATTTATGACCTTTTTGGTTGCATAGGTTACATCAGAGAAAATTTCAGGTTTAGTCCTGTCTAACTTGCAAATTTTTGTAGTGTGGTTTGCCCCATAACATCTTTTTCTAGCTTTACTTATATTTTATAATCCATTTCTCTATATTTCAAATATGTATTTCAAATAAATATTGAAATCACAGAAGCAAAAACATCTCCAGAACAGGTAGATATGCAACAGTACTTTACTTTCATTAATGTTAAGCATACCAGAGAAACAAATAAATAAGGGAATTTCTTAACAGTTTAATTTAACTTTTAAACACAGATACATTTCCTAAAACAAACTTCATTTGAGCTATTTTTACGTATTTATGAGGCTATATAATTTTCTCTCAGAATTCTAACATCATATTACAAACATCTACCCTATTTTCAAGCACTTTATTTCAAACACTAGACAAAGTACACCTCATCTGTTTGTTAGCACACACTTGATACTTGCATGCAGATACAATCTCTCTTGCTTTCCCTAAAAACCTATAAATATTTTTGAGATGACACATTCTTTTTCTACACCATAAGTCATCATCAATATGAGTCTAGGCTGTTGTTTTACTCTCCATCATTGCTAGGATCTAGGCAATATAATTAATTTCTTAGCTGAATGCACTTGAGGACTACTCCATTTAGTAAAAGCTATCTGTGGATCAAAAAGGTAAAACATTTAACTCTGGAATAGATTTCTGCCATTTTTAGCCATTCAAGCAAATATGTTTCTTAACCCTTAAAAATCCATTAAAATAATTCGCTGAACCCTAAAGAAACCCTTAAAAATTTCTTCAGCCTGTGGTCAGTGAATGCCTCTTCTTGTGTGGACCAGAAATCAGCTATTTGCAAAAGGCAAATAAAAATGCACCAATTGCCAGAGCAGCTGACAGCTGATATAGCTTTGCAGGGATCTATACTTCCACTGGAAAATTTTAACCAGAAATTGAAAATGGTTGAAAATCACTGAAATTCAGAGTTGGTAAGCTGATGCAACATGCCATATGTGAAAGTAGTTCACCACAATTCCAGCATACTGCAATTAGCTGATGAAAGATTATGAATTATGTTTCATGTTGTGCTAACAAATGCCCAACTGTAAATTTAAGGTCTCTGCAAATCTCTCACATTTAAGGGATCTTAATGTCTTTTCTAAAGGGTCATATTATGAATTGTTTTAAGGTCAAGCAGTAGGGGACTTCGGTAACTTAAAACTGTCTTGATTTTTCTAGGTATGATCTCCTTACGCTTCATTACATTTAGGAGGAATCAGACAGCTTCCAGAAGAATCAGAATAAGTTACAAGGTTAATAGGCAGTACTGGTGGCTAATGCAAGTAAGTAATAGCAAATGTGCAGGATGTTCTGCTGCTTTGGATGTTGATTTCAAAAGTTAAGTATTTAAGCATGGAAGCATGCTTTAATATGCTATAACATGTTGTGCTTTTAGTTCTAAATTTATCCACCATGGTCTTCTTTCTTTCTTTCTTATCCTTAACATCAAGAATACAATGATGCTGCCTCACTGCTTTAGTTACTCATCCCTCATTCACTTTTCCATAATCTCTGGGGAACACACAACTAGTTGTGCATATTGATGGACAAGTGACAGAAAATTACTATTGTGAGCTAAATGAGTATTATTCTACTGATTTTTTATTCAAAATTTCACATTCTTATGCTCAGTGACTCTGACATTGAGAAAAATCATCTCTTTACACTCATCCTACGGAAGAGTTTCCTCACACCACAGAGGGCACTTGATGCACTTAATTTAAACTCCCTCTGCAGGACGGGAAATCTCTTCCATAATAGGTGCCATTTTAATGCTACCAAGAAGACTTGTCCTTTTCCCTTTCAATCAATATCTCATATCCACCTATGCAGGCAGCTGCCCCATTAAACTTTGCCTTGGCAATTCAAAGTAGGAAACTAAAAGGACATTTCCATTTTTACTTAGGTGCATGTGTTTAATCAGCATCATTGCTAACTAAATTTAATCGTAATAATGAGAAAATGTACCTGAGTAATCATAGCTGCTAATTCCTATAATAATGGTTTAGTTTTATCTCCCATATGGGAGATAAAATAAATACATAAATAAATAGTTTGCTTAATAATTGAGACTCCTTTGATAATGAAAATATTTAAAACTTTGAAATTTACTCCTTAAAATAAGGATCCACTCCTATTACAAAAGGGAAAAAAAAACTATCACATATTAAATTCAAAGAAGTTTTATTTCTCCAGGGAATGACATAAAAACTTGATGAACATTCATTAGAAATACTGAGTAGTGTCTACGAAAAGGAGGAATAAAAGAATTGAAGAAATCTTTCAAATTCAACACAGCCTATCAAACATTATTATTCCTTATCTTTCTTGCTGTATCTTGACACTCAGAGCAATATTTACAGCTGAATACTGCCCACTTCAATGCCTTCTTGGTTATAAGAGTCATGTACACTATCTGTATTCAACTGTAGTTAATTACAACAGTAACACTGATTGTGCAGTTTACTGCATGTCTTTTCTCTTAGGCAATGACAGCTTTTCATTCCAAAGTTATCTCTCTTTTGCCTTTATGTATTCTTAAGAACTCTAGCAACAGTACTTCAATATTCTTGTCTTTAGTTCCTCTTTCTTGTCTCTCCAAGAATGTCAAACTACTCAGCATTTTAAAAAATATTATTAATACACAATCATTTCTGCTGACTCCTCTTATCTATGACCCAATTTCTGTCAGAAGAGGGTTGAATGAATGAACACCACAATCCTGGAACATCTTCTGCATGGGGGAAGAGAATTTTTCAACTTAGAAAGGAGAAAAGAGAAGTATCTTTGGCACGCTCTATAAAGCTCCAAAGAGAAGTGAAAAAAGGAGAGAGAATGGATACTTCCCACGACTTATATACTGAAGTCACACAGGACATTTATTGTGCAAATTATAGGCTAAAAATGTCCTAAAGGAATAAGTTCTTCATACTACATAAAGCTTACACTGAAAATTCATTGTTATAGAATATTATCCCATAATCAATTCAAAAAAGGATTAAAAAGAAGTAAGAATTTATTAATTGATGACTGGAAGTTATAACATTCTTCATGATTGATCTGGCTTGAAAATACCTGAATCATTTATTCTGTTTGGTTATTTTGCACAATTTTTCCCTATGTTCTTAAAAGTCAGTGCTGCACTAATACATGTGGATGCAAATTGATGATAATTTGAGAAGATGCTAAACTTTATTGCTAAATCAAAATGTGTTTATATATGTGCTCTTTTTGCATGGTAGAATTGCACAATCTAGTCCACAATTAGACTGCCTTACCAATGAACAGTTATTTCTCTGTGTAAACTATGTAATCCTAAGGTCCTTACAGACAGTCTAACTCTTCAAAAGCAAACCCTTGAATTACAGACTGCACAATGCCTAGCAAGTTCATAGCTCCACATATGTAACTGCTTTTAAATAATTAAAAAAAAAGAATTCACTCAAAAAAATATCTATTCCATGTTCTTATTTAAATAAGGGTTTTTTGTGTCATCTGCAATATTTATTCTACAGCAGTTATACTTCTATTTCTGTAATGACTTTTTGATAAATTTTGTACTTCATCAGAAAGTCCCTCTACTGAAATAATTCTACAACCACCGAGCCCCAAGTATTATGTGTGTAAATTGAACCCAGTTGCCTGAAGCACTGATTATCAAGCTGATGTGGGGATATCACATAAAACTTCCTTCTCAATTGCATATGATAACAAGGTTTTGTTGTTTCTGGGGAAGATGTAAAAATTGGCCAATTTCAAAGAAAACTGAAAGCAGATTGAAAAGACTGGCATATTTTTATGGATATAACCTCAAATTAAATTCACACCTAACTCTTATTCTGTATTACTTTTTCTCTGGAAATAATGATAAAAATATTTTCTTTTTAGAATACTTTTTAGCTTGTTGACTTATGGTGAACAATGAGCTATATAATGTAGCACGAAAAAGCAAACCTTGGCTTTTGTTTTATTCCTACACTAAAATGAAAAGCTAAAACATAATGGATTTCATACTTCTATTCCATAGAGTGTTCTGTTCATTTTTTAATGAAAGCTTCACTAAAGCAATTCCACCAACTCCATAAGGCTAGCAAAAGAAATCCAAGGGGAAGCCAAAACGTTATGTCAGACAAGATTGTAGTTCATACCAGAGTGCACCACAAACAGCAGTTCGGAAGGTTCAGACTGGATGAAAAACAACTTCACATCTGAAACTGTCCAGAGAGATCATACAATCTCCATCCTTGAAGTTTTGAAAAAATTGCACCAGACAAAACAAAGAAAAACAAGCTCCAGTGTTAGTGACAAGCCTTCAAGAACAGAAGATTGCTGTATGTGATCTGAGATCACTTTCAACCAACACTTTTATGATTTCCATGATTATTTCCTAAGTTAACTCTCCAACACAAGAGAAAGGGGAGCCAAAGAACAAAACTAAGGGTCATCTTGTCAGCATAACACAAACTGCTCAAAGTAATAGTCTGGAAGTCACAGAAATGTATAATATATACAAGCACCATGATTTCTTGGAGGTCTTTTCCAGCCTTAATGATTTTCTGATATCCAACCATGTATTTTCACTGTTGTCTGCTACATGCTCATGAAAAACTGCAGCCCACAGAAAAGGCTCACATTGGAGAAGTTCATGGAGAACTTTCTCCCATAGGAGGAAGCCAGGGAAGAGTGTGATGAGTCCTCATCCTGAGGAAGAAAGAGAGGCTAAGACAATTGTGATGAACTGGACACAACTTCCATTCTCCATCTCCTTGTATTGCATTTCAACATCTGGGAAGAAGTGACAAGCTTACTACTACAAAGCAAAAAGAAGCAACCAAATGAAACACGTACATTACTGGAATAGTAATGTCCAATTTTAAAATTCCATGTATCTTTTAAAGTATAAAATGAATCTGGCATATTTTTTTCTATTTCCCACATTTTCTAACAATATTTTCTTAAAAAAAAAAAATGAAGAAGCAATTGAGCAGCTCATAATTACTAGCAACACTGAAAGAATAAAGGAGTATTAATTTTCATTAGTAACTGTTAAACTGTGAAAGAGTTTTGTGTGAAAGATTTCACAGTGAAATTTCTGAGTGACCAAAACCTCATCTCAACAATATTGAGCCATGAAATAAAACCTTAGAGAATTCTTTCTGCAAGTGGCAATGAACAACATCACTGAAAGGATTCTTTGAGACAGCTGCATTAATGCAGCTAGCCAACTTCCTGGTTTAAAGACAGTATCTGCCAACAAAAAGGTATCACTTTCATCCCTGAGTCAGAGAAAATATGTCATCAACAAAATTTTTGTTTATTTTTAATATTCTCTGGTTCCAGGGTTTACTTTTCTCATTCTCAAGCAGTCAATGGGATTGTTTTAGACAACAGATTTTTTTAAATTGTGGCAGTTCACGAAAAGCAGAAAACTGAAAATGTAAATTGCAGCTCTACAAAGGAAAGCATAAATGTGATACCAATAAGATGCATGCTCTATCTAATAAACAAGAAACTTTTCATATGAAATGTGATAGCTGTCTCTGTGTACTTTTTAAAAAATGTAGCATTTAAAGCAATAATCACTGAGTTTTGACTTGGCAGTTTTCAGGTGGAAACTCTACGCAGATGGACACTATAGTTTGCACACACTTTCAGTAAGAAACATCTTCTTGTCTTCAGACTGATTTTTCTGGTTTTCAATTTTAGTCCACTGCCTCTTGTCCTCTGAAAGAACACTACTGAGAAAGTTTGTCTCCTTCCTCTTCATTTCCTCCAATCAGATATCTATACACATTGATGAGATCTCCCTGAGAGTCTTCTCTACGTTAAACAGTTCCAGCTCCCTCAGCCTTGTCTCACAGAAAACTCCCCTCATCATCTTTGTGGCTCTTTGCTGGACTCACTCAAGTCTGCAACATTCCTGTACTGGGAGACCCAGAACTGGAAACAGCATTCCAGTTCAATTGCAAATATTAGATTTGCTCTGCAAAATATGATCATAACTTTGAAACTAAATTAATAATGGCTATTTTTGATGCATATAAGGTTTCACAGGTAGCAAAATGGAGTAAGGCAAATGAATGTAATGAAGGTGTAATGACAGTGTTGTCTTTGGAAATGCCAAAGATGAAAGTAGATAGGGAAGTTAGAGGAAGGGGAGGTTCGAAGGCAACATAACTCGAGACAGAACAAGAGAGTAGCCATTTACTATTATTGCAGATTAGGAAATATTATTTTCTTTTGCTTGTTCCCCTCAGAGAAAGGTATTTGTGATGGAACTACTAAACTTTAAAAATGCCTAATGATGATTAGAGTTCTCATTCAATGAATAAAGATGATAAAAATCAGGGTTTAAAAAACCAGAGAGAATAGGAGTTTTTCTTACAGCTTTTCAAAACTTTCACAAAAAAATACCAAACCCACCCCCAGAAAACCCCAACATAACTTCCTCTGACTCAGTAAGACTGAAAGAGTAAAAGAAGGTCTCAATGTCTTTACTGTCTCAAGGTCTTGTGAGGATGTAATGTCATAATAAATGTGACTATTTGCTTCAAGAAGCAGTAATAACCCATTTAGATTAGGTAGCGGAAAAAAAATCCAAGCACTATTGGAGGAAATCATCTTCATGCACAGTTGGTAAATTTTTGTATGCTTTTCTTGTAAGTAAAAAGAAATAAAATTATTTTTTCATTGAATTTTTAATTATTATAATAAAGATTGAAAAAAGAAGAAAATTACATTTTGCTACCGGAAAGGTAACACTGAAAAGAAAAAAAAAATTAAGAATAATAACCAGGCACAAGACTAACAAAGGAGATAACAAAGCACACATAGGTGAAAAGTAATGCCAGTGTTAGTTGGCAGTAAATAGCAACAACAAAGAATATTTATTTCAAGATATAATAAGTAAGACAAAATACAATACCTGCTTAAATGTTCTATGATAGTCACTGCCAGAACAATTTACTTTACCAGCACACTGTGTCTCATCTTGGGTTTTAATATTTATCACCAGTTTGAAGGATACTCAACAGAAGAATAATATGTGACTCTGCCACAAACTGAGCCTGGCTGCTTCCATGTATGTAACTCTGTAAAATAAAAATAAAAAGCATTCTTCTTTAAGAAATCCATTGAAAATGACACAACCAGATATGTGAGAATAAAACCTGTTTTGCAGAAAAATGCAGGCAGCAACAGCTAGAAATTAATAGCACAGTTTATGTACGTAGGTTTCATAAAAAGGATTGTTAAAAATTTAGGCAAAGCACATATAACAGTAAATGTAATGTTTTGAATATGAAAGCATTATCCTGGACTCTTTTTCACACTGCTGCTACTGTGGAATAAAGAACATACATTTATTTGCTCAGGTGATACAGTTTTTCAGGAGGGAGGTGATAAAATCAAGGGCATGCCACAGCATGTTTTTTACAAAAGTGAAAACTGAAGCCTGCCTTAAACAAATAATTCTACTTAGTCTTTCTCAGATTGAGTGGAGTTTCTTCATACAAAGTCTATTTCATCTTTTTCCAGTATGGTACAATTGAGTCCATCAAAGTTCCTAATGCATAAACTATATTATTTATACGGAAATGTTGCAAAATAAATGTTAATACTAAAACTAAGACTAACACAATCTACTACCCTCTATCCCAAATAACTATTGTTAATGGGATCCGTTTGTATATTTATTTTAAGAAACCTGTAGTTCATTAGTGAAAAGCTGTTAGTGTTAACTATCTATGACAGCAGTAAAGGAAGCAAAAATCTGAACATGCACAAAACATGCCAACATGCACAAAATGAGGGAGATTCTCTGTCTTCCTCTCCTATATCTACTACAAACACTGAGTACATTTTGTAATAGCATGCTATGTGAAATTTAATATATCCATGTTCTGAAAGTATTATTTATATATATTCTTCCTGGGCATAGATAAAATTTTCACCCTAACTAAATGGAAAGAAAAATGCTCACTAGTAAGGTAAAGAAACAGAGAACTTTTTGCCCTCAGTCTGAATGCAGGATCTTGTTTGTTTATTTTTTTAACTCATACATGTTGCTTTAATTCAGTTTATTCTGAATAATTCTGGCTTAATACCATCCTAGTCATGATTCAGAACAACTCAGATTTGAAATAACGGGATGTTCAGCATACAAAAGAATGTCTTCACCCACACTACTTAAAAGCTGGTTGATGCTGTGTCAGATCATGTAATTTATATTTACTCCGTAGATTATCTATTTCCAAAATTCAATCATATTATACTCATTCAAATAACCAAGCAAGACCTTCATGTTGCTAAAGTTTCCATTTCTCTCTTTAAAGAAAGAGATAAAAATCACTGATCTCATATCTAATTTGTCTTATATGACAATGACCCAAACTGTATTTCTTGATTTTTTTTTTTTTTTTTGGCATGACTTCTTATAAATTTCACTAAGGCTACATATACACATACACTCCCTGCTCCCCATATATATATATATATATGTACATGCTCACATGTACAAAACTGAAGGGAAGGAAATTAGAATATTTCACATCAATAAAAATTAATGACAAAATTAAAATGCTTGATAGTGTATTCTGATTCAGTTGTGACCACTGTCCTGTGAATAGTGAACTGTCATTTTTTCAACATTACATTGTTTAGTTTTCCTCCTAATCGGAATGAAGAGAGTCACTTCCAAATATTTCATGTTACTGCTTCTGATGACAAAAACCTGTTCCATGCTGGAGGAATCACATTTTAAGTGCTGGTCTCCATTGCCCCTCATAGTAATTTTATTTAAAAATATCACTCAAGCTTGAGTGACTTCTGATTTCACTTGGGAATAAAAAATAGCTACAAATAATTTTATCAATGAAATAGGACAGTTTCATAACCATGTAGCTGTCAAACCTGTATAGTAATGAAGGATTGAAAAATGCCAGCAAATATGCTCTCAACTCTGAAAATTTCAAACATGATTTTTCAGCAGCTATTCACAATTGAAAATTTGACTAAAAACTTACCATAAGGATCTTAATTATCTAAAAAACTACCATCTAAGGATGATCAGAGTTTGCACGAAACCCAATTTGCAACACTGTCCATATAGACTACTTACAATGCAAAGCTGAAATACCACAGAGAAAATACTAAAAGCTTAAAATACCAAATTAGATGGTTACTGCTTTTAAAATCATATTCTGATTTTAAAAAGAAGAATCAGAAGAAATTCTGATTAAAAACCTTTATGGCAAGTTTTTGAATGTTACTGAAGTGGTAGAGTGATTTAATGTACTGCACTGGCAGGCTTGGTATCACAATATAAGCATACAGCTGTTGGAAAGACATTCTCAGAAATCTCTCATTAGAGTAACACAACCATAGAATGGTCTGTGTTGGAAGGGACCTTTAGAGGTCATCTAGTACAATCCCCCAGCAGTGAGTAAGACCAAAAACTGGATTAGGCTGCTCCTGTCCAGCCTGACTTTGAATGTTTTCAGGGATGAGGCATCTATCACCTCTCAGGGCAATCTATGCCAGCTCATGATATATGCTCATTATAAAAAATTTCTTCCTTGTTTATATCTACCCTCTTTTAGTTTAAAACTATTACCATTAGTCCTATTGCAACAGGTCTAAAACATCTGTCCCCATATTTCTTATAGGATCCTTTTAAGTACTGAAAGTCTGCAATAAGGTCTTCCCAGAGCCTTCTCTACTGATTCATTGCTAATCACTGTGATAAAATCCTAATAACAACAAAGAATTTAGAGCAGAATATCTTTCCCTGCCTGTTAGTTAAATTAACAGAGCAATTAGTTTTATTACATGATGCAAAATACACATACTTAAATCAGAATTTTCAAAAGATAGAAGTCCTTAGGAAACAAAATCACAAAACCAAAGATAAACTCATTATCAATATTAAATAGATGAAAGATAAGGGTCATAGCTGCCATCTAATACTCAGTATAAAGAAAAAAACATGAACTAGATAGTATATTTGCAAATGTGATACTTGAACAAACTAAAGAAAAATCTGAAACAAACATATAAACAAAAAAACCCCAGATAAAAAACTAGAATATTAATTTTGTGGCTAAATGTCTCATAGGGATCCATTTTATAACTTATTTCTTATTTTTATTTCTTTAAATGTGAGTTGCTAAAAGCATAGCCTTGCTTACAAGGAAGTGGATGTTCTTTGATTTAGTTCTGAAAATCTTATGTGTATATTAAAAAGCTAGTAGGAGACAATTGTTACATTCCCAGAGAGGGGACAGAAATGGATAAAAGCAAAGGGAGTAGCCAACTTGAATACAAAAGTTTCATCTTTGAGAGAGCAAGAGACCTCAGGTCAACAGAGAGAGTTGAAGTAATTGAAAGCACTAGTTAAAAGCCGCTCTGTTAAAGTATTAAATAAGGCAGATGTTTACTGTACAGTATTGTGTTAATTAAAAAACCAACCAACCAAACAAACAACGAAAAACAAATCATCATTTTAAATACCAACTTCTTTGTTCTATTACACATATTCTTAAGTAGATTGTTCTTAAAAGTCACCTAGCAATAGATCTGTGTGTGATCAATAGGGTCCTCCAATTGCTTCCCTGAGCATTGTTCAAGTACTCAAAACAGCAGCATGGACATCTCCTCTATAGCTATGGGTCAACTGGAGCAATATTTGAAGTACAGAAAGTGACAGACTATTCTAGGGATAAAGATTAACCAAAACAATTTGCATTTGATTACGTATTGTGAATCACCTGAACTTATGACAGTACCTCATCCCATTTCTTATGAGGAATGGACATTAACCACTTCACAAAAGAATAACAGGGTGTGCTTTTTCCTCACTGAACCTTCAGACCTACTTTCTAAGACAAAAAACAGAGCAGAAGTTTTCAGAAGACAGAAGAACAGTATTTAATATAAAAAATTATGGCAAACAACTTTTCTTGAAGAGCAGATGATGAGAACTGTATGGCATTTGTCATTGTCTCCTTCCCTACAAGCATATGACAATACTTGGAGGCCACTTGAAGCATGTATTATATGTGTATTGATACATATTTATGCAAATGTATCCCCCACACACCAGTTCTGTACACTGCAGTGGCCACTGACTCATCAAGTTTTGAAATTCATGGCCATCTGTGGCTCATACTTACCTAAATTAGAATGTATTTAAAGAAATATTTTTAAAGACCTATTGAAGAATTACCTGTTTATCAATTCTCAATCTAAAGAAAGGAATGGGTCACATGTGAGGTTTCTTTATTTTCATACTACTTTCCTTCTATAAGAAGATTGCTGAATGACCCACATGCAAGGCATACATTCTCATGAAATTTCATTTGAACTACAAACCATTAAAACATCGAGGAGTATGATTTCTGGTTTTGCTATCTTTTCTGCTTTTTGACACTGAATCCACTTAATACTTGGAAACCCTGTGAAGTCTATCTGGCTGCAAATGCTTTAGGCAAATATTTTAAATAACTCAATTAAGAAACTTAAATTTTCTCTTTCATTTTAAAGGCAGCAAGAGGGAGGACCAGGTAAGATGCAAAGATAAAGTCTGTTAGAAGACAGGCAACCGCAGCTTGAGCAGAAAACTGGAAAGCCACACAATTAACACTGCCACACAACAGAAAACAGTGACTGTCATGGTCATAGGACTAATGGGGAACCAGAGCCTGAGGAACTCACACTTTGAACAATCAGTCCTTTCCCAACTCCAACATTCTTCCATCTCAGGTCTTATTTCAAAGAAGCTATTCGAATTTTGAACTGGAATAATCATTTCTCTAAATCAGACCATTTTTTTTTGCAGTGACAAACAATTGTTCAATGCATGCATATTTTTTAAAAACTGTGTTAAGTGTTTATCTACTATTCTATAAATATATCTATTTATTCTATAAACTCATTAAATATTTAGTGTTACTGAACTGCAGATGGTACACACACATATACGTATATATATATATAAAAAATCTCACACCAGAATACTGAAGGACAATGGCAATGTAATATCCTTTTAAATTTCCCTAAATGCAGCATATGTTTGTGATTTCCCTTCAAGAGTGATAACTGTCATGGTTAGTAGCACACTGAAGTACAATCTGTGCTCTTTTATTCCTCTGTGTTAATGCAATGTAAAAAAACCAGAAACAAAGTAAGAAGAAATAAGGCCTCTGCAATTCATGTATTAACTCTTAAGGCAAGAAGAATTTTTGGACTATACAAAGTTAAAACATGATTTCAGGTGCTTTTTTAAAACAAACACCTCGATGTTTATTTTCCATTAATATTTACAAGAAGGATACTAGGATGAAGGGAGATGATTAAAGTGAGCTGGGTTTAGTAATAGCCTAAAATACAAAGCTACTTCACAAACCATAATTTGGGATAACTGAGAAATAACTCATCCTGAGTTTACGAGATATGACACGCATCTAATTAAA
Source organism: Certhia americana (assembly GCA_018697195.1). Classification (NCBI taxonomy): domain Eukaryota; kingdom Metazoa; phylum Chordata; class Aves; order Passeriformes; family Certhiidae; genus Certhia; species Certhia americana. The sequence goes on from CM031860.1 coordinate 37,494,322, forward strand.
AAGTGTATTGAAAACAGACAGGTGTATCAAAAGCAGACAGTTTTGCTAATAACTATTCTTGAAAATGATGAGCTGAATTTGGATTGTATGTTGAAGAAACCCCTAGATGGAGACTGTGCCCCGAAGGAGACAACAGGCCAAGTTCAAGCTAATATATATGTAGAAAGCAATGAAGCAAAAGAATAGTTAACTGCCCCAAAGAGTTATGAATTCCACACCATTAGGATAAGAGCTATTAATCTGTCTTCTTTCACTACATTAACATTCAGGGTGAAATTCATCAGAGAAAGGAACATTACAGAAGGCCATGGATTACTTAATTATGATTGAGCCTTTGGAATGGCATATTTCAATTAAAGACCACCAATTTTGCCAAGAACATGCATTAGATATAAGCAGTTGTTATTTTCTCTTAATTTAGAGGGAAAAAGAACCATGCAACATTCTCTCTGAATTCAGATTTTACATTTTTTCCAAGTCCAGGAATAGCAGGACTTTCAGCAGTATTTAAATGTTTAAAAAGCAAAAGTTCTAAAACATTGTCTCACGATACCATTTCAAGACCTTTTCTACATTTTATGGAGTACAAATGATTCATTCGGTAAAGCAAACACTTTGAAACCAAACATCAAGGTTTATAAATAAATGTGTGATTTCGTGATCATACCTGCATTTCTCCAGACAGGTTTTCTTCTAAGCAATCTATGTAACACTTCCAAAGCTTAAACTTTGGAAGTAAAATTAAGAATAAAACCTTATACAGCTCAAAACCCAAATCTTTCTGACTCAGCTACTGAAGCTGCCTATTTAAATATTCTGCTTTCTAAAACAGCACAGTTTCACATAGCTTCACTTGAAGCATGCACTCCAAACATGCTTCTTTAATTCCTACATAGCAGTATTTGTTCAGTTCATATAGGCAAATCAGTTTTAACTTACTTACGAACCCAACAGGGGTCTTCCTACAAAGCTATTGGCCAAGTCAGGTCTGTGAAAATCTCGGAATAGTAGCCTCATCTAATCCCCTGCTTTCTTTCCATCACAGAAAATACTATTATCTGCTGGGGACAGCATATGTTCAGTGGCCTATTTTCCCTGTAGCAGCCAACCCTCAGAAGCTTTTCTTGTGACCAATGATGTGAAAAACCTTGAGATGATACTGGTTTGGGCCTTAGTTATTCACATGTGTGGGAATGGCTATCAGCTGGGAACATCTGCTAGCATATGGATGCGATTTGCCAAATTAATAATAAATCTTTTATTGGGACAGAGGGATGTAATATGGGTATGAGTTTATCTTGGAGAACTTAACATTGAATCTCAGTAAATAAGTATATGAATCCCATCTCAAAAACTAAAGAAAGACAAGAAGTCTTGAAGCTAGTTAATTTGCTAAAAGAAGCCTCTGAGTAGTTTAATCACATATTAATATTCAATAGTTAGGAAAATGTCCAAGTATTTAATGGGGCAATTGCTTTTATTGTAGATAACCAGATATAAAAATGGCATCAGCAAATGATGCGCAATGGCTTCAAAAATTAATATAGTATTAAACACAAAATAAATCTAAACTTACTGCTAACAGAAATCCTAAATAAATGAATTTGCATTTCTAGCAAAATGAAGACCACATATGACAGAAATACGCAGTCAGCTATTTGAGACAATATTCTTTCAAGGAATTTTCATTTTATTTAACAATAAACAGAAACAATAAACTTTAACACTAACTCATCTGAAAGAAACAATTTCTTTTGAACAGTTAGTAGCTTTATAACCATTTCTACTTCAAATATAAGCTAACAATTCACCAGCCTGGAAAAAATTTCATGTATTATAATCCTAGCAAGCAGTCTCTCTGAGCAGTGTCTCCACATGAAATGCCATCTAGCTCAGTTATAGACCAGCAAGACCAGGACTACAGCTGAAGTGCATACACCAGCACATACAAAATGGGGAGGAATGGACAGAATTATGAGATGTTCTACTTATGTACTTTCAATAATTTTATTCTGTTTACTCAAGCACCTTACTCTAAAAATTAGTAGTATATCTAGAAAATCAACTGGACCTCCAATAAAACTCTATGTGTTTATTATTTTTTCTGCGTATTTGGTTTAACAGTTAGTGCAAGTGTTCAGACTCACTCACTAAACATGACCATAAATCATATCAGCCACTTTTGATAGGGGCTTTAATAGCTATGGATGAAATCAAACCTTTTTAAGAAATATTTATTGTTGGGGTTTTTTTAACCATCTATGTAAAACAGATGCACATGTCATACAGACTCTGATTCCCTTATATGTAAATTCAATGAATACGAGCTACGTTTTCAAGACCTAAGCTAATTCCTGTGTTCATCACTGTACAAACAAAAAAATGAGTCAAGAGATAGCAACCAGTTTTCATAGGACTGGCTGCCTTAAACAGCCTGTGCTGGCTGCCTTCCATGAAGTCCACCTGGCACCAAGCATGAAATATGATCTGGGTTTCCAGCCCCAGAAAAAAAGTGAAGAAATGCTGAAGACTTTTGAAGACCAGCAGGTTGAAAAGGTTAGTCGGTATAATTTAAAAGAGCATACAAATCCTGGTTTATGCTGCTGCTTTAGTTGTTCCTAGACAGCTTTTATATCTACACTGCATAATTCAGGATTTCTGGAAGTACTATCAAAGGAGTCCACCAGTAGAGATTATTTCACAAATCTAGAAACTGCAAACACTCCATTCCAACAAACAGAGGCTTTATTAGAACCTACTGAGTAAGAATTAATTCTGAGGGACTTCTTCCATATTTATTAATCACAAAATATTAAGAGAACAAAAGATGTAGCAAGCCTTCAAAGAATCATACTTTGTGGATTCCAGGAAAAAAACAGAACTCAAACCTCTCATTAGGAATAAAACACTGCTACCCTTACAGCCTTAATTCTCAAGTTACATAATGGATGGAACAAATGCAACGAATGTCTTCCCTCAAAATGTGCAATATGACACATAGTATCCAGGTCAGAGACTTCAACAGAGATGAAGATTTCCAAGATCTTTGAAACAGCATGTTGGTAAATTGGGGAAGTTTGAATGACACAGCTTAGCCTACTTGCCTAAGGAAATAATTTTTTTTTGCAATTGTGATGCCTTGCTTAACAACGACTACTTTTCAATCAACCTAACAAAAATGGCAAAAAAATCTCAAAGAAAAGTGATACTCCTGAACATTTCATTACACCTCGACAACCAAAACAGTGATTCTACTGAAAGAAAAGCTGTGACTAAAGCTCAACTGTTAATTGTTGCTCTGGAGTATGGACTGCTTGCATAACACATGGAAGCCAAGCCATGATACTTCTAATTAGGAAACAAAAGAAATTGAGATGTTTTTCATGAATAGCATTTCTCTAAAAATACAAACGCATTGGTAATAACAATATTTTTCTGAACTCACAAATATCGTGTTACTTTTTGCCCTCTTATGCTGAGCACAATATGGGATAAATCTCATTAGTCTCAAAAGAAACCCCAAATAAAATTAAAGGCAAAGTATGCACCTAGATTCTGATATATATATATATATATATATATATTCCACAGCATGGAAGCATTATGATCTTTATAAAATTGGTGTTCTGAGAAAAAATGATCATGGTAAAACAGGAAAGAGAGCTACAGTATAGTGGAACAGAATGTTTCCTTACAAGCTATAGAGATGGAAGAGCTGAAAGAGCCATTCAGTTAAGTGCACGTTGTTGGTATTATTTAAATTATGGTTTAGAATCAAAGACTAGTGAAAAAAAATATTTGTATCTTTAAGTTTCTATTTCCTTGGTCTGTAGTAATATTTTCTTTTGACAAAGGAATTACAGCCATTTTGGATAAAGCCTTCAACATAACCTCATATACTTCTTTGTAGTATTTATGACTCAAAAGATGCTTTTATTTTCCTAGTCAGGACCTACAGTATTTTCTCTTTTGAAATTTCGAAGTGTTATTTCAATTGGATTTCAAGCTGTGAGGCATAGAAGGTAGTTTCACTTAAATACTGAAGTGCTGAAAGCAGAAATGCAGACAGACTACTATAACACTAGTTCCAGAATATGCTGAAATCAAAGGGCTGTGAAAAACACAAAAAGTTTACTTTGTAGCAGAAACAAACAGCAGGTGTAAATGCCAAATTACTTCAAAGCTGCAATCCAATTAACACCAATGCAGAATTTGGGAGACAGTGAATGAGTCTGTTGTGCTGATAAAGAGCACAACATTTGCATTGACATCTGATGATAAGAAAGTAACATCCCTCAACTACAACCCAAACCACAGATGACTGTCAGGGTCAGCAAAACATTGCTAAAATAGTCCTGTATACAGTTACAGAGATATCCAAGTTTGGCTATAAATCAGGTGGGACTGAAATCCAGCAAGTGGAATCCTATCAATGCACGCCATACATTCCGATTCCAGATGTGTCTTGTTACCAATTAATAAATTTTCTAATAGATATGGGAGCACAATCCAATATTAATGCAGTGGGATGCTGAGAAGCTGTCTGTATGATATGGACAGCAAAGAGTTAAAATTCACTGGAGTAAATGGAGCAATAAGTGTTATCTGCCAAACTGCTGAGGTTAATTTGTGGCTCCTGGGCAAGAAGTAAAAGTCTTCCCATCTTGACCCTAAAAGAAATCCAGTGACTGAAGTGCACTCGTTCTGTGTGGTGCCTGCACTCCCTAATTCAAGAATTGCTGGTGTATCACAGTGCCATATTTTTGCTGCAGCACAAAATGAATGTATCAAGTTATAGCTGCTTTTACGCCATTAACAGCTTCAATACCAAAAAGAGGAAACCTAACAGCCACAATACAGGCACCTGGGGTGGTTTCACATTCTCCTAATTCTAATGCCAATGCTGTGGAACTTGATGAGGCTCAATTGGCGCTTATCTGGGAGGACAATACACCTTTAACAGGCTCCCTCATAAGTATAAACATTCACCCATGATTGCACAAGCTGTGCTTGCCGAACTTGTACAAGCTATCTCACTCCTTCCAGACATAAAATTAAACAAGGAAGACCCTCCTGAAAAGATGGGAAACGCACCACCAGCAGTGCAGCAAGCATTTCATGGAATAAAAGTTATAACTCCACCTTGAGTGATATCAAGTTCAAGCAGTTAAACAACTTGAAACACTGAAGGATAATCTATGGGGACAAACACCTCTGAGACTTGTGTTGTTTTCCTATTCCAGGAATAAAGCCAGAACACCCTCACTGAAGAATAAAGGAACCATTTTCAAGTGGGGAAACTGCCATTCTCAATTTACATGAGAAAGCTCACAGAAAACAGCCAAGATGATGTGATAATCACTTTTATTTAAGCCCTTTTAACTTTTTGGTTACTTTTGTGGTAGACACAGGAACCTTATCATAATTGAAGGATTGTTGCTTTTTGTAATACTCAGTCTACAGTAGGCCAAATTGTCATTTTTCTTTTTATAGAAACCTGCTATGAGATGAAATTAAGCTGTGATTAATGGATGAAACTTTCAGTTGCTACCGTAACTGCCTGTATTTTCAGTTTATTAATGTGATTGTGATTTGTGTTTTCATCACGAACACCTTGTTGGGAGACAAGAAATATTAGTAGGACTGCACATTTTATGTATTATTAGTTTGAGTTTTACTAACTTTGTCTTTTTACTGAAAAAAATGGTGTAAGGAAAAGCTTTTATGTTTATCTTATGGATGTATAATTCTGTCTCAACCAAATTTAGCCTGGGAGTTGGTACAAGAATTCATTTGGAATCAAGGAAAATGTATTAAGCTTCCCAGTTCTTTCTTGGAAAGTTTTAATTTATTATGGTTTGACTGAATTCTTCAGAGCTGTTAACAAGTGAACTAAATAAGCTTAACAAAACAAAAGAAAATGGTACATACAAAATGGTTGAGTAGCCCTTCCCAGACCAGAAGGAGCCCATGGACTACAAATGGGACATGGATAAAATACAGGAAAGCCTTTTACCAGCTCTCAAGCAACTCCACCTGTTGCAAAAACTACCATTTTTGGAACCAAATGCGTTATCAATCATTAGATGTTCCAAAGTATATCAAGAGTTGTATTTCCACAGCTAGATGCTCCATTTTAGACATATCTGATGTACTACTGGGTTTCCTACCATGTGTCCCAGAAGGGTATTTTAACCTGACCTCAGTTCTTCTAGTTATGCTAATCAATATGGCAACTACAGTACATCTGCACCACACACGCTTCGCAGTTGTGGGTGCAACTGACTGTGGCAGCAACTGTAAAAGAATGCAATCAGGGCGATTTGCTCACTGAAATTAAAAAAAAAAAAGAAAAAGTAAACTGGGATAATACAGCCAAACTTAAAAAGGATAATAATTTCATTTATGACCCGACCAACAGCGTGAAATACGAAGTTATAGTTCGTGTCGGGTAAATAAAAATAACTGGTGTAATTGTGATTGTGAAATATGTGGAATACAGTCATGGGACAGTTATAAAGATGAGCTATAATAAACATGGAAAGCAAAGCATGGAAGAAGGCCTTTTGAACTAATCTTTTGTTCACAATTAACTACTATATATCTTAAGTTGTTTTGTGGTAAGAATATGTGAATTATAACTTTAGATGTTGCTTTTTCTTTTGACAAATACTTTCTACTTGTTATTAAGCCTTAAGCTGTTTTGTAGTAAGAACTCTTGAATTATAGTTTTCGAATATTACTTTGTAAAACTATAGCTTTAGAATGTATAAAAGGTTTAAACAAAAGAAAGAAGTGAGCCTATCTTACAATTCCTAACGAAACAGTGACGAAAACAGCCTGAGAAAGGAAGATGGACATCAACTAGCTAACTAATGGTTCCAAAAAGGGAAGCTGGGCCTCTACCATGTGAAATATACTTCCTAGGATGTACATCATGAGAGGAATGGACCACAATGGACTATAGAAATTGTAAAGAAACCAGCTATCACTAGCATTGATTTTACATCCTGAAGTATGCATCCTGAGAGGAATGGATCACAATGAAGTATAGAATTATGACGCAAAAGCTGGAATTTGAAACTGCTGAGAAAGCCTACAGATACACCTATAAATACCTGCAGGCCTCAGCATTCGGTGTGCAGTTAGAGGGAGAGATCCCACTTCTGCACCCAGTGCTGCTTTGCTTATATTTTACCATATTAATTAATAAAATTGAATTACTGCTTGATATATTGGCTGAGTTAAGCTCCTCAGTTTTAACAATAGTAAAGCCACAGTTTCTGTTTTGAGTCAGGATTAAATTACATGGAGCTGTACTCTATGTCCTGGAGAATATAGTTCCAATGGAAAGATGTGTTTGCATGAAAACCTTTTTTTTAATCATGCAGTTTTTTGAATTTTGTATGAAAACTTTGTAAGCATAAGCAGTCTTGTTGAAGCTACACTATTACCAGTAATACATCAAATTAAAAAATCCCTAACTAGTAGGGCTCCTTGCCAATCTTCCCATTTTGATCAATCATAACCAAAGATGGCCTTAAAGGAGTTAACCTCAATTCCTGGCCTCTCTCTTGCTTTCCTCTTTTTTCTATTTCTTTCTAATTGCTCTACCTCCCATTTTACTGGTAAATAAAATCCCTACTATTGACTTTGGCATATGGTGTCATTTGCACCTTAATTCTGGTAGAGGCATCTCTCAATAATTGGACGTTAACAGCTTGTTATCTTCTTCCCAGTACAATCTCTCTCTTTTGCTCTTTGTTTTCACTAATTAACACTTAAGATCACAAAGAAGCAGTCATTTGGAGAAAAGTACTAAGGAAAAATACAGGCTTAGCATGACTGGAAAAAAAATTCAAAGTAGAACTGGATGCCTAAAAAAAAAAGGGTCAAAACCAAATTCCTAATAAATTTTGCTGCATTTGATTTTAAAATTTCTATCAGTATCCTAGCATACGCCTCTACTAATTGGAATTGTACGGCTGAGTTATTATTGAAAAAATGTTCAGTGTTGCCCAGAACAATTTTTTGTATGGTGTATTAGGTCTAGTTAGCAAATTGGAAGAAGTACTGCTGACATGACATAGCAACTGAGTAAAATAAAGCCTTTACTAGGACAATTGAGAATACAGGAATCACTCCATGTTAAGAATATAAAGTTTGAGAGAAGGCACACCTGACAAATCGGAATTTATTTCACAATACACTCTTTAAATCCATGATTTATGAAGGCAGTTATAAGAGTCACTTATTTCAAATCATTGCTTAATGCACTGGCAGATGCTTCCTAATTATTAGAATAAAGAGGGAGAACATTTTTTTCTAAGGATGTGCATACCATTAAGCATCTTGTACTTTAGCAACTATCACATTTGTGATGATGTCTTTTTTAAAGGTTTGTTTATGATGTCAGGCAATCACTGGATATTACATAAAGACCAGTAACTAAAAATTTTATGTTATGACAGAAAACCACAGACCTATTTGCTGTATTATCCTTAGCAAGTATTCTAGTCTGAAATGAATACAAATCAAATACTGCTGTCAGTAAGAAAAGCTGCATTTCAAGTTTCTTCCATCTGCTACTGCCAAGAAAAACACCCAAATAGTCAAGCACTGAAAAGTTGCAGCATTGCAAAAAGCAACACAAGTTTTATAGACATTCAGAATTATCATTACATTCAAGCTTATACTGAAATTTTTTAAATACTAGCTTTACTAAAGAAGCAAGATTAGTAGATTAATACCTAGAAGAGGAGAAAAAAAAAAATTGAACAGTGAATGTCCATGTATTTCGGACAAGGAAAATTCGGAATTATTTGATGTGAAATAAAAAAAAATCTCTTAGGATATTTTATGGGCTTATTCATGTGAGACTTTGATACTTGGACTACAGTTTGCAAGGAAGTTAAGAATATTACAACTACTTCATTGTGAAATTGCAGTAGGCTTCCAGATCAGAAAGGAGAGAATAAGCTTAGTCCTACTTTACAAATATCAGTTATTTAATGTACAACTACTGTGCCTCAATTCATAAAATAGCAAAGTTGTTACTTTTCAACACAATAAGTGTTTTTAAATAAATAAACACGTGACTGTGGACAAATGAATTTTTAGGCCAAAGGCAAATACTATATAATAAATTTCATTAACAAAGACTGAAATGCTAAGCAGAATTTTGAGAGCAAAACCAACACCTCATGTTAAATGATTCTCTGCAGTAAGAGAAGTTGTTACCTGGCTTTAGTAGATCATGGCTTGCAAGAAAGTACTACTAAATTGGGGAAAGTTGTTGAAAAACCAAAAATTCAAGATGGTTCAGTTATAAGAACAGCATATTAATTAACCAGAAAAAGGCAAAATACTGATGTCAAAAATAAAAAAAATGTTTCTACACACACCTCTTTAGTTTACACAAAGTACGAAGCTGTAGTTAAAACAGCTCAAGGTGACTTTGACCTAAGCAGATTCCCAGTCCCATATATTTGTAGAAGAGCAAAGAAGTTTCTTTGTACCTGAAATAACTTGGATGAAATAAAGATTCAAAAGAAGTCAATAAGCACTTTACTATTGATTTCAACGAGCCAATATTTCATTCTGATGGTTTATTGCTGATAGAATTTCAGAACATTAATATTTAGAAAGATACATAATATTGAGTAAGCCACTTAATTGCACAGAACAAACTATAAAGTAAAACCATTTACTCTATATTAAAGAATTTCAATATAACATTTATTTCTACACAACATTTAGCTGCAGAAGGCTAAACTGGCTGTCACAAGAAAAATCAAGCTTTCAATATAGAAGAATAGGTTCTGCAAATAACCTTGGGCAAGAGATTCAGCAGGTAAACTGTCAGCTGCATTTTTGGTGGTTAGAAATACATCTCTCCCAAGTTCCTTCTAAACTGACTTGGAGAGAAATTATTCAGTGAACCAAAATATGGCTTACATTAAGTGACTGAACAAGAAAAAACATGTAAGAAACATCCTCCTAATGTTCCACAATCAGTCTGGTATCACACACTTAGCAGTTGAAGTTTCTCTGAGGGGAGGTTTTTTCTCTGCTCCTTATGAGAATGCTTTTTTTTTTTTTTTTTTTTTTTTTTTAACATGAGTGAATATAACTTGCTTACTCCAAAAGGCAACTAACAGATGACGCTCCGACTTTATGGAAGTGTCTACCTCAACAAGGAACAGTGATGGCTAGAAGCTTCTGTATGTAATGTATGTGCTCCCCTTTCACAATGATTATGAAGGGAAGGTCTGATCACGCATCAGGAGGAAAAGTCACAGTCTTCTAAGTACTACTACTACTGTCTCTCAACTCCTGCTAGTTAGAAGGCAAGTTTCTGCCAATTCTATCTATGCATCTTTTACACATCCTAAAACTCCCTCAAGTGATATGGAATGTCACATCTGCCGAAATAAAGTACTGCAAAACATAAACTATTTCCAGCACTAGAAAGTACATCTTTATGTCTTTCCTTTCTTTATAAGAGCCCCCTATTAGTGAACATCTTCTCTGTTTTTAAGTATCTGTCTCAAGTGATCTATATTCCCTCAAAAGTTAATCTGAACAGCTGGCATGCATTGCAATTTCATGTATTAGCATGACCATATATTGCTCCCTACCAGTCCACATCTCTTCTTGCCTTCCTCTTTACACCTTGCTAACTCCAAAGAACATGAACTAGTACATACCCCATGTAAATGATTTAGGGTGTCCTCTGAAACAGGTAAGCTGGCTAACAAAAAACTAACAGAAGCCTTAAATATGGATGTCAATTGTTTAGTTATCTTAAAAACACAATAACTTTATTTTTAAAAGTTAGTCTGTGATTTCTTTAGTTCCCTATAAACCTGGAAATTTGAAGACAGTCTTTTGCATACACATTGGAAAAAAACAAGAACAAACCAACCACCCTCTATAGCAGAAAAGATTAACTGAACCACTACTATCTGAATTGCTCTGGTAGATGACAGCCTTCAGAAGCTTCCTCAAAAAATACTGTTCTTTATTATTATATGAACTAAACTATTGAAAGAGAAGTTGGATAATAAATGAGGGACATTTTATCGCATCTTGTGTCTGAATTTTTATTTCTTTCAATTGTCTTTACTTTCTTTTTACATTTTGGAACCTTCTTGAACTACAAAATGTGCTAACATTGAACTTGTTAAGGTATGAAGAGAAATATGAAAATATATATTTGAAAATAATGCCAGTTTAGGTATAGTATTTTGACAGTATGTATTTCTATCCTTTTTAGTGCAATTAATTACTCCATCAGGAACAGGAAAATTGAGAAAGAATGCACTTAACCACTTCTTCAACAATTTGTGCTTTCCTGAAGGCAGCTAGATTGGCAGGAGACATAAGGTAACTAAGAACAGAAAAGCAAAAATAACCCCAAATTTAGCCTCATTCTGTAACATGAATAGCCCAACCTTTGATGTAGTATAAAATATGTGTTATCAACCATATACCTTGCTAAAATCAGTAACACTGACAGAAATTTGCAACTTGCAGAGTTCCTAGCACAACATCCAAAGTTGATCTAAAGGCCATTGAACAAATTAATTTGGAATCTTCATGTCATAAATAACCCATTTGTTATCAGCCTCTTGAGTGATGCTAACAGGGAAAACAGGCAACTTTATAAGATTTGGGATATTGTTAACACACCAAAAGAACTATCTTCAGTAATAAAAGTTCCAACCACCACAAAATATAGTTGATTTTGTGTGATATTAACAAGGTCCAGCTTTCAGCAGAGCCACAATTCTGCCTACACAAAATTCTACAGGCACTTAATGTATTTTATGATTTTTTGATTTTCTAAGAATAACTATTAGATCTTAAGAATTATTTTCATACACTTGAAATATTTGAGATTGCTGGTGAAACCTTAAGTCCTGTCAATCTTTATTTGCTAACCTATACATTAGAAGAACAGAATTTCATTTAAGTAAAACACAAATACTACTTCAAAATATCTAAATGCAGTAATCATTCATAAGACTATATATATCTTCTATTGAGAGCACATCATTCTTGTAGAAATTATCTCAAATAATAAGTGAAATAATGCTAACAATGACCAATAAGCCAATGGAAATGAAAAAATTTTTCAAAAAATCCCTACAGTCCACTGTTAAGCCCTTGATTTGTTTCAGTGTAAATACTAACAATATTGAAGTGGGCCACGTGAAATTTTAGCACAATTTTATTACCATGCAAAATTTGCACAATACTGGTATTTTGTGCATTAGCTAGCCCATAGAAAAATGATTACAATATTCAAGAAATAAAAGTAGTAAGCCCATGAAGAGATACTCAAACCAGTTCTTAAAGACATGGCTTGAATGTCTAATTAAAAAAAAGAAAATTCCTATGATGGTGATCACAAATAGCATGTAATGGTATTTGTATATTACACAGTGTGCTAGTTTTTTATTCTGTATTTCATGTTCCAGAGCTAAACTTTGAAGTTCCAACTGTTTGGTAATTCAACACACCCTGGAAAGAAACACAAATTTAATGTCAATTAACTATAGAGGAGGTTAGAAATGTGTTTGAAAATTACTTTTTCAGAAAAAACACTCATAAATCTCTGAAAGAAGCCTGAGTGTTATTTCCTACTATATCAGGACTGACAGAAACATTCAGAATTTATTTTAACAGTCTGACATATTTATCATTACATTAATATCAAAACTGTATTAAAAAGTGAATTTTAGTACATGCAATGAGAAATTGGCTACACTACAAAAGCACTGATAATAGTGTTATCTCTTCTGTTCCAGCAAATATAACCTCAAAGAGGAAGCTTCCCTCTATTGACAATTCAAAGCCTTCTTGAGTATTCACATTATGACTCTGACACTTGCATGACTGATAAGAGACAAAAGTCAGAAAAAGTTTGAAGGTCATTCTTTTGTCTCCCTTGAAACTGGTATTTTTAATACCATCTAGCAAGCCTTTTCTGGAAAACACTTTCTTTGGAAATGCTCTCTTTCTGGGTAGATATTAAAATGCAACTACTGCATTACAGAAAGTATTCTACTCACTTTTATTTTAACTTGCCATATTAAAATAAAAACTTCAGGAATAATAGAACTGACCTTTAAAATTAAAGGAAGCAGCACTGCGATTAGGAAATATATCTACACATACAAAATGTTTTCTAGTTATGTTAAAAGATTAAGCTTTTAAAACTGATTATGTCTAGGATCTAAGTAGCAACTTCAATATATATTTTCACTCAAATTTCCAAAGAGTTTTAGAGAATTAGAAAAATATTAAAGGACTGAAAATTGTGCTGGAAAGTCAGGGGAAACAGGATAAAAGAAATATTTCCATGGTGTGACCTGTTAAATACAGAAAAATTTTATTCATAGGATGTTAAAAAAACAAATTACCCTCACAGTGTATTAAAAATGAATATATGACACAGGGGCTACTGTTCAACACTGTAATACTTCAAAAAATTACAGATAATCTGCACTGAAATGTTTTTACATACAAAAGATGCAACATATTTTTAAATTATTATCATGCATAAATAGCATTTAAGTTAGTTTTATAGTTTCTCAATTGAGAAATTAAATTTAATAATTAAACAAAAATTGTATCAAACTTGTCTCTTAAAGACCTAAAGTAAGCCATTAAATTGAAATACTCATTAAAATTATTGTGAATTTGAGTAGGCTATTAATTACACATAGACACCCTCTCAATTCCTCACCACATCATTTAGATTCCCTTCTCAACAGCAAAAATACTTTAAAAATTCGCAATAAGGAAGTTTACCCTTTGGTATATTCATTTTCTAAACATTCCTTTAATGAGGAATTTCTACTGTCAATAAAAAATTACAAAATTGAAGAGAAAGCATCTTCAACCTAAGTAGACAATGTATTTTCCTATCCAATGTGCAGCTTAACAAAGCCCTTAACTTAGGAAAGCAAGGCATTTAAGTCAAGATTCTGAGGAGCCTGTAGACATTTTGTCTTTTCAAAAACAGAAAAGAGCAGTACAGGGCTACTAAAACAAAAGCAGACAGGACTCAAAGCTGTATCTTAGCTTTTGTTCACATATACATATATCAGCAAGAAATGCATATATATTTATCATATACAATACAATATTCATTTAATAATATTTTACCAGAGTAAGCCTGGTAAAATATAAGACGCACCTTCTCTTAGAAACAGGCATATCAGATACAAATCGGTGACTGAAATTATCTTCATGGAACTAGAGCCTCTTGCATAAAATCCCTCTTTGTATCAGAATGAATTTCAAAATATGACTGGAAAAACGCCACAATTACTGATATAAAGATGCTTATGTTGAGCTGTTGTGGACCTAAAGACCATGTTTAAATTAGCAAGTAGTGCATATTAATTCTTCAAACCCAACAGAACTATATGTGTGTAGTGTGTATATTTCACACTAGTTCCTCTTTGGTCCAACAGACTGGACAAACCAATACCACCTGGGAATGTACAGGCAAATTGCTAAAGTTCACCTTCTAGCATTATTTCAGGCAAAAGGATCATAGGTCATGTGCCCTGTTTACTGTAAACCAAAGTACAGAAGGTGGCAATAAAGGTGGCATGGGCATCCAAAGAGGAACTCTCATCTGAACTAGGCACTGCTGTGAGTGAACATTTCACAATTTGGAGGAGGACAGTGAAGTCGAGAGATAACTGAGACCCCACTCATGGAGAAGGATATTACAGAGTAGAACTGAAAAAACATTCAGAAAGAGAATGCCTTGTGGTAGATGAAATCCTAATTTCTAGGTAGAGTAGAAACATATACTAGTAAGAGCAGACCTCAATGACCAGTATGTGACACCTAGCAGACTCCATTCTCAGTTACCTACTGATTCCACAAGATTCAATAATATTTTACGTGTGCTTTTGGTATAAAAAGGGGCACTATAAAGACACAGGAAACACAAAATAATTTCAGGTAAAATGATTTCTTGAGTTTCAGTGCAAGATGTAACCAAGTGCATGTATTCTATCATCATCTGCTGAAACCAGGACAGGGAGTAGGGGTGGAGTAATCCTCTGTTAATAGACCAACTATTAAAAAGCAAGTAGAGCAATTTTCTTCATCTCTTCCACAACCCCTTCTCCCTCTAGAGAGAGATCTTCTGCTAATAAGCCATTAGGTCTCACTGCATAACTAATAAACTTATATCATCCCATTAAGAAATACTCCACACAAAAAAAAGAGCCAAACATTCCTACCTAAATAAAAAACCTACAATTCGGAACACCAAGCCAACCTTTCTCCACTAAATCCTCCCCCTCAAAAAACCAAGCCCATCTACACCACCACTAAACCTTCAGAAAAAAATCTACACCTTTCCACAAAATCACTGCTTCAACAAAACCATGTCTACCACTTGAAAAAAACTACAAACACCATTGAATAGAACTGCTACCAACACCCTAACCCACAGAATGTCAAACTGTATTCTAACTCTATCAGTAAGTTTATTTTTTTATATTACTACATTTTAATTTTAATTTTCCTAATAAAAAACTGTTATTCCTATTCCCATATCTTTACCTAAAACCCCCTTAATTTCAAAATGATAATAATTAAAAAAGAAAAAATTTACATCCTCCATTCCAGAAGAAGCTCCTACCTTCCTTAGCAAACACGTATTGTTGAAAACAAAACAAGTGACCTGAGCTAATTTAGTAAAATAAACTGAAATAATAATAGTAACATATTTTAAACTTTCAATTTAAGATTTTTACATTTCAAAAGAGCTCAAATGAAATGAAGAATTATCAAGGGAAATCAGCCACACTAGAAAATTTTGATGAACTGAGCAAGTCAGAGACTAACCATTAAAGTTTCTTAAGTTATCTTGAATCTATATCCCACACATCTTAAAAATAAATAAGTAAATAAATAAATTATTTTTATTTACCTTTTGGAGAAGAATTCCAGAACTAACTGACGAAGAATCCCATATGGAATACAACGACCAACCAGAGTTCAGAACGAATGGAAAAAAAAATAACTAGCAAATACATTTCCTTATTAAAAGGAAAAAATAAAAGTTGCCAGGAAGCAAACTGAGGTGGCCCCATAAGTGAAATGCCAACAGGTAGCTCCAATTTCAGACGCTAAAGCAGAGAAAAAGCAAAAAATGGTAATATGGAGTAAATAGTGGTAATAATCCAGTTTCCTAATTCTGTGAATGCTTATGATGAATAAAAGGAATACAAGTGTCCACAACTGACAGAATGCATCTATACTACATAAAAAGTTGCAGGAAAACTCAAAAAACAGAATTCCATGTAAACTAGAACGTGAGTCTGAAAGCTTGGTAACAATTTTATGCATCAGTTTGAGACAAATCTATCTGCCCAAGTTAGTGTAAATCTACAGAAAAGCATACACAGAAACCAAATGCACCCTGAAAAGAAGGAAGTTCAATTTCAATAACGTGAAATGTTTCTGAATAAATTTTGAAATAAAGAACAATTAAACATGTGAAGGAGCATGAAAAATGAGATGAAATACAACACACTTGATCCTAAGAGATAAGTTCCAGATCCATTAGATATAATCCTTTTTTTTTAAAGTAATTAATGCTCCTGACAAAAAAAAAAAAAAAAAAAAAAAAAACACAATAAAAAAACCCCAAACAAACAAAAAAAACCCCAAAACCCCAAACAACCCCTTCTACTATTTACCTGAATTTTGGCATTTCATTCTGTTATATTTAAAGGTGTTAAAAAACAGGATTAAAAAACTCTATAAGCAGTTTGAATAACTGGCTCAACAGGAGACAGAACAGGCTATTTAAAAATACATAAAGGAAGTCTGTATCTTGGGACTAATTTATGAAATTTGAAGTAGATGACTTGGGTGCAAAAACTAGTATTAATGAATTCAGCTGAGGCCAGAAAGGAACTGAGATAAAACCCACCACTGCTTTACACAGGAAGAACTGAAAGTCATATGCCTCAAAAGTCAGGAGGATTTCCACAAATTCTGTTCTCATTATACGAAAATAACTCAGACAGGAATAAAGCATCCATTTTACAAGTATGGGCTGAATGTGATTCATTACTGTGATCACATAAGTCAAAATCAAGGTACAAAGTGCTACATGCATGATCCACCCAATAATTAAAATCTTATTTTGAATACAAAAGGTGGTAAACTAGGACTGCAAAATGAGTCTGGGAGCAAAATCTTAAGTGGGAGACTTTGATAAGATATATTTGCCCATGATTGGACAATGACTAAGGGCCCTCCTGCTACTGCATACTCATGCACTACAAATTAGGCTTTAAAGGTATTTCTGAGATCACAGCTATAGAATATGGTGGAGATGACTGAATGAAAAAAAAAAAAGGACAAAGGAGAAAGAAAACAATTCAAACAAATATACTCCATAAGGACTCAACTTGTTTGCTTGGTATTTATCAATATTATTTATCAATAACCTAACTGAACACAGGCTTATTAAATAAATCATCAGGCATGTACTTGTCACCTACACCAATAAAATCCAGGATTCCGCTGGAAGTTATTTCTGCTTTTTGTTTGTTTTGTAGGGATTTTTACCCCAGTTATCCTTTTCTTTTTCAAACTGTTGTTCTGTGCTTACTATTGCAGCTGTGCTGTCTATTTTCAGGATGCATTTTTCCCTGTGCTATATACAGGGCAAATAATATACTGTCTTTTTTGGAAGACAGCATGTTACAACATAGATGTTCTTCGATTTATACAGAAAATAATCTTCTCAGTAAGAATGGTTTGTACTAGTCTTTAACCTGCTCCTTCTAATTTTTTTTCCTCAGCTTCAAAGAAGCTTGTGTGAAGGGATTTCAACTGTTTGTTCTTCACTAAATGAAGCTCTCCAATATTTTAGCAGAGATAGGAAACTTGCAAATTAAACAAAGAGGAGAAGAAGCCAGAAGAAATACTAATTAAAGTCTTTTTACTATTTTTGTTTCTGCACTTACTCAAGTTTTCCAAAACATTTGTAGACCTCAATTTCTTCCAGTGGGTTTCAAAGGTAAGAGCAACACAGTAGACCACAGGTCTGTATGTGCAATACCTGAAGTGGCATATACACCCACATCACAGCCTTGTGGTTCTGTATTTTCCAGAGCTAATTAATGATAATGTAAGTGAATAATTACTGGGATTTTAAGTGACTAATAGAATAATTTTAATTCAATTTTGATCTTTAATTCTTAAAATCTATTATTAAACTTTGCAGCTAATCCAATACTTGAATTATCTCCACTTACAGCAGCACACTTCTAGCTAAATGTACATCCAGTTCTTTACAGGGCCATACAAAAGGGTTGTTGGGTACTATCATGTTGTACAAATTATACCCCAAATAAGCCACTTCCCTCCCTGCCCTCTTTTTGGTAATTTCCTCATTTCCAGCATTAAGAATATCTTAAACGACAAGACCAGATAGTATTTATTAAGTTATTATAAAACTGATTGAAGTGTTGTTCTCCATCTATAAACAACACATCAATAATAGACCTACTCTGAAATTTTCTTTCAATGACTCTGGTATTTAACTACACAGAAAATGATGGAAAAATTCCTATTTTTATACATCTAACAGGGTTTACTGAGGTTAATGTGAACTATACAATGATTTTTTTTTCTTTGAAATGTTTTTTAGAACACTGACTATAAAAAAATAAATCACAAACTAAATTCTTCTTTCACTCCATTGACCCATATTAGAAGTGTGAGAGACTGGTAGATGCAGACAACTTCCTTCTTTTAAATGGTTGTGCTATTTTTATTTCATATAGAGCATTTTGCTATGCTAAGTGACCCCAGGACCTGTGAACACAAAGGAGATTATTTCACGCTTTTGTTTACTGCTCAAAAGCTAGACTTGCAAGACTGTCAGTAAAGAACCCTTTTTAATTTGCATTGTACCCGAAGTTAAAAGCGCCGCAGCCTTTAACAGCTTTGGTTTAAATATTAATGCTAGACTTCTATGGAGAACAGTGAAAAACACCTTCTTTTTGCAGGACAAATATATACAGAAGAACTACAGTCTATTTCAAATAAATATGAATGTTTAATTCTGTGAGTACTGAATACTAAGAGTAGGTGATGCACATAAAATCTGCTCCTCAACCCACTTCTGTACATAATATTAGCTTGACACAAGATGCCATAAAAGAGCAGATGAATGACATCTGTTATGCACAAGCAAACTCTCCTAAGATGGGCTATAATTCTGCAATGTCTTTTTAAGTGACAGTCAGAAGTGTTTGTGTCTAAAGGCTAGTGTGCAACAAAAATAATTCCTTGTTGCAAAGCTTGCGTAAAGCCTACTCCTTTTGTGAACTCGCTTCTCAACAATGTTGACATAAAAAAAGTTTGAACACTGACAGAAATCAGGGTAGAAGTTAAATTATATCCTACTCATACTCCAACAATAAGGACAAAGCAGTTTGAAAACAGTAATTCCCTTACAAACATTTTGATGACTTTTTTAAGAAACACTGCTTGCTGCTTACATAGCAAGACAATTGACTTAGCAATGTCTGCTTCTAAATATAAGCATTTATAATGTAACAGACATGTAAGCTATTCTTGAGCAAGATCTAACTGGAACCATTATAAATCAAACTTTTCATTCAATAGTTTAGGATAGAATCCTAGTAGTTTAGTTTGAACACGTCCTTTGGACATAACAGAAGAGCAGAAAGCTTTAATATTACTAGCATGGTTTATGGTATTTCTGATAACACAAGCTTTATAGAATCTGCAAAATAGTTTTCAGATTTCCAAGACGTTTTACAGTGACTACTGAGAAGACAAAAGTATATATGCCTACATTCAAAGTCTTTTATAATTACAGTCATTACAAAAAACAGAAGGACAACACCAACCAATGAACATTAGATAAAGAAATTATTAACCTGAGAAATGCAAAAAAGTCAGGAAATTAGGCCCTTAATTTATTGAAAGTTTCTCATTGTTTGTTCTAAAACTAGAAAAAAAAAATTCTTTCTCCTATTGAAGCATTATTGTGCCAAAAGAAAAATGAATACACACATGTTCCTCCTTCAAGTTGATTTTCACAGTTGCTTTGAATAGGTCTCCTGTTATGAAAGTCACGAACACTACCAACTCCTCCTCTGCTCCAACCAACTACAAAAACAGTTGAACCCAACAGTCAACTCCTGCCTTTACCAGAGCACCTGCTTTCACATTCTGTTCATATGTACAACCCTGCCAAGTACCAGCTTATTCTATTTTAATTTCAGTACAGGAATAGGTTTTGCCTATCTGAGCACACCAGCTGAAGTCAAAACTGAATCCTCAGCTACCAGGGTTCAGACTCTATTTAATCTTAATGCAGTTTTGCTGCTAGGAAGGGGGGGGGGGGGGGAAAGAAACTACCAAGAACAGGACTCTTAAATCTCAAACCCAAGGGAACAAATAACAATAGATGCAGTTTCATTAACCTTGAAAATATTTATAATGCTTCGAAAGAATATGTAAGGAAAATAATGAAAGCAGGTGTGTGTGTCTATTCCTCTCTATAACACTGATCTGTAAGATTTGTGCAGCAACATATATAAATTTAAAAAAAAAAATTAAAAGTCTTACAAATGATTTAAAGAACAGAAAACAAAAAAACCCCATATAAACTGCTAATTAGTATCCAGGAATTCAGAAATATTTGATATGTAATAGGTGTGGTATATAGTACCACCCTACTTTGAAGGTTTAGAAGAATGGACTATATTGGTACGTACAATAAAACCTTTTAGTTTACCTTTTAATTTAGTCCTTAAGTCTTCTTCTACTGTATCTTCCTTCAGGAACAGTCAGTTAACATGAAAGGTTAGCCAAAGAAAGGAATTAATGCTGGCACCAGAGCTAGATAAAAAAAAATGTCAGAATAATTTTTGTGTCCATGAAAACATACAAAAAAGCATTTTTTATTTAATAAAATATCAAGTAGCAAATAATTATTGCCTTGCAGGAAAAAACAAAAAACAAAAAAAAGAAAACAAAAAACCTATAAACCCAACCAAAAGTGATGCGTTAAGTTTTAGCTTTTATATTTTTTAGACTCTGTGCTGTTTTGGTGGGTAGTTTTAGGTTTCATATTCAGTGCCACTAAGCTCTCTTCACAGAGTAGATAGACAAAACAATTCCTTCTCTAGTTTGGTACCAAGGACAACTTTCAGGCCCAAGAATGAAAATAATGGTGAAGTGAGAAGAAAAATTAGGAGGATGGAGCTTCATAACCTGAATCTGTGGTTGGACAATTGATTTTAATATGCTAATGGACTAGAACTTATAAAATTGTGAGACCTCATGATTGGGTGTCCATTTTGTGACCATTTAGGGTGCATCCTGGGTGTGGTCCAGCTGGACTCTTGTGCGGCCCAGGTGTACCCATTGAGACCTTTTAATAAATACCTACTTTATCCTTTTGCTCTGTCTAGTCTCTGTTTCAGATCAGCCTCAAGAAGGCATCAAAAGTTCCTTATGTTCAGTTAAAAAAAAACAAAAAAACAACACCATAAAAAACTGAGTATCAACATTAAAAGATACCTTTCTGAACCAGAGATTATGGGTGAATTAGTCCATGAAGGACTATCTCAAGTATGCTGCTTCATTTTCATTAATACACTCAGATGCATGTTCCTTCCCTTGATAGTTCACAGGCATAAGAGAAGTGAATCTGTTACATTAAAATGACAACATTAGAGCTAAGCAGCAAAACTCTATGGAAAGGCAAGAGCTCACCAACATAAAAATACACCAGCTCTAGAAGACTGTGCAGGATGGAAAATATTTTGAGACTTTCCTAGCAGTTCACTAAACAATTCCCAACTGCTGAAACTTTTCTTCAGGAAAAATAACATCTGCACCCTATAGACTGTTTCTATAGGGAATAGATAAGATTTACAAAGTAACCCAACAAAAAGAGGGGAAGATGCTGTTGTGCAATATGGAAAATATATTCCTTTCCTCTCCTCTGCCTTCCCCAGTCTCCAAGTTATAGGATTTTAGAAGAAGACAATTGTTTAAGAGGTAGAAGAAGAACATCTGCATGGCTCTATTGAGAGAGCAGAATCTATACAGAGAAAAATCTCTGACTACTCCAGGTATAATATTTTCTTGTTTTCAGTGAGGATTTTTGTAGTGATATCATAGCGTCACTTAAGCAAAAGTATGCTGTCAGAAGCTCTGAAAAGCTGTACCACTGATCTAAGTCCAAATTTTATTAAAGTCAATGTTAAATTCCAATTAAAAAGTCAGCTAAATCAGCTTTACTGAAGAGAAGGATAAAATTTACCTTTACTGTACCTGAGGGAAATTAAAAACAAAAGATAAAAATAAATTAAAAGGCAAAATAAAAAGAATACTGTGGATGTTTAAACACTGGAATAGGTTGAGAAATCTCTAACCATAGAGATATTCAAAATTCTCTTGGACAAAGCCCTGAGCAACCTTTGAGCAAGTAGCTGGACTACACAATCTTCAAAGTTACCTTCCAGTAAAATTATTTTAATACATAAGGCTCTTACCATATACATCTCCATGACCAGTAAAGTCCAGGAAGACAGAAAAATTTACATTCCTGACAGGCATTTAAGCTGGCTTTACAAAAATGGCTCTTGTTCTAATAGCAACAGCAGAATGTGAACCAGTTATTCCCAAGTGCCATTCTGGTTTTCTGCCTTGAAGTATATTTTTACTACATTACATTATCATTCTATCTTCAGATACCTCAAAAATTCATGTATTTGAGGCCTTCTGATTTCTGACATAAGAGCTGTTCTGCAGAAAATAGTTCTTCCAAATAAAAGTAAATGGCTTATAGGCCTATTTACACTTAGCAAATGGAAGGCAAAGAGTGGGGGCAAGGGGTGTTTACTGTGGTAGCTGAAAGTGGTATCAGTCAACTAAAATTTCTGTTATTACAGGAAGCAATTAAAATCTGATAGGCTTTGTTAATTTTTCATTTTCATTTATCGTGATAGACTACTTACTGCATGATTACTTGTCTGAAATCTGGGCTTACTTCATGAGAACATGTTCCACCTTTACTCAGACAAAAAAGCAGCACTGCTTTAGAATGGTACTATGTGAACTTCTACAGCATCCATGTGTCCAGAGTTGACCATTTAAGAACACAGAGGCTCTAATTCCTCATCTCAACAGCACTTCTTTCCTAACCATCTTCCCACCTCTTCTTCCCACAATAAAAAAAGAGTACCAAATATTGTGTAAGGTTTCCCTTTTCTAATGTCAAAGTAGAAACACAGGTTATTCAGAATGCCAGATACAATCACCCTTCCAATCTTAAAAATCTTATGCTGACTTTTTTGACTTAATCATGACAGAAATTTAATTTAAAAGCTTTAGAAACCCTTTAC
The DNA here is from genome assembly GCA_018697195.1 of Certhia americana. NCBI lineage: Eukaryota > Metazoa > Chordata > Aves > Passeriformes > Certhiidae > Certhia > Certhia americana. The sequence goes on from CM031860.1 coordinate 37,517,775, forward strand.
TTCTTGTAGCTTCTGAATAGACTCACTGCTTTAACAACCACAGGAAAGCTATTTCATTAAAAACACTCATAAGTAATGCATTACTCACCTCAATCCAGCATGCCATTATAAATAATTGGCTATTCCAGTAAAATATGAATATGTATTTTCAACAGTATTATGGCTGTGATTAGTGGCAACAGATGCACCAAAATATTGCTGTGGTAAAAGTCAGGCCATTCTGGATACTTTGTTAGGTACTGATAATAACCTGTATGAACTTCTTTTTTTTAATCCAAAACCAAGACAAACATAATAATACATCACACAGTAAACTGACTGTTTTTATGTATTGCACTGCTACCATCAATACAGCTACTTTTAGAGAAGTCAGGGATTACAAAGACAATCGTGGCAAACTGTACTTCAAACATGCTTCCAGGTACACTGAAGGCCAAAGGACAATGAATTTATTGTGACTTACTGAGCTTGAAAGGGGGAGTTGTTTTTTTAAAATGTTTCAAGAAACAATTCCATATATTTTAATTAGATTAATATCAGAAACCACAGAAGAATTAACCTTGGTAAGTGACATTTTATCCTGCCTAGCAGTAGAGGACTAGTGCAAATTAAGAATCCAAATATTCTTAGCATAAATTTTTCAGAGTACCTTTGTTTTGTATTGACAAATGGAAAATACCAGCAGTCAAATATGTTTCATTTAACATCAGAAACATACAAATTACAACATAACTGTACCAGCAAGAAAAGTGAGAAAAAATCAGTGGTTACAAAACTTCAAAAGGTAAGTAGAGGAAAAAAAAACAACCCAGGATGAATAAGCTCTACAGTAAACAAATATTTATATTTAATTATATTTACATTTAATTTTTATATTAGAAGATGTTCTATCTAAAAGATCTTTTAATAACTGCTTCCTACGGACACAACCTGCATTATACTTAAGGAAATTTAACAACCTTTCAAATGTAAGACAATAAAAAATCCAATTAATATAGTGGCAAGTAATACCAATGTCCATTTCCCGAAGCATCAATATATGCAGGAAAACCACCTAATATCTGATAAAAAAAATACCATATATTCCTCTTCACACAAAAACTTTTCTAACTTCCAATACTTTCTTTTAAGAGAAGGAAAGAAAATTATGAGCTTTGGAAAACATGTTAATTCAGCTTGTCCTTTTCCCTGTTCTCATTTACAGTAAAATTCCAACCATTTTAAAGATGCAATCTTGAGCATTTTGCACAATAAAAATTGTAGAATTTGTATGCATAATAATAATAATTAAAAAAGGCAGCTAACTCATGGACTCTCTTAGCCATTGCTGCTATTTATTTAAAAGCTGATGAAAACCTAGTGAGAATTCTTTGCTATTAGGTCAATTAAATAGCAGCAGAACAACCTCTATAGAAGGCCCAAACTCATTTAATTGCTTTCTCCATTTCTACTTCTCTCACCACCAGCTTTATACAGCTCAAGCTCGGAATAAAATTGGAAGTCTCACAAGACTTTAGACACAGACACCAACAGAATGTTTAATTGTCACTCTCAGTTCCAGTAAAACAGGTTCAGATTTCAGTGTAACACAGTCAGTAAGGGCGCAATCCTAACAAAATTATTTGGCAAAACATGGAGAACTCTAGAAATAAAACAGAAATAAAGTACATATCAAGACAGAAGACTAGCACAGTTTCATAAACCTAAACCAGAAATGAAATAACTAACAATGTTACTGTGTGATTCAGCTTTCTACGTAAAAATGGATGCTCTTCCATGTGGACCCAAAACCTGAAATTAGTTGATAGCAGTATGGAATAAAGGAACTACCTCCAACAACCCCAGTAAGAAAGACCATCATATTTATGGAACAGACCATATTTGTATTTGATATTTATAGAAATATAAAAATACAGTTTCAAAGCTTCAAAGAGTACAAATAGCTTAGGTAATAATAAACACAATGCAAAAGCCAAAAGTTTTGAGAACTGGTGATATTTTGTGTACAAGACACTGGCAAGAGTAAGTATTGTTGTCTAAGCAAAGGAAACAGATGTCTTTTCATCTTTTGAAAAAACCCCAGGAATTTAAGAAGAAATTAAGGGTCATCTAAAATTACAGCAAGAACAAAGCATGTAACAGGAAATATTTGAGGCAAAGAACAGTTTGCGAACATAGAGTATTACCATTTTCAAAGTCTGCTGGCATATCAGGCTAGTATAGAACCAAACCACTAACTGCTGTGAAATAAGAAAAACTAAGAATCCATAATTTTGAACCCAATAATAAAACTATTAAGCTTGGTGAGCTATTCTATGTGTCCTCTTAAAACCAGAAATGTCTGTGGTAAGATTGTCAAAAAAGTTTCAGAGTATTACATACAACTAATCCCTGCAAAAAAATCCCTGGCATGCAAATTTGGAATTGTTACCAAACACTAAACATTGGAAAGAAAGTAATGAGTTAAATTTCATCCAGATGTAACGACAGCAGTTGCTGACAATTCACAAAGTGTTACAGTGAATTATCATGGTTGAATAAATCTCACAGAATGTTAGATAAGCACATTTATTGCTTCAAATTCACAGAAACACAGATAAGTGTTAGAAAAATGAAACAGGAAAATATTCAAGTGTTACTTGAAGGAAAAAAATGAAATCACAATGTAAAATAGGTAAAGATTTATAGCCTACTTATTAAACTTCTAACACTCCTAAAGTTAGAGCTTTAAATGACAACTATACGGGTCAGTGATAACTTAATTAAAGCAGGATCTTGGTAATCCTGCATTTATTCTTCTTTAAATTCTTAGACTCTAACTGGTTTTACTTACTGTCACATACAAAGCTCCAAAGAGGTCAGAGCACTGACACATGTGAACAAGGAGAGAGAGGTGAATCAGGCCCAAATAACTTACCTGATGTTATAAAATGCATCCAAGCCAGAAAAGAATGTATGTTGACCAGTAAAATAGATTAGTATCTAGAATTTAAAACCATCTTTAGCATTATTTCCATTACTTAGTTGTGTGTACTAAGGTTCCCAAAGTAGTAGCACTTCAGGAATATTTCAGAATTATTAAATGTTGGGTATACTTTCAAAACAGGGCTTTAAGACAGGCAATGTGTGTAAAATTGGATAAGGTAAAAACTAATTTTTCACAAACAGTGCTTTTCGTGTACAATATTTATTCTTTCTGTCACTCTGTAGAAAAGTGTCATAAATTTAGCACTACAAGGCAGTAATGAAAAATTCCAAATTTTCGTAAACAGCATTTTATTGAGATTATGTATCATCAAATCTATTTCTGAATAACAAAGTTCAGAGATTAAATCCTGTCATATTATGACATCAATATTCTGCTTCATTCAGGATAAAACACAGATCAGTAATTAATTTCAAACCATCATTTTTTGCTACTCCAATGAAGATACGTCACAAACAGAGCTTAAAATAAGTATCTTCTCTAAGATGCAGTACACTTTGATTTAACTAGTGATGGACCAATTGAAAATAGCTCAATAGGCTGTGAGTTATTAAAAAACCCAACAAACTTCCCGGTCATTGCAAGTTTTATAGATTTCGTCACAAGAAATTGCTTTAAAAGTGGTAAATAACAAGGAGTGATTAGCCAAGGTAATTTTTACTTTCCTAATAGGCAAAGAGAATTTAATCTTCTGAGATCTGATGAACATTTGCTAACTCGTGAGCAGGAAGAAGCAAATAAGGTAATCCTTTAAAGGCAGCAGTAGCAGGATATAAAAGTAATTTTGGCAGTAGTCAATGGTAACTACTTACTAAAGCTGATAAAGAGTTTAAATTGAAGGCACACAGAAATAAAGAACAAAGCATTCTATAAAGTTTAGTGGAAGAGTTACAGACATGATGAAGAATGGTACAAAGCACATGAACATACTTGGCATCTTCTTTTCCAAAAAAAATGATTGGGAAAGGACGGTAAAAGGTTACAGACCTCAAAGGTTTGTGTAGCCCAAAAGGAGGATTGTAGCCTTTTTTTCCATTGTGTGAGGAAGTATATCTCTACAAAAAGATACAGTATCTACATTTATCTTTGGGCAGCAGGAATTGTGTGGTATGGAACAATTTCTAACACATTCACTACAGCTAGGAACTGCAGAGAGAGAAATTTGAAAAACACAACCGTCCATTTCATTGCTCAAATCAGAGATGGTGGCATCTTCTAAAGATCTGAAATTCCAAAAGAGACTCTGCTTGCAACTAGATTTAAGACTCTGACAGACCTTCACACAGACCTATCGAGCTGCAATTATTTGCGATTGTAGGCTTACTGAAGCAAGTGACTGTCTACACATCATTTCCCCTCAAAATAAAGTTAAAATAACCAACTCACCACTTGTCCATTCTGAGGATTTTTATGTGCATATGGTGGTCCACGGATGTGATTCCACATCTGACCAGATGTCATAGCAAATACAACGCACTAAAAAAAATAGAAAAGCAATTCATTAATTTACTGTGAGGGACTGATTAGCAAACCATTCTCCTGGTTATTCCTGCTCAAGAAATGTAATCTTTTTCCACTAACCAGACACAGCATCTACCTCTGTTTGAATTTCAGGATAGTATCTTCAGATATGTTGCTTTTGTAAAATTCTTAATGACTTCTACCATTCTGAAAATGAGTCAGCTCAAGCCAGATTTTTCAAATCTCACTGGAAATAATCCTAAATTTATGTGCCACATTTACAGATCTATATGACAATAAGTACTTGCACCAGTAGAAGGCATTCATTGCATATGTTCTAGAAACTAATACTCAAGATTTATCCAACCTTCCATGAAAATATTTCTGCCTCTAAATCCTATACAAATATTTAGCTTACCTTTTTGCTTTCATGTGTCTGAAATAATATATAAAGTAATAGAAAAAATCCAGTTATTAACAAAAAAAATTTGTCCTATTTTATGAAATTCTCATGGTGCAACCTATATGACTGTGATTCATTTTAGCTATGACAAACAGCAATGGCTGATTTGTCTGAAAGGCTGAAAATTCCCTGCAGAAAAAAGTGTGAAGTGAGGTTAGGGATGTGTGACAAGTGTAAAAACAGACCTTAATTCTTGTAGAACATCATACGGTAGAATATACATGACAAACAGAAGTCATACCAAGAGTCATTAAGACCACTTTAAAGAGGAAAATATAGTATTTTTATCAAGTGAGAGAAATAGGAAACATGTATTGTCTAAACATGTCTTTTGTTTCATCAGTACAGATAATCCTCACAAAAGCTACATTTTAAGTACAGTTACATACATGCTCATTTTTACTGCACATCAGCATTCCCAACAGCATCGTAAAGTCATAGAGATATAGGCAGACGGGACACAAATAATAAAAACTTATACCATAGAGACTAACTAAACTAGGGTTTACTAAATCCTCTAGAGCATTTTCTTTAAAGAACATTTAGTAACACGTTTGTGAAGTAATTATAAGCTGTAGGGTAATTATAATTATAGTGTAGCTCTGTATCCCTGCAAATGCAGTATTGCCACCTCTAGTAATATGAACAAGGCCTTACTACAGAATCTTCTCAAGCTTTATTCAAATCTGTCTTAGCTTTCCTGGCTTTGGGTTTTAATTTGGGGTTTGGGTGGGTTTGTTGTTTGTTAGGGCTTCTTTGCTGGTTTTGTTTGGTAGTTGTTGGGAGGGTTTACCTATTTAGCTGAAATAGCAAATTTTCCAAAGACCAGGTAACCATACCTAGTTCATATAACATTGGCATATTATTTTTTCCCCCTGTTCTGTTTAGGATTAAATAGATAGGACCAACATATTGATGTAGAACAGTTGTGATGAGATGACATCAGACAGCCAAAGTGTAAACATAGGCTACAATGTGTCAGCATGGAATGACAAGAAAGGATGCACAGGATTACACTGGAGATCCCAAGCCTATAAATATTATGATAGTGAATAAAGAAACACAGACATGGGAGCTTGTCAAAAACAGTTTTAGTGCTAACAAAGAAAACAAGGGATAAGCATCCAACGTATGTAAGACAACCACCTCCTCACAGGATTTATCCTGTAAATTCTGATGTAAAACGTTGTTGCAGATCGGTGAAGAAGTGCAAAGTATGAAATAGCCCCAAGTGGACCCTAAACCGAGGAGGAAGAAAGCAGCATCATCATACTCCTCCCAGCAAGACCATAGAATGCTGACAACTCAGCATAATACCATATCACCCCAAAGCAAATGAATGATCTCCAGATCCAGAGAGAAGCAGTATTAGAGTAACCATGACATAAGAGAAGGGCAAAGATGCCAAGAAGTGTATGCAGAACAATTTCATTGTGCTATTACTGAGACTTCTCTTGTAGCAGAAAGAAAAGATACATTTTCAAATATGGTATAACTACAACTTTCTTGCAGTGTTACAATTTTAATTACAATAAGAACAGGTTCTTAGTTTTAATACAAAATGTGTTTCATTTTCCTTTCAACAGGATTTGGAATGCAACAGAGTAACAATTAACGTGGCAGATGAAGACATACTGGTAGTGATTGCTAGCGAATGCATTGTGTTTTAATTAATAATATGCAACAAAATTAAGAGCATACAGTGACATTACTGGGAGAAGAGTAACATAGTTATTTCTATATCTTGCAGATCGTTTTACCAGAGAAATTTATACTGTAATTTTTGGGATTAATCACATGATAGCTTATGTGAAAGCACAAAAGTGTAGGAATTGAAAATATGGGTAACAAATTGAGGTGAAAGATATATAGTAAAGCAAAAATTAGCTGAAAAGTCAAACACTGAAAGATAACAGATGCATAGAGTACACAAACTGTGCCTCTCTGAAAGTGTGTTTTCCATGAGAAGTAATTTTTCTCATTTTTAAATTACTGTTTGTAATTTATATTCTCTAGGGTCAAATCTGGTACCATATGGAAAGATCAAAAAGACTCTACCCCATTTCATATATAGTCATATATTTTATAAATGATAAATCTCCCAAATTTCTGAAGAGCTTTAATGCTTTAAATGCCACACTGTGAGACAGTATAATAGCTACAAAAAAGTAACTAGGAGACACAATAGTGGGTAGAAGAAAATGTCAAGTATAAACATAACTGAAAAGCAAGGACTCAACTGTATGGTTATTTAACCTGCAGGCATCTTTCATATTCTTCCAGTTCTGACTGTTAGTGACCAAAAAAGCTAATTTGGTCTACTACACACTGAATCTGCCATGATTTCCTTCCATCATGTTCCTTTTTATGATGTTTTTCAAAATTACTTTTTCAGCATCCAAAATACATTTTCCAGGTCCTCCCTTGTCCTTTTCCAATATTCATCTATTTTATGTATCATAAGAACAGAGCATTTTCATCATATTCCTCATGCAATAATTTAGTATGCACATATAGTGCTTGACATTAAAGCTCATTTTACTGTGCTCTATATTCTCCAATTACAATCATCTGTGTAAAAAAAACAAAATTGGAAACTACAGACGCCTGCTGTTTGTAAAATACACATGATTATTTGTAGAACAGATGCATTCATCTGTACTTCATCATGCTGTTACACAATGCTTACTATTCCAAATGGCATAGTTTCCATAGGATGCCATGCTTTGGGATCCAAAAATTTCCAAACTAACAACTACTGTGAGTTGTTTTTTCCCAGTTAGAAACTTTGCCAAATTAATTCCTACAAATGATCAACTTGTTCATGAGTTTGTATTTACTCTCATATGCAGAGAGATGGCACCTTTCTGCAGTTTTCTTGGATCTTGTCAAAGTTCAAAGGATGAAAACTGGAGTAAAGGCGATTCAAGTTTAACACATCTCTGATCACAATGCCACTTTTCCATAGTAGAGTCTGTACTTCAGCAGTTCTACAGAGAAGAATACTACAGATGCACCTTTCATCCATCTGGTCCTTTCTTCTTCCTTGTCAGACTCCAAGAACAGCACTAACTGTTTCATGCCACCTGCTGCATGCCACCTGATTTATAAAAGGAGTTCAGTGTTTTTTCAGGGTTTAAGCTATTTTAAGAGCTTCCGGATTTAGGTAGCTTATTCTGCATCTAAATGCATCTAAAGTGAAGTATTTCACTCTGTAGCCAAATATTCGTGTATTGGCTGGTGTAGTAGAAAGGAAAAGAACAATAACTTGCTACAATATAGTATGGTTCCAGGACCAAATGCCCACAGGATTTCTTCAGTGGCAATTCAGTCCACCTCTACTACCAATCCTCAGTGAGTACATTCTGTCTGTAGATGGATCTGCTGCAGGACCTTGTTAGCAAACTACAAGTCATGCTTCCTTGATGGCTTCCATCCCTTGTTTCGCTAAGCTGAAATGCACCTGTGGTGCATCTGTGTGTAAATCACAAGGTTTCTAAGTACAGATACAAGATAAATTAAGCACCAAGAGTCCCATCAGAACACTGAATTGCAAGCAAGACACAACTTCATAGTAAATAAGCAGTATTTCTCCACTGTTCTTGGTCTTGCAAACTTTGTGAGTTATTTTTTTGGGTTTAATACATCCCCTTCTCAAAGGCCTAAGTTTTGTTTAACACTGTCTGCTAGTTCATTAAACAAAACTGCTAGATACTTAAAAAGTCACTTAGTATGCATTTTGAAGAGAAGCTTCCTATCAGCAGATACTATAACAAAGCCAATAATTAGATTTCTTTGAATGTTTAGACCTAAGAACATTGAGAACATTTTGTAACATTAAAAAAAAAAAAAAAATTAGATTAATTTATGAATATAGCTAAATTCAAGCATAGGTTTAAAAAAAGTGGACACATGACAGCTAGTTCTACACTTTATATCTATGTCGTTCGGTATATGTAAATACTAACCATTTCAGAATTATTGTTTTAAAGAAATGTAGCCCTTTCTTATTCAGTTTAGCCTTGCTTTTGCACTCAATGAAGGCTGTCATGCTATGAGATCTGTACTCCATTTCTAAATTCATCACTTAGCAGACTCTCCAATAACAAATATACAATTAAAGGACAGAGTACAACACAGAAGCAAAGACAGTGGATTTCTGTATCATTATATTTGCATCTCTAAAACCTCTAACTATAGGAAGAAAAAGAAATTAACAATCAGAATTTATTGATGTTCTTTTGAGATGCCTACCTAGTCACATAGAGAAACCTTAGTTTCCCTATGTATCTTTGAATAAAGCACATTCATTTTTTTATCCTCACTTCCAGAAAGGAGTGAAAAAGGCACTAGTAGCCATAAGAGCCTCCAGGCTCCTTTGGACCAATAATTGGTGATGAATGTACTATGTAGTACTGGGGGGTGTATCCACACAGTAGACATTTCATCATATCCATTAACTGTTATGAGCAAAGTAAACACACACTTTGTCTCCTCATTCATATGTGACCTGTCATATTTTGCCCAATAGAGTTAACTCCTAGGCAGCTGCCTTCTAATCTCAGCACAGATTTTCTCCTCCCTGATTCCACAGGTATATAGGCAAATCTGAAATATACACATAAAGTAAAACTGAAAATTACATGCAGAAAACAACAGCCTTGTAAAGAAAACACTGTCAAAAGACAGTCTGGCCAACAGAACAGAAACTCTCAGCACACATACTATTGTCTAAAATGAAGCAATTCCTTATCTAAACTGTTAGAAGCTTGCCTAGTTTATACCATCCGACCTTTTCTTCTCTCTGCTTAAGAAATGAAGAGTCCTGAAGTCTTTGTCATCAGCAAAAAAGGACAGGAGTCTGCAAATACCTAAAGACTGAAGGTCTTCCTCATCTTTGTGTTGGCACGTCAGAGGGAAAAAAATACATAGATGAATAGCAGAATTTGAATTAAAGCCCAAGATAATCTAAGGGATAAATATTGCATGTGATTTCAAAAGACATCTTTTGGGATATTATGTACTGGGATTCAGTCATCCTGGTTTGCTATCCTAAATCTTCTGTGTAATGTTGCAAGTGAAAATGCCTAAGGCATACAAGATACTACCAGAGCCTACAGTGCTTCAATGAGGGGATGAAACTACAAATATTGCAGCTGTGCAACCTAATGCTGAGGGCAAAACCAATTCACTGGTCTTTTGTGAGCTGGCATTGGAATCAATGTGTTAGATGAAACCTGTGGTCTTGCTTCTGTAAGTCTATCAGAACTATTAAATGCATCATTAAAAATTGCATTCCTGAATGTTCTTCTAAAACACTACTGGAAATATTGTCTATGAGACACAACATTTTTATATCAATATAGTTATCAAATTAATGTTTCTGGGATTATCTGTCAAAACAGCTCAGACTTTATGCTGAGAATTTTCTCCTAATTTTAGCAAGAGATCATTCAATCAGGCAGAGTACATCCATTTTTCATTTAAATAAAAAGTATGCAACTTTTTTTTCTTTTTTTTTTAAGATTTGGGAACATAAAAACTGTTCAAAGCAAACTGAGAGGCTCTAAAAAAAAACAAGAAAAAGAAAACAAGAGTCCTCTGGAATGACATAGTTTTTAGTCACGGAATGCCATAATCACTATGAAAAAGTTTCAGTTGAAATTAAAAAATGTTATTTTCACTATGTTTAATGAATACTAACTACCTAGCAATACACCCAAGAAACATTTAAACCCCAAACCTACATGTTTTAGGAAAGTGCTTTTGTGCTTCTCAGCTCTATACCACCTGAAGAAACAACTGCTAATAAGGAACAAAGTAATTGTCAATACTTCTGTTGAAAATGTGGGCTTTTCTGTAGCTTTTATACATCTTGCCAGGATTTCTCTGTTTAATTTGGTTTTGAAAGTTCAAAAAGGAAAAAATATTCACGAAGAACATAATGATTTAGAATTAAATAGTTATTACTTATTTAAGCCCTTCATAACAAGCACTTTCCTAGGCATTACTTTCTCTCCTTAACTAGACACCACCTTATCAATTTTTCCTTTTAATAAGCTTTTATCAAAATAAAAGCTCTAAGTTTTACTGGTAGAAAAAAAGCACTATGTAAAAGAACCATAACTACACAATACTGAATAGAATAATTATGTTGGTGACTGCCCATTTTCTTCTATGAATCATAATGAATGTTAATCATTAACTGAGGTCACCTGTCCAAAAGCCTGCAATCTGGAGTCCCTGCTGCTTCCACCTAAAAGAAGTTATACAATTAACTTGTATGTCTGTGCAGGTCTGAATAAAACCAAAAGGACTTCTGGCAATTGTATGATCTTTGCCAAACCATCACTTTACAGGATATGGGGCTTTTATTACATTATGAAGTCAGAACTATAGCAATTAAAACATTGGCTCAATGCCATGATTAATTGCAATATACTTTCAGATATAAGACCATTTTCTAAAACATCCTTTATGTGCTATTAATTTTTTTTAAGTAAACAGAATTTTACAGGAAAAAGTATTAGCAAAAATATATGGCATTAATGCCATTTGAGTTGCTTGTCAATACAATCAGCAGGATTACAATTGCTGAATGACATTAATACATTTCTTAAAATATTTGATTACATTTGGGCCTGTCCTCAGGTGTCCAGTTGAATGTCATTATGGGTTTTCTACACAGCAATTTAAAGTTATGTTCAGATGGAAACTATTGAGCTTCTGCTAAAGAGAACAGCAAACATTCTAAGAAAAAAAATGATGCATTCATTTTCTCAATTTAGTTAGGAATTTAATTACATATTCAACTATTTATTTCAGCTTGTAGTAGAATGATTCTACAATTTGAAGAATTCATTTTTAACATCTGCAAGACAAAAACAACAATTCCACAAAACATTTAAACATACTTTTCATCTGAAAAGTCTGAGGTATGAAATTAAGATGAAATTGCTGTCTCCAGAGATAGAGTGCATGGTTAAACAAAGGAAATACTACTGATAACATATCTTTATTTTATTCTTGACACAAGTCTGTATTTTTGTGTGATCATTATTGTTTCAGTCAGCTTATTGCTAAAGATTAGAAAAAACAAAAGTTAGACTGATATATACATCAAATGAGAGATTTCGGGTGGTAGAACATCTTTAGAAAGTTTTATCATTGAAAAATAATGGCAACCTAAAAAATATATCGAACTAAATATGAAAGACTTTGGGAAGGAAATGTCAAAACTCTTGTGCTAGATTTCAGGATATTCCAAATGACATCTTGGAACAGAGAAGACATTCTGATCCTGGCTCTCTAGTTCAAAAGGAAACTTCATTCTACTTGAAATCTTGTCTTAGTGGTTGTTTATTTGAAAATTTTTTCTGTATTCCTTCCTCAATGTATGGTGTAGATTAACAAACTGATTAAATAAAGATGTTTTCCTACACTAGTAAGAAAAGCTAAAACAGCAGATGAGAGAAAATGGTATTATCAGTAGCCATTATTCAAGATTAATGCCTAATATTAAAGAACTTTGAACAAAGAGCTTTCCTTAAGATCTTATTAATAATCTAGATATAAAAATAACCTAGATATAAAAATATATATCACCAGATACTAGGTAGTTTTATGTTTGACCTTTATGCAATAAAGGCCGCCAAAGGCCCATCAGCTGACAGTACACAAAAAGAAGATATCCTCTTACGTTGTTGAATCAGAGCAGAATAGCAAACCACTAATATGATATTGAAAAGGAAAAAACAGTTTTAGGACAACCTAAGTCTAGCAGAACCAAAACACACAGAAGTATAAAACAGCCCAGGTTGAAAGAGACCACCCGGTGCAAGCTTTCTTGGGAAAAGGAGCCTAGATGAGAAATAAAATATGAATGCTGATGTACAAACAAAACTCATACTTGATATCTACAATCCTAGCCATGTCCATTCAAGAAAGTTTAATTCATATTGAAACAAGTTGAGAAAAAGTCTTTAAAATGATCAAAGGAATAAATAGTCATTTAAATGGCAAAAGAATAAAAGCTTTGTTTAGATTGCAAAAAACATGTAGATGAATTTCTAAAAAGTACTGTTCTCCATTAACATAACTACTAGTCCAGTAAAATTTTGGATTGGACTCAATAATTACAGACACTATTCTAGTATTGAAACCCATGCTTCTGAAGCCATGCCCCTGAAAAGCAAGCCTTTGATGCTCCTCCTCAGATTTTATCTCTTGTCATTCACAATGACATCAGAGAAATGAGTTCTTGTTGATACACTATAACAAAGTTCTTGTTGATACACTATAACAACATCTACCTTCCCTGAATACTATTTCCTATTTAAAACTGAGACAGCTGACTAAGTTGCACATCCCACATTTTTCATCAGTCTACTCAGGTACTTGAAAACCACCATGTAAATAAACACATTGCAATACACTATTAAGCAAATTAAAACTTCATCATTATTTATGGTTTTGAGGATTTAGTTGACTAATATTTCAAACAGACTTGGCTAGATCTAGTCTTTCCTACCAACACCAGTATCATTCTATTCTCATTTAGGTTAACAGTAGAATGTTAAGGTCAGTACTACTGAAAACAGTTTTGGAAACAATTCCCTCTTTTTCTTTCTTTTTCAAATCTTTTTTCACTGTCTTACAAACAGATAAACCTTTGGGTTTTTTCTCCACCTTTCATTACTCTAAAGTGATATAGTCATTAATATCTACACTAAACCAATTGATCTCTACACTAAACCAATTGATCAACATTTTGGATTTTATCAAAAAAGGACAAGTTGAACCATAGCCATAAACATCAGTAACAATCATTGGAAATATTTTCATATTAAAGTTCAAATAAAAAACTGAAGCTATCAGAGAATTTGCTAATTTTCAGTGAGTCACTTATAGTAACTGTTACTTACTTCCTATGAGAATTAGACCCAAAATCTGGATTATGAATCTTTTCCTGACAGTATCATTCTGAACAATGTACTAATGCAATGGTTATAAATTTACCACGTAAATAATGAAAACATATATGCTAAGATAAGAAATTAATTAAAAAGCATATTAGTAAGGAAAATCTGCATACCAGAGCTGCCATGGCCCAGCCAGTTTTGTTATAGATGAACTCTAGATTATTTCTTCGTAGATATAACAAGCCACCAACAAGAGAGACCAGAAGTGCCAGTGCAATTGTACCAGAATAGTTAGGAGGCCTGAACACTCTAATCTGGAAAGAAAAATGCAAATACAGATTGTAATAAATGCTTATATACAGACCATCTTCGATGTAAACATAATGGAGCACCTGAAATCTGGTTTCAGAGTCAGCAAGATTAGCCCCTAAATATACTTAAAAAAAAAAAAAACAAAAATAGTACTTTCTTTAATAAACACACTATGAAAAAAGCTCACGCTTAATTTTCAACTGTGCAACTCTGAAACATTATTTCTTCAATAGATTTTCAGGTCGTGTCTGAACCTTCAACTCTTAAGTGTTTTGTTTATAGCTTTGCAAAGCATATTTGATTTATTAACAACGAATTATTACTGCTTATTTTTATCCAGAATTAGACTACATAATATTTAACAAAGCAAAAATGGAATATAATCTGCAGACCACAGAAGTTCTCACAAGTACCAAAAACTTTATTTTTTAATGTGTTGTAGAGCCCCCACTTGATAAAGAAAGTTATTAAGGAAAGATGGAATTTATCTCAGCCTGTCTCAAACCTCAAGGATACATTTGCCTTCAACTTTTAAATTGCTGAAAGACTTACATGAACATCTGTTCTGTCAGCTATCCATTTAGCTAGCTGTTCAGCTGCAAATCCGATTCGCTGCAGGTCAAATGTATCAGCTCTCTTGGGTTTACCCTTCGGAGGAAAATGCATGAAAGTTGGAGCAGAGTTCATATTCAGCTACAAAACCAGGAAAAACAGTAGGAAAAAAATTACTAACACCATCCTTAAAATAAAACACCACAATATCTTCAATAACACAAATTTAATTAGCATAAAAATATCACTTGCCTCCATACATTACATTTTTTGAAACCTCCTCATATACAGTCCTCGAAAAAGAGTGCTCAGAATATTCTTTCCAGTAGATTCTTCAGGATGTTTAATTATTTAGAATGTTTCTCCCCCACAACCTTTTGTATGTAAAAGTATCTTTTTAAAGTTCTCACACACTGTCAAGACCTTTCCTGTAATTGGTAAAACAGAGACCCTGCACACAACCAATCTATTAAAGTATATTAACTTATAATTCTAAGGGAACAAAGTAGCTTGAGATTGTTTCATTACAAGAGACTAACCACTAGTGACTAGGCTTTTTTTGAATCCAAAAAGAACTGGATAACTAGCTTAAACTACATAACTTGCCCTAGAAATTACTGTTAATTCATGTATTGATGCCACTGGAACTATTCACAGTATATATAAATAAAATCCTCAAAAGTGATAAACAAATAGATCTACACATACGTTTGCTACTTGAAATTTTGACCTCAGCTTTGCAAGCTCTGATATACAAAAATGTATTTCACTATATGAAATTCCTCTGTATTCAGACCATCTCAGAAATCATGCAATAAAGCACTTGAAGAAATGAAAATTAACATAACCAAAATCAGGAGTAATACTTAAATTGATGTAATACGGAGCTCTTTAAATAAGGAAGTAAGCTTGTTTGATTCCTGAAAAGTTAATTTCACATCACATTAGCAAAACTTTATACTGAATTAAGTACAGAACTGAATTTATCAATAGAAATTGCCAACTATTAAAATATTTTCCATCTAAGCAAAAAAAATAGCCCCCTTCCTTACTGAAATGATGTGGAAATAAAAAATTTTCCAAGAAAGGCTAAGACATATGTTGTGAAATAGTTAAATAAAGTATTTTTATAAGATACAGAAACATTCGGACATTGTGTAGAGTATGGAGGCAGCTGATCTGGAGATGCATTATCATCTCTATAAACATGGCAAAAGCTGCAAAAATCAAAATCACATTATTTTTTGTGGTTTTTTGCTATGGCATCATCATTACATGACTTAGCATAAATAAATGTAAAATCAGAACAGCATTTCCCTCAAATCCACCTTAAAATAGTCATTAGTATAACTTATTAACAGTCTGTCTCTTAAACAAAACCTTTACATATTTATTCTTAATTTTGTCTAAATGTAAACATGACTTTAAATGCATACCATTTGAAATAAACTGAATTTGTGCCGTGTTACACAAGGAATAAGTTAAACTGGACTCTTCTAATATGTGTTGATTGGCTTAAGGCAAGACCAAACAAAATATTTTGTACTATTATAACCATGCAGGCCACAACACATATGAAGTTCTACAATCTATACAGTCTATAGCTTATACAGCCTTTAATGTTTATAGCAAAAATATCTTTGATTTTAAAGCAAAATCTTAAGCCACTAATAACCATTTTTACACAATGCATTCTAATATCTCAACTGGAAGTAAAAATATTTATTAAACACACTATTTAAACTTTTTAAAGCAACTATTTTAAAAAGACATATTAATCTTTTCCCCTGAACATTTTAAGTCACACACTTCACCAAAAGGCATTCAAAGTATACAAGTAACTTAAAAAAAAGTTTTTCACTCCTCCTAATCTGCATTTTTAGCTTCAATCAATGGATAAATATCAAAGATAAGCATGTCAGTATTTAGTATTAATTTTCAAGGGATGTCTTTTTCCTTGACTTCTCAATTTCAGAGCAGACCTTAAACTATTCTCCAACTTTCAGTCTTCATAGTCAACAAATAAAATGTAAAACAGTCTCTTCTCTTTTCCCTGAAGAACTTCCAGACTAAATATTACTGATGCTGAAGAATATTGTATTACATAAAAGCAATTAAAAGGCTCTTTTACTAAAGAACTATTTTCTCCCTAAAGAGAAAATAAAGGAACTCTTTAAAGAAAATGTTACTTACAAAGTGTTTAATTCTGAAACATGGCCTTAACAATTGCTTAGGAAAAAAGCTGCATATATATTATATATATATATATTTTATATATATATATAAAATGCAATCTATAATAAACAAAGATTATAAACTACACTTGGAAAATACTAGAAGTGATTATTCACTGGTGTCACAGAAACTGCTGTGTTTTTTAACCACGAGGAAATTGTATTCAAAACACGATACACACCTACATACATACAGGAAAAAGATTATCTTGTATTATTTGATAAACTGACATGTACTTCTAAAAATTAACAATACTTTACAGTATTCAACATTTACCTGCTGAAAAACATCTGCCCCTTCGTCATAATCCACTATTGTGAAAAACAGTTTGTTTGAAAAAGCAGATGAATAGCGCCATGAATTAGCCAATACTTGATATTCCTCATTAGCTTGCCTGTTAAAGAAAAGAAATAAATGTATATCCATATGCCATTCACTTGCAAAAAATATCCTATAATCGCTGCAAAGGTTAGGTGAATTACATTTGCAGTATCATTCTCAACATCCATACTATCAATTAAAAAGTTTCAGGTCATTATGCAACTTTTTGCTTCAAACTTGTCATCTGCAGAATCAGAAACGTGGTATGTTAAACTATAAAACAGAAATCCCAAGATGATATTAAGAAAAAGGAATGTTTTCCATATTTAGAAGTCTCAGTAAATAGGACTGGTCTGAGTGGCAAGTATCAAATAAATCTGCTAACAGATCCATGCAAGGATATGCTTATGTGGCCCTTGAGTGTGCTATCAGGACGTACTTGCTAGAAACAGCTATGCGTAAGGAATTCTGAAACTAAGGGACAAATAACACACAACTGTGAAAGCAGTATGTTCCTAAAATAGCAAAGCCATAGAAGTAGAGCCATAGAAACTGCTAAGCACTGGGGAAATGATCCTAACTGAATAAAAAGTAGGCTTGTAAGCAGTATAATAAACTCCAGATTATTTCTCTAAAAGTTGTTTTAAATATGGTAATTTTGTACAACATATAATCTTTTCTATCAGCACTAGAAGGTGATTTTCCACTAAATATCCTCCTAAATAAAATAATGAAAACAAAGAAAAGCAACAAACACAAACCAACTAAAAAACCCACCAAAAAACCCGAAGATAGCACAAACCAAACCAAACAACTTTGCCCTGACTTCACTAAGAGGAAGGGAAAGACAAAAGGAATTCCAGGAGAATACTACTAGCAGAGACATGCTCTAAACACACAGTGCCATAAAACCACAGGTTATTCCACAGGACAAATCTACACACAAAAAAAAAAAAAAAAAAAAAAATCATGGGAATGAAAAACATGGAATGCTTGCAATACTTTCTGATTTAGATAAGACTCCTTTACTAATTTCCATAATCACATCCACTGTAGAGTCCAAACCAGGGTTTTACGACTTGACAACTCATCTTTGCACATGGTAAGATACAGAAGTAGTATAAATAAAATTTATTCTGCAGTTTTTCTCAAAACAGTGTTTCTAGAAAAACAGTTCAATGTGTTTCATGGTGCAGAACACTATTCAAAAGTTGTAAATGCAAAAATCTGTTTGCTGCAAAAGAAACTCTGCACGAAACATATATAAGAGAGCAAAGAAGGGGAAGAGCATTACAGGATCACCGATATCCTAAGACCTTCCCCATTACTCCATAACCAAGATCAACCTTAGACATGATATATATTACATACAAACTCCAGCACAGTGGTGCAGTATTAAGAAATCTACTGTACATTAAAAAAATCACCAAGAGTTACAATGAAAATGGATGATCTCTTACTCCCACAAAGAATTAAATTACATGAAGCACAATAAAACTCAACTTTCACCCTTACTACCTGACTCAGCAAAAATTTGCTGCTTAACACCCTTACTCAATGGGCAGTTTGCAATTAAAAAAGAAAAGAAGCACTTTAGGCATTAGATTAGCTACTTCTACAAACAGATATTACCACTAAGCAGACACATATTCATTGTTATCCTGAAGAGGGCAGTCAGACAACATCAAAGGAATGCTGCAAAATCTTAAGCAGTATCTGTAGTGCACTCTTCTGTTAAAACTGCTATATTTAAGCTGAACCATTTTTATTATAAGAACAAGATGAAAATCAGTTCATCTTGATGCCACCATTCTTCTTTATCTGTCTTTCACTTGTCATGAAACAGTATTTCTGGGAAACTCCACTTATCGCCCCACTATTTGAGAGGACTGTTGTTCCCATTGATCTCTATGTATTTTTCACCTTTAAACTATTTTGAATTAATGGGTAAGATTTAAAGTATTATTTTTCAAAAGGCTGCATTTTTTGTATGTAGTAAGACTCAAAGCACAATTTCCTTCTCAAACTGTAAATAGCAAACCATTCTAGGATGCATCCTCGTAGAAGCTCTTGAAGGGTGTGGAGAAGAGTGAAACCAGGAGCAGCAGGAACACAAATTAAAGGACTGCCACACACAGAGAACTGAAAATCATCCTACACACCACCATATCATTTGCAATTGATAAATTTCTGATAGAATAACATTAGCAACTTTGTGTAGCACTGGTTCATTCCTTTTCAGACACAATAACAGTAAAAAGCATAAGCATTTGACTAAAAAAATTCAGTCTTTAATTATCAATTATCCACTTGACAATATCAACCACCAAGTTTTTATCTACCTGTCTCTATGGTTTATGCCATTCTATCAGCTTGTTCCTAGGAAGTAATGTTAATTGTATAAAATTACTAGAATAATTATCTGAAAATCTATAAAGGCATAAAAGCAAAGAACTACACTCAGTCTGAACTCAACAGACTGCAATGTTAGAACTGCTCATTTACTTGACAAGAGTTTTTGATAGATGGAGAAGATTTGAATGTTATTGCTGCTATAGTCACCTCTTTAGAATTTTATCATAATAGCAATACTAGGAGCTAGTAACAACAGCAATATTGACCAGCTGCCAGAAAATAGTGGCCAGATCAAAAGGAAATGCTACGGATTTACTCAGGAAGTTCAATATACTGGAAAGTAAGCTGCTAAGCAAATGCTCTACAGAAATTCTTCCATTATGCAAGCAGTGCTCATCATATTTTAAAATATTAAAAGTTTTATTCAAAAATATTAATTATGTGTGTGTCTATAGTAGTTAATCAGATTTTTATAATGTGAGCTACATTTAATGAGATTAATTTAATTCTGTTGGTCTGACATTATAGTAAGGAAAATACAAACTGAATATTAGGAAAAGAATAAAAGAGCATGGAATTATTTGAGAAAGAAAGGATTATTTTCTGACACACTATGTACAACACTTAAAAATGTACAGTTGGCACAGAATATACTACCAAGTTACTTATACATTCTTATCCATCTGTTCAAAGTAAACTGTGATCAGTGCTGCAATTTACTTCCAATAAAACTTTTGGCTTTTATTTGGAATGGTATTCCCTAAAACTAAAGGAACAAGGGGCTAAATGCATATTTTGACGTCTTCTCAATGTCAAGAAGATAATGAATTCAGAATGCTTATTTGATTTTGTTTAGCATGAGTCATAATGTCTTGATGAAAAGCATTGAAAAAATCTACAAATGTGTCCAGAAAATTCAGTAAGTGCAACAGAAAGTAAAAACACTCTTTGAAAACCACGTAGGTTTTGCAATCTAGCTATCTGAAAAAGGGGAAAACAAGGTAAAATCCATGCTATTCTATTTACAGCATCCCATGAAAATTTCAATATTCTGCAGACGAAAAGAAGCTATGAGGTCCTCTTTTGTAGAAGTTGCAAAGTAAAAGAATAAAAATTGTGATCTCAGGAAGAATAAGGAGTCCCTTACGACCCAAGTATAAAATTACTGCCTTTTTAAGCAGGACTCATCAATACTTCTATCAAGGTTCTGAAGTGCTCAGGAAAAGCAATTGCAGAACTTTCAACAGCTTGTTCCAAATTTCCTATTCCTTCATTGAACAGAAGTTCAAATGGCAATTCCCTCTCACTACATTTAAGAGACCTGTCAATGCTTTTCTCACTATCTGCTCTTTATCAGCCAGCAAAAAACTGAAAGGCCCTGGATCCTGTTTCTTCTTTCAGATGATGCTCCTTGAGTGTCACAGTTCTTTTTGCTGTTGACCTACTCTTGCATCAGCTACTTGAAGACATATCTCTTTTGAGACTTTTTTTTTAAGCACAGGGAAATCAACAAAATTCCTCTTTTTTTCAGAATTAAAAAACCTACTCTTGGAGGTCTCATTGATAGGGCAGATGTTAATAAAAGTATTTGGAATCTCTTCTCATGTATTTTCCATGCAGAGAATAAGTCACAGTCACAGCCCTTTACAAAACAACATACTACAACATTAAGCTCAAAACTTAAAAATATACAAACTGTATGTTGAATTTTAAATTGCCATATAGATAATCCTGCAAGAAGGAATAGCTTCAAAAAGCATTAACTTTGAACTCATTCTGCAGCTTTCTGCAGTAACTGCAAGCTTGTTCCAAAAGACTTTATTAATAATTTCTAACAGAGTTCAGTCTTGTCACTCAAATGAAACCAAAGCAGTTTTTAGAAAACATGTGCCATGCCTGAAAAGCGGACCCATCTCCTTGTTGCCTTACATATATTTTTTCCATATATCTTACATATACATTATTATACACACATGTATTCATACACACGCACACAACTTCAGCTAATCAATGTTTGTTTCAGTATAACAAATCTAACACTTTTAAAAATGCAGTAGTCTCATCAACGTAGGGTTGAAGAAAATTACTGGCTACCCAAAGTCCTCTGCATTACCAGCCACTTCTACATTTTTGCTTTATAAATCCTCTTTGCACAGTCTGTACAAAACTGTACTTTCCAAGAATCTGAAAGCAGGTTACTTTGTTACTTCCACTGTAAAATACAGTGTAATAAACAGCACAGTTTTCAGCTTGCAGCAAGTTTGTCTCCACAAGTGGTTATCTGCAATTTTTATAGTCTTTCTCTGTTGCATTTCCCCATTTTTCTCCTGATCATTTATGATGGAAAATTTAAGCTTCAAGGTTGATTTGCAATGATTCAAACAGGCTCGATCACCTCTTTAAAGAAAACATTTGGGAATTCACAGGCATAAACAAGCATAGTAGAAAGTATTTAAAACAAAATCTTGTTTGCTTCAAGTAGCTGTAAATTCACAGAGAGATGTATATCTCTGATTTACATGTTTTAACTGCTATCTTATAACAAACTAGTGGCACAGGTCAAAGTATAGAGCCTGCCTACTGAAACTCAGCATCTTTAGCCCCAGACAGTACCTTCATCTTTTCAAGGAACACTAAGAAAAAAATCAACACAAAATATGCACCTTTTTGTTGAGGAGCTTCAGCTGTTGGGAAAAAGCTCAAGTGATCAGTCTCATTCCTCTGGCCCAGATATCCCTTTCTAAATGAAAATAGCCCAGCAATGAATTTGAGAAATGAACCAGACAAAAATGTGAACTGCTTGGTAACAAAGCACCTCTCCCATGCACCAGTATTCAAAGCAGAGATGGTTGCTTCTGCCAGTCAGATAAGAGAAGCAGAGCTTAGAAAGCAAACTAAAAGATTTCATATAATGTGTTTATGGAGTGGTCAGATGGTACAGTAACAAACAAAATGAAGGAGTTAATTATAACAATGGAAGATGCAGAGGAACAGTCAGTATCAGCAGGCTTGAGCTAATGCCCTTTTGCAGCTGAAAATCAAGACACTAATAATCAAGTGAGAGAGGGGCATCACTGAATTCTGGCTGGTAAAAAGGTGCTGATCACTTTAGAAAAACATAGTGGTAATAAAATTAGGGAGCAGATTGTGTGATGTAAGAAGATGAAAGACACAGAAGCTGGCAACAAATTTTCCCCCAAAAATGCATTCAGGTTAGTCCAGTAGTTACCATTTGCCTGTATGCAATACAAAATACAGGCTGAGAAACAGTTCCTTCATCTCTGTGATGATATTCCTGTTGGAGTGAACATGTTTTTTCTTCTTCTTATATACATAAGCATTTTTTTCAGTAGTGTGACTGATGTGGGTAACAGAGATAGAATATCTAGTTCAGTGAAGACCTACAGACAAAGGGAAAAAGGAAGCTAGTCTTCCATCTTGAGGAGACACTATTTAGAGTGAGATTATTTCTGACTGCTCATCCAAACAGATTCATCATCACAGGGCATCAAAGGGGCTTTTAGTATCTGCTTCCAATGTGCTGTTGAAGAATATATACACCAAGAAGAGCATTAACAGGTAAATCAATTAAAACTAAATAAGTTTAATTTCCTGGAACCAGAACAGGTTAATCAAACACATTTCCAAAAATGCATGGAAAAAAACCCATCCTAAGCCATTAGAAACACATTCCACCACCATTCAAGGGCACACTGAATATCTCATCAGTTATTCTTACTTAATTTCCCAACACCAGCTATATCATATTGAACTTAAATAACTGGGACAATAGGAAAACTGACATTTATGCCACCACTAACACAGTTGTAAAGGCATCAGATGGCTTTCGATACTCTTTGAGATCAGAAAATTGGAACTTGGTTGTCCACAAAGCTAGATGAGTTTTACTCCAAATTCTGGTTTAGAATAAAGACAAAATTTCTTTGAAAAAAACTCTAGAAGCATGACTAGAGGCTCTACTAACATGTAAACATAGCTGCTTGTTTTCAGAAGCCTTCATGTGTTAGGACTAGATTGATTCAGACAGGATTGACCGAAAGGATATTTTTTACATATAAAAGCTTTATCTAAATATCTAGAGTCCCAAAGACTTCTTTGTATGTAGCATTTTAACACTAAGTTGATATGATTTCCATATACTTTCATGAAATCATGTGATTTGTGTGACTGATGTTGCAACATCCTCCTTGCCACACAGAGAAAATCCTTAGACTGTCTGAGACAAATACCAAAAGGAAAAGACAAAACATTGTCTTGTGATGCATAAAACAACCATTTTTAGAGGGGCAAAAAGTTCTCATTCTTGTGATAAAGTTACTTTCAGATTTCAGATTTCAGACTAGATGCTTTTTTATATTTGAAATATGACATTGATTATTTTTTTCTATGCAATTATTCCAAAAATATTTTGACAACTAGCAGTTAACTTAAATCTTGGACAAGAGCATCTTCACAGAACATTACAGATTAAGTTTAAAAAAAATCTATTTTTCCTTTAGGCAAAGTGGCTAGTGAATAGCTAACAATCAAGTAAGGCGTGTGTTTCAGTTCTATATATTCTCTCAGTGCTTCTGTCCATTAATTTGCCATTGATTTGAAAATGTCGATTTTCCTGATAATGGTTTTATGTGCAGAATGATCAACCTCATTAAATTCCTTTTATTTCACATGAACAAGTGGATTGCAACTTCACATTTATTTAAACAAACCCAACTGAAAGTAGTATGGTGATTTTTCCTTCATTTTATGCCTAAAGATTTTCAGTTGCTTCTGTACAAGATGTCTAGTCTGGTCTTTCCTAAAATGAAGTTTATAAGCTCATTTTCAGTACAGTAAACAATATACAGTTGCAAGCAAAATTAACTTCCTTAATAACAGCAGTATTTATGTTGTTTAACATGCCCTACAGAAGACCTGTACAGGGAAAGAATTTGCCATGGTCATTGTAATGACAAATACAATGACCCTTATAAAGCTGAACTTGGTGCATCTCTTGTAGCTTTACCCACTGGGTAAATAAGGAATGATATAAAACAATATAGTAAACTTTCAAGTCCTGTATCATCTCCTGAAGCCGAACTCTGGCAACATAAAGAAGAAATACAAAGAAATATAAAACAGCAAAGAAAGTGCTGAACTAAAAATTCATTTCACTTCAGAATGTTGGACAACTCCTGTACCTAATCCTTCAGCTTCACAGTTCATATATGGAGGGTGAAGTGGAAAGACAATTTATATACATTCCCTCAAAACTGATCAACTGACATCAGTAACAGAAAATTAACATAAAACCCAAAAACCTAATAAAAACCCATACACAACTACAGACACCCAAGTTAAAGTTCCAGTTGTAAATGACACATTCCTACGCATTAGAAATCCAACTCACTGCTACATTTACTAACTCTGTATACATGTATTTAAAAACAAGAAATAGTATTACCTCATATACAGCCTACATTTTTCACAGTCCTACAAAATATTTTGCTGCCTATTTAAATAGTGTTTAGAGCTCGCTGCTCAATAATCCTATTTATTGCTAAACACAGTAATTTCTAATGCATATTTTGGTTGAAGAAGGTTTTATTAGCACAGTTTCTGATTTAGGGAGGTAATTAAGTGCATGACTACCTTTCAGTGCCTTGGCCCTAATTCCCTATCATTAGTCATTTTTGGATTAACTTATTGCACTAGGAACTTGCAGAGAGAGATCTTGAACTTAGAAGACTACCAGAGGCACTCGAATACATGTTCAGAATGGAGCTACCAGAACACATCCAATTGCTGTGACAGACAGTAATGAACAATACCTATGACCTCATAGAAAAATGTGTTTGCATGAAAGAACTGTCCAAAGCTGTGAAATCAGAGGGTAAATTACATCTGCATAAGCACCTTGGGCATCTCTTAACTGAAGAAATCAGTGAAGTGTCATATTATTAAATGGTAATGAATTACTTTTATCACAAAATGTTTTTTGAAAGATCATGGTTAACTGACAATAAAATAAAGCTGATTTCTGAAAGAGAAAGTCTTTCTCAGTTGTGTACATTTTATTCAACTGTAATTTAACAAAGAACCAAAGCCTGGAAGAATTCCAAAACTTGACGTACAGATTAAATGCAGTTGAAATGATGCTGTAACAAGCACATGAGCCCATTGACCAGTGAGCATCTACCCCATGCAAAGAACAACCCTACTCAGCATATTGCACATTGATTCCAACATCCACTCGAAAATGGAGGTAAGGAAGATGAAGGTATAAATTACCTGCAAACAGAGCACTGCCGCTGTGGCTGGAGAGCAGTGAACATCACTACCACAGAGTAGTTACGAGGTGGAGCCTTCACAAATCTTCGGAATTTATCCCCATTCATGCGGATGACTGAGCGCCTTGAGCTCCACTCCATCAGCTGTTCCACTTTCTCAGCCAAAAGATTCTGCAATTGAGGACAAGCATGAGGAATGTTTAAGCTTAAAATTTAAGAGCTTTGTACCTATATTCTGCCTTTGCACCCCCCAAACTCCTCTGGACTCGAGATGCAAGTTTATATATAGATGCACGTAGCAGAGTCTAGCTTATAGCATAATTTAGCCTTTCATGTAGTCAACGAGATTTTAAGTATTTAAAAGAATAATGTGGTCTTAAACAGAAAGAATACATAAAATAATATCAAAACAGGTTGCTGCCAAAGGCAAAGGAATAAGGATCACTGCCTAAATAGAAGCTACCAATACAGCAATCATTTAACTTCCATTTAAAAAATTAAAGTTTGAGAAGATGCAGCCTTATTATGTACTTATTCTTTTTAATAAAAATCACAGCAGGATATTGTCAATCACTTGAGTATACAGATGAAAAATGTACCTACAAAGAGAGAGAAATAGCTACTATGTTTAGAATTTCTTAAAAATGTATCATACTGAATTTAAATTCATGTGAGTTTTGTATTTTGCTACAGACAGGACTGCACTTTCATATACTCATCTATGTACATTCCATTATGAGATCAACATTTTAAGCTGACCTCAAGAGTGAGAAGCACAAAATATTTCAATTGAACTACTATTGTATAAGGAAGATCTCCTTGTGTATTGTCTCTTGCTTGAAAGCATTCCATCACATGAATGATTTAAAAGCAAGCTATGAGACATACTAAAAGACAGCCCTCTTTTATCTAACTATTCCTAAGAAAATCTATTTAGGGTTTTGGGTTGTTTTATCAAGTAAGCCTGATTCCACACATGCTCAGCTGAAAGTGTTCAGTTTCCTAAGTTACCTAGGTTCAGCAAGGTTGTACTGACCATGCTCTAGGTGGATTGCTGCATACAGTGTATCACAATTAATACATCTATTTTTGCTTAAGTCTTCAGCTCCCTGCTCACTGGCCCTGTGGAAGCTGCCTATATCAAATAAAAACTAAAAAAAGAGTGGATAAAACTGGAATATTACAACTCAGAGGCTGAGTGCTGAGAGAAAGTGAGAAGGACAGAGAAGGGGGCAGACAGACAAGAACAGAAAGTGAGAAAGGCATGCCAATCAAGAGGAAACTAACTTCAGAAAACTTGAACATGCAAGACCTCTGTTAAAATACACATAAATTAGTGAAAGGGTTTACAAATTGGTCAGGTTCCACTGTGGAGGGGTAGAACAAACTAGCTTAAAAAACATTTTGAGATAGGGACACTCTCAGAAAAGAGAGAATGATGACAGGTAAGGCAAGGATAAAACATACTGTGCAAGAATGACTGAGCAAGAAGACAAAGTGGCTTTTCTGAGAGTTTTTTTAAAAATTGAATGAAGTGGAAAAATTAGGTCATCCAGTAACAATTTGACAAATCAGTAATGCTGTGAATGAGAATAAAGATAGATATATGAGGGAAAGGAAGGAATGAACTGGAAGGATAAAGAAAAATTATATTTTGCCTGTCAGAACTTCCACCTTCAAAATTATCAGAGCCCCTTCGGGGCTGTGCCCTTAGGCACAGGTCATCAGAAGGCTTGAGTCCAAAAGAAACTTTGATGAGTATGGAGTATGATTGTGAACAGTTTGATGAGTATGTATTGTGAACAGTTCTAAAATACCTGCATTAACTTGACCCTATTAAAAAAAATCCTTTAGGTTTTTGTTCCTGTTCTCAGAGTTTAGTTAGTATTTGTAATCATGAATGTGAAGGAGAGATTACAACTCTGTTTATCATGAGAATACCAATGATTAAACTAAAACTATAAGTTTTCTTCTTCTAAATGACATATGTTTCCGCGGTTTTGCTTCAAGAAGATATTATGTAAGTTCTTTTCTTTAAAAAGAATCAAAAAACAGATTACATAAAAATGAAAACTACACATTTGTAAGATTTTCTTCAATTAGCAGCGCCAGGATTACATCTTTGTTCATTTCAAAAGATTAACTCATTTTGCATCAGGCATTCCAGCCAGCAATGTATAATAAAATACAAGGAGCTAAAGGGGATGGGAACTACTACATCCAAAAGCTTTAATTGTTCAAGCTAAAAGATAAATGAAAGAGAACTAGTAAAAAGACATAACTTTTATATTAACATAGGAATGATGCATAATATCCTACTTGGTACAGAAAAACAAATGCTTTTCAGATTAGCCTTATTCAAAGAAAAGAAAAGAAACCCATGAAATAGCATTATGGGTATGAAAGCAAAAGCTTTTGACAGGAAAAAAAAAAAAAGCTTTCTTGACAGAAAGAAAAAAAAAAAAAAAAACAGGAGAGGGGAAAAAATCCAGCTCTATTAGTGCTACACAATTTGCTTCTATAAAATAAAGTTATATGAAAGAATCTTACTCAGGGAAGTCCCAATTCTAGTTTTACTTGGAGGCCAGTTGCCAATAAAAAAAGTCTTGATTCCTTTAGAGTCAAATCCTTTAGATTAGCCACATACAAGGTCACCTTTACATAGCTCTTGTGCAATATTTACTATAATGTTTTCAACCACTTTTATCACTTATTGTTTGGTATTTCCTATATGCACAAGCAAAAAGCTAGTAACTGAACAAACTTTATATGTGTACTACACTAGGTAAAATCAAGCTAATATTTCAGGAGTGCAGTCATTAGGTACAATGTATATACTTGCTTCAGTGCATTCTGAAGAAATCTATTCTTTTCAAATAGAAAGTTATTAGACAGACTGCAGATAGTGGCTTGCACCATAAAAAATTCTGCTATAGGTTACACTTCTCTTAGGTAACTGACTGCACTTCAATATCCTACCAATTTTTTTTTTTTGTACACTTTATTTCACAAGACTTCTTTTGCAGAGTAATTGGAAGAAGAGACCTTGGGACTGACAGCTCTAGAATTCACAGTGCAGACTTTCTGACTTGCAAGTCTTTAGAAAAAGATGAAGGTCTGATATTGATTTTGTCATTTACAAAATATTTTCACAATATATGCTCCTGAGTAAGTTAGCAACCTTTTCCTCATTTCATTTAATAATGAAATCTACGAAATAAATCTGAGAAATGAAAGTTTGCATTTTAGCCATGCATTTGACTTTAAAGCTGAGTCTAAAGGAAATATGACACATTTTAAAATTCCAATTGTCTAATTCCGCTTTGGATCAAAAAGGCACCCACTTAACAGACACTAGACTCAGAAAATTGGTCAATGTGTTAACAGGCAGGGGGCAGGGGAAAGTATTTTAAGTATACTGCAGCCAGCAGACCAGTCTTAAGGATTTCATAATTCAGAATATAATTTGGATATTTTTGTAATAATTTTTTTTTAAGATATAAGTGTAGAAAACAGAAAAACAAACTGTTGAATAAAAGCATGAATTCTACCTCAGTCAAAAATTTCTCCTGTGCAAAAGAAGAGTGCTGAAAAGTGAAGAAAAATTGACAGAAAAACATGGTAGAACCAAAAAGCAAAATTTTTCATATTACCCTAATAAAAATAATGTACTTATATCCTAGAAAGCTCTGTTAGAAAAAAACAATGGTCTATCCCAAATTGTTCTTGCTGTGAAGATAATGAAACTGAACATGTTTTCCTTCACCCTTTACCATCCAACTATACAATCCATACATAGGACTGTCACCAAAGTGAATTTCCATTAGGATTCTAGACACTTACACAAATTTTATTAACTTGCCTCTTTCCAGCCCCTGGGAAAAGTCTTCTGCCAGAGAAAATCTGAAAGTATGAGAGAGTGGCTAAATCTAGCAAAACACATCTTGTGATGACACAGACACAACAACTGTTACTCAAATCCAGAAAACAAGGGACACTACCTCATTTCTACCATATTTCTAATTTTCTGCACCTTTCCACAGTCTATACAAGTAAAGGTCTTATATATGTTTAAACTTATCCATTTACAGAATTCCTCTGAGCACTTACCAGATTTACGCTGATAAATGAAAGGGTTTCAGTTGGAACACATGGGAGAAAAAAACCCAAACCAAACAAACAAAAAAAAAAAAAAAAAATAAAAAAAAAAAAAAAAATCAAAAAACCCCAAAGCCTAAGTAAGAAAGGATATTTTTCCTGAAAAAGAAAACTCTGAGTTTGACGTTACAAATAACTACAAAAGGACCAACAGGCTAACAGTCTGTAAAAGCCCTGATAACATAAAATCAATGGATGAAGAAGTTGACATGTATCATTTACTTATTTTCATTAGCTGATGCCCCAAGCAGAATATAAGAACCTGTATGATCTATATGTGGAAACAAAATGAAAGCTAATTTCTGTAAACAAACAGAACTATAACATTACTTGCTGCTTCCACACTATTTCATAGCAAATGAAAATATATGGCAATATGGCATATCAACATTTTTTCAAAACCAAATAACCCTTAAAATCTGAGAAAATCCCAAATCCAGGAATTTTCTTCCACAAGAAAGAATTTTTAGAAAATCTCATTTTTTAGAAAATGGGATTACTTCATAAAGCGATCACCTATGAAAATTGTCTTTGCTCCTGAAAGAGCGACAGTCATTGGCATCTTTTCCTCAATCCTGTTAAGCAGATGAGCACTCCTCACTGAAATAAAAGCTGCTTGGAAAAACAATTCTAAAAAATTCTTCTTTTATCCCTAAGGCTAGTAAAATATTTTTCCATTTGCAGTTGTCCCTCTTATTGAATAATGAAGAAAGCAAAAGAAAAAAGGTAGATTTCATCTATTATAGGTCTTGATTTCCAGTGATGTGATGAAACAACCAAGCTACCTGTCAATGTGTGACAAGTCATGAAACTAAAGATGTTGGCAGGGCAAGCTTCTGGGATCTGCACCTGAAGAAATTCCCAATTAGGGACTACGTCCCAGTGATCCCCCATCTCCTCTCTGCTTCTTAACCCAATAGAACTCAACATCTACAAGCCTTCCCTTTCATACTCGATGACTAGCAGATTAGCTATTGAAAACACAGCTTTATTTATTCACTCTCCCAAGATACAGCCTACAAGACAAAGCACAAACAACAAGAATCACCTTGTATACACACATGTTGCCTCACTTGACTGTTAATCTTTCTTGCCCAGATTTTCCAAATTTATTTTGGCCCAAATAAGACTGTTGTGTGCAGCGGGTACCAAATAACAAGAAACAAAATACCACACATATTTTCCTAAGTGCTCTGTCTGTCCAGTGGATGTCCCTGATATTTTCAAGATTTCTTCTTTAGACTTCTGTTGTTTTACTTTGCTTTCTGTTAGAATAACCTGAAACAAGTAACTCAAGGCATAAGGGGCTACTGGAAAACAGCAAAGAACTAAGTCTCAATGATTCATTGTTCAAACTAGACTCCTTCCATTTGAAACACACCAGCTCTAACCCTTTGCATTTTTCCAGTTTTAGAAGAGGTTTCAGGTCTTTCTGATGTAGTAGGGTCCTGAATACTGCTCAGTATGTGAACTTGGAAGACTAAGACCTCAGCTCTAGAAAGATAGGGTCAAAAGCAGTAGCATACAATACCTATACTAGGAAAAGTATAAATTAGCCAGGGACTCAATCTACTAATAAGGCTAAAGCATTAGTTACTACCAAGCCATTCCCCTTTCCTGACAAAATATTCAAATTCATTCCAGTATTGCAAATTTCAGTTTCTCTAGTGACAGAAATAAAGTAAGGAGTTTCTAATAATGTATTTGATACTACATTTGCTACTGGAGATGAGTTAACTATAGATTTTCGTTAAGTATTTCTGAAATGATGTAGCAAATTTAAAAAAAAAAAAAAAAAAAAAAAAAGATAGTTTGACTCCCATGTTTCCCTCATGTGTATTTTACCAACACTAGCTAAGGCAGATTGAAAAACCACCCTTGAAACCACCCTTGAAGAAAATTCTGCTTTGTTCACTCAGGTGCATCAAATCCCCAAGAAATGCTAGCTCTGTACACAATTATTTCAGGACAACACTCATTGTAAAAAAAAAAAAAAACAAAAAACCAACAAACAAACCACAAAACAAGGTTGCACTGATACTGCACAGAAAGTATCTCATAAATCTATCTAAAGCATGTAGCTTAAATTCCAATTTATTTTAACAGACTCAATTTTAGTCTTTAATTACACTAAGAATAACAGTATAGAGAAACTAATTGCAATAATAAACATATTTCAGCAGTATGTTGTAGAGAACAGCTTCCCTAAAAATGTGCCTGAAACATTCACAGATATGCAGTTACTGACTCCATTAAACTGGTGGCAGAAAGATGATGGATTCAGCATTCAAAATGTTCTTACATGCATTCATTCCTTTGTTGTCCCTTGGTCACCTGATGCCTGCATAAAAACATCATTTACGCTACCAAGGTATTGGTATCCTTGAACATATAAAAAGTACTTTTATCATTCGATTCGTAAAACTCAGCACACAATAATGGCATATATTTAGATAATTACATATAATATTTCCTACACACTAAAAAGGGAGAAGATAGAAGGCTACTTTCTTGCATAAGTCTTCTAAACAAGATTTCAAATAGCTCATGGACTTGAAAGTGCTAGGAAAGGTAACTTCTTTGATCTGTCTACATCTTCACTCTTCTCTCTAATATTTTCTAGGCTATTCTAAAACCTGGGGAAAAAAATTTAAATATATTCCACTTTTCTCAAAATTTATACCTCTTCAAATTAAGGCAAGCAGCACCAGTAGCTTTACCAAAAATACTTAGTCTCTATTTTGAACTTGTCTTTAAACAGGAATAGAAACCATGGGTCATGTAAAAGTTACAAACTGTAACTTCTAGACTCACAATCCTAGGCCTAATGGAGAACTCCAGGAATAAGTATCTGAATATTCCAGTAAGCAACACATTATTCTGCAGCCATATACTCGTAAACTAATTCTATTGAGAATGACTATCAGTACAGGAAATTTTTTTCTTTGATTTCTCCTCTGCAAGGAAAGAGGAGCATGAGTTAATGCAAATATTACTAACCACTAAGATATGCAGAAATCTGTTTTGATACTTTTTTCCCTCCTCAGATTATTTATTTATTTACAAAAAGCCATTGCCCAAACATAATTGAGAAGTCATGTAAGCTAGCACAGTATGACTGACTTAATATTATGCTTCATTGACTCAAAGTCATTTAGCTGTGACTGAGGATTTGCTTTTTGGAATGAGACACTGATTTTCATCTTTATGCAAAATGCCTACATTTTGTGGCATTATACCTAAAAATGTCCTTTTAAGGCTTTTAAATGAAGAGAATCAAAACTACTGTGGCTTTTTGATTGGGTTTGGTTTGGGTTTTTTTTTTGGGGGGGGGTGGTTGTTTGTTTATTTGGGTTGTTTTTTTGTTTCCTTTGTTGTTTTGGTTGTTTTTTTTATTTTAGCCCATAAGTTGTTCTGTTAGTGGTTTCATAAAAATTTGCTTGATTTCCTATTACATGAAGCTGTCATTTTCTGCACATTATAAAAGTATTAATATTAGCATTTTTTTACACTGTGTGAAATGCAACGTAATAACCTGCATAATGGTTTACATGGATGTATTTCGTCTAGTTGATTTTACAAAGATTGTAAATTGAGTACAATCAAAAATTGACAATTGATTTCAAAATACAAGAAATTCATCCTGTCCTGTATTTAATATTTTTCAAAATTTTCACATTTTATCACAAACTTTATAGCAACTTACATTCATTAAAAATAAAGTTCATCTGATTTAAATAAAGCGTATAAGAGCAACAATATGAATTACAGAGTAAGACTCTAGTACTGTAAAGAAGAGCACAGCTTATTTCAGGAAAGATAATATCTACTGTATTGCATTAAATAAACACGAGTTAAACCATGTAAGTTTTACAGAAATAAACCTAGGTAAGATGCCTTATATAGGCTTTTCCCCTATTATTTTATTTTAATTTTTTTTTTCTTTATAAGCATGGAAGTAATTAATTATATAATGAGAAATATAAAAAAGTGGAATTATGAATTAGAGAAAAGATTCTACAATAAAAGCAGACCAGCTAAACCTCAAAGTACATTTTGCTTAGGTCACCTTTATACTGGAAGGATATAATTCTCAGGAGAGCATAATATAGGACATCCAGGATGATTCCAAGAGTACTTGTTAAACACAAAGGCTAAAAAAGCTCCATTTACTCTCAGCGGAAAACAATTCAGGGTGACCTAGCAAAAACACTGCAGAAGTTCTTGATTAAAGTTGGGAAGAAATCTTTCACTAAATATTAAAATTATGCACAAAAAGTTAAAAACTACTTCTGCACATATATTTCAACTCATTAAGATCAAACTCCTAATTATAAATTACTACATTTTTTCTAATATTCAGAACCTCCAGATTCTTGGGAATTGAATTCAGCCATACCTTTCAGAGTGCTAAGTCTGTATCTTTTAAGAAGATACTTCAAGTTACCTCTGTGCACAATTATTATCTCATTAGTACTATTTTCAAGTATTATTTTCAAATCAAAACTCTTTCTAAATCCAGGACCACATCTCAAAGCTACAGACTATCATGTTTAATATCAACTTACTTGGCCTGCCATTTAAAAATATTTCTGATTTTTAGCTAACATTAAACTTAGCTAAGCCAGCTTTCTAAACTAGTTGCTATTTATATTGCCATTCTGAGTTTCTGGACCCCAAAGGGTTTTTTTGTTAAATTCAGCTTTCTGCAAGAGTCATCTCAAAGTATTCAGCAGCCTGGTTCAATTTACAGCTTAGAATGATGAACTAACTACTGAAAGCCATTCAGGAACTAATACATACTTTGTGTACCTCTCCCTTGCTACAAATGATATTGACTGCTCAACACATTGTTAATATTGTGTTTATGGCTAAAAATAAGTAATTCTTCCCTTCACTTTAGTGTTTGCTGAAATCAGCAGGTAGCCTGATTTAATCTAGATCATTTGAAGAAATTGTATTTCTCTACTAAAAGCATAGGTTTGACACTACAGGAAGACACAAGATATTTTTCCTCCTTTTTCTTCATTCTAAAACTAAAGTCCACAGTGTCTTTGAAAATGAGGTCTTTCTTTTACTCTCAAGCACTGTACTTCAAGATGAAAATTCTACATACAATGCCAGATAACCAGCTTCTCCCTCTCAACTTTATTGCAAATTATTTTTGAGCTGAAATTGAGAGCTGAATCTCTAACTATTAAAAAAGAAAGTGTTACAGAGTAAATCGTAAGAATCTGGTAAATTGGTAATATAAATTGCTCATATACTAGTTTTGTACATCCCAGAGCATGGAGCTCTAGTACCCCATATACCCTAAAATGAAGACCTGGTGCCCTGGGAAAAATTCAAATAGCTTATGTAGTATGATAGGGAAAACAGGGAAATAAACAAAATAAAACAAAAACAAATTTTAAAAAACCCAGATAAAACCAAATAAACCCCCAAAACAAGTAACAACACGATCCAAACAAAACGATCAGCCACCTCTAACCTCTGGGCTACTCCTGACAATGCTCACCTTCACAGTACAGAGTGTTCACTGATGTTCGGATGGAACATCTGGTGTTTCATTTTGTGCCCACTGCCTCCAGTCCTGTCACTGGGCACCAACGATTCTGGCTGTCTTTACCCTTCAGGTATTTATTTACAGCAGTGTAACTCCTCCTGAACCTTTGCTTTTCTAGGATAAAACTTCCC
The DNA here is from genome assembly GCA_018697195.1 of Certhia americana. Classification (NCBI taxonomy): domain Eukaryota; kingdom Metazoa; phylum Chordata; class Aves; order Passeriformes; family Certhiidae; genus Certhia; species Certhia americana. The sequence continues at coordinate 37,553,526 of CM031860.1, forward strand.
AACTCTCTCAGCCCCTTCTCAGAACAATTTCAATTTCAGAACATTAGGTGGAAAGCATGATACTTAAAGGATGTGCACGAAAAGACATCACTTTATTGAACAGTGTTTCCATCCTATTTTTGGGGGTTTTTATGAATGTAAAACAAATGCTACTTTACAGAGCAAGTAGCATCTAGAGAAAAGGTGACTTGGATAGACACCAACAAAATTGCTCCTTTGTTGAAAGTGTATTTGTTCCCTGTTTCACCATAAAGTAATTCACAAAGTGAATTGCTGTTGAAATACCGCCAATCATCTTTCCCCTACTGCCCATTTCTCTGCATATTTGTGAAATGACAAGATTTTATGTTGAAAGCTGATAAAGTAATGATGATAGTAACTTCACAAAGAGGTAATTCATCTCAGAATTTGAGGTTGCTTTGTCTTTGGTGGAATGATACCAATAAATCAGTTTGAAAGGGGTCAAAAGCCAAAAGAGCAACAGAAGCTCAGGATATTACAGGATTTTCTCCCTGAAAAATTAAAAAATTAAATAGAATATGGATTGGTTTTGCTCTCTGTAAACAGTCATGCTAGAGAGACATTTTACAAAGCCATTGATAACTCAGCTCTCTCCTCTGTGGAATCACCACATAGAGACTAATCCCTTAAAGCCCTTAAGCACTGTGCTACCCTGAAGAATTACCCAGAAAACCAAACTATGGCTAATGCTAAAAAAAAATAAAAAGCTTTCTTCCTCTTCTTCAATTTTCTATGTTATTCCAAGCACCAGGTTCCAACCCCTGGAAGTACAGAATAGATGACTGAACACCTACAAGAAAAAGAAGCTTTATTAAAAAAAATCTTATGAAAGGCTAGCTAGGGAAAGCATCAAGAATTTAAAATGAATTAGATTATAAAGGAAGACTGGGAAGGGGCAGCAGCACCTACTGTTAAAAGAAAGAAAGTTAAGGACAAATCAATTCAATAACCATTTAAAATGTAAAATGCAGAGCAAATACAGAAGAAATCAGAGAAAATTTGGTTCTGTAAGAGCAAATATACCAGAATGAAGGGGCAGAAATTAAATTGTTCCAAGGCACATGAGCACTGTTAGGTATTCAAAAATATAACTGCTTGAACAGGAAAACAATGAGTCCTCAATCAAGCATACTGAAATAATTTTGACAAAATTTTCTTAAGAATAACGCTTGCTTTTTTTTTCTTTTAATTGCTCCAACAAGGAATACAAGAGGATGCCGCCCTGATTTTTGTATGTTTCTCTTAGCCTTCTGATGTTTGAAATTTTTTGAGTCAGTTTCTCACGCACTTTATTGTAAATAATAACTGTTTTGCATTCCTCTCTAGAAGACTCAAGACTTGATGGACTTTTGGTTTGACCTGTGGGATTAGAGAGGTGGAACGTCATTCTCCAATCCCTGGTCACCTTTGCAATGATATATATATTGAGGGCACACAATAAATTTGCTTCTTTTTCCTCCTTTCTCTGTGAAGAGAGTTTTTGTGCGTGTGTGTTCATTTCTTGATGAACAGCGACAAGAGTACTTCAATTTTCTTTGTTATAATATAAGACATTTAAAATGAGGGTATATAACATAACAGAATTTTAGAGGAAGTTAAGTGACCTTTAGCAAAATCAACAAATCAGCAGAGTTCTCCATACAAGCAAAGAATAACTAGTTAACTTCATACAGAGAATACATAAAGCATCTGGTTGAAAAATATTCCGGGTATGAGTACTCTGGCTTCTTCATCTTCCAAAACATTAAAAAGAAACCCCACAAACAAATAAAACAAAAAACACCAATCAAAAAATCAAACCAAAACAAACACAAAAAACAACAACAAAAATGCCCAACCCCAAAACCAACACATAGGCAGATGCCATGCATTTGTCTTTTTGGTATTACTGAGAGAATTCTCAAGTACCTATTTCTTATTAGCACCTTAATGTTAATACAAAAGGTTATCTTACTGATTAGTACACTGGGAAGCTAAAAAAACAATTAAATTTCTCACTTGCCTCTTCACAAGTCAATTAAGAGAGTAGTATCAGATAAAAATGTGGTGATGATAAGTAAGTAATTAACCCTTTCTATCTTGTGACAAGGCAGATAAGTACTTTCTGAAATATCTAACTATTCACAAACTAGTCTGTGTAAAATTTAAGAATTTTATAAATTATAATCAAAAATTACAGACAAAATAATCAATCTTTAGAGTGGAAAAAATTGTTACTACCAAAGGCACTGGAACATCTTATAACTACCTATAACAGATACAAGTTTCATTTCTTTAAAATTTCACATGTTCTTTATGTTTTACCCATTAACCCAAGTACCCATAGGATTAAGCCTCCTATGGTAGAAAAGAAATAAATATTATGAAGAATATCATTACTATTCTCACTAAACAAAAAATGATAACGCCAGACTTGGCTGATATAAGACTTCTCAGGGTTAAGAACAACTGCAGATTTAAAACAAAGCAAAACAAACAAAAACAACAACAACAAAAACACCACCCAAACAAAAAAAGAAAAAAAACCCTTAGATTTTTCTTTTGCTAAAGAGGAACACAATTTCAAGATCTAAACAAGTCAAGAAATAATAAGCTTCAATTCTGTAACAGACCAAGTAGAGACCTATGATTATGCTGCATCTAAAGAGAAACAAAAAAAATACTTGCACTTTTGAAGTGTAGGGTGCTTAAGGACAGAGAAAAAAGAGAGAGAAAAAATATTTGGTGGTTTGTTTTCTGTGGCTGATTTTAAGGAGTCTGTTAATATAGGATTATGAAAAATATTAAAGGAGAAAGGAAGCATGACTTTAAAACTTGACATTCCACAGACCTGTCCTAGAACTTTGCTTTGAAAACAATTAGAAGAATAAATCTGAGAAGCACTTTCTCTATTTTTTTTCCCAGCTGAAAAAAAACCCACTTCTCCTAATTGTTCCAAGAATCACTTCTCTGGATTACCTAAATGCACACAGATATATTCTGAAGTCCTCTTTAGATCCCAAGTCCATCATCCTAGAAACATAACAGAGGCAGTACCAGCTCAGGCCACAAGTCAGCCTAGTCCATGTGCAATAGTGGATTCCCACAGAACACTGCAGGCAATAAGCAAACATATTAGATATACTAGTATATAACATCCCAGCCCCCACCATTTGCATCTCAGGGACATCCTGAGATAGAAAACACTATCTTTGTATTAAAAATAACTCCATAAAGAATTAACACTAAATGATTACTGAAATCAAAAGCTACATAATCTTTAAAAGTCAAACAATTCGTACGCGAATAAAATTTACACACTTTCTTGTCATATCTTGGTTTGAAGCTAGATGAAAAAGATCCAACATAGCTAATTCAACATTTTATCTGATATTTAAATATTCTAGTTTTGATATCTGCATTCTTTAAGGTCAATAACACAAATTAAGCACACCACCTTGCAGCACTCCCGTTCAACCTAGATTTTGAAGTCAGTTTCGCAAATAAAAAATGCACCTCAGAAATGCTTACTTATAGCCTGGGGAATCAACAGAAATTTCCCTACAAAAAGTTTTCCTTTTTGAGTGTGAAGGCCTGAATTTTTTCCCACGGAATTCTAAAACAGCCACTTCCCTAGTTCCCTTACAATTGTTACAACAGTAGCCATAACAAAGAACTTAAAAAATTAGAAGACAGGATATGTTGCATCTACTATTTTTTACAGTAGCACCATGGTCTAAGCTAAAACAGGTGCTATTGGAAGGAATACCCAGGAAAACTGAAACAGTCACTGACCCAAAAGCACAGAATTGTTCTTTTCTGTTCACTTCCCAATTTAACAAGACAAAATCATTTATAAAGATAACCTGAGTCGAGCTAACTTGAAAGATCAAGTGAAAAAAAAGTCTTTGATAAGCTTACTGCCCTCCTGCTCCCTGAAGTAGAGTAAGAGGGTGGATCTTCTGATAGATAAAGAATAATTGCTATAGAGAGGAAGATTAGATAGCCCTGAAACCAATTATAAGCGATAAGTAAGTGCAAAGCACGCCAATGTGTTTAGCAACAAAATTGGTGAATATTCATGAACATGCAAGAACCAACAGTAAATCACCTCATTAGAAGGAAAAATGCCGATCAGGAATACTGACATTGGTTGCATCACTTTAAATATAGTCAGCCTGGGAGATTTTCATCACAAAACTTCTTGCAGTCTTAAAAAAACATGCCAAAGAAAAAGTAGATAGTACTTATCAGCTCATTCCAGTTTTCATCTGGCACAATTTACACTCCATGTTATTCAAGGGAGTCAGGGTCTCACAGTACAATAACTGGACATTAAAAAAAAACCCAGAACATTTTCTACAGAACTGTACTGTTCATTCTGTCAAAATTTCCTTTTCCCTGCATTAAATATGTGCATGTACCTAACTAAAATTCTCAACTTACACAATGAGTTTTCTCCCTGTATATTTAGAAGAAAACAGTTATGAAAAACTCTCATCCCAACAAGCCTACAGATGAGAAGAGTAATAGGAATTACATTCAGGTTCAAGAAATCCACTGCAGACATTTCAACTCCTCCCTGAACATTCAGTGAAATAATACATCAGTGACCACAGGGAGGAGAAAGCATCACCAGAAATTAGATGCAATTACTGCCCTAATCCCTACAGACACAAAGACTGAGAATACACTTTATCTCCATTTGACAGAAACCTATCCTTTTACAAGAACACAACATGATTTGCTATAAAGTTTTAGGTCTGAATCACATTTAAAAATAAGTATGAGGCATTACTTTCCAATTTACTTCGCTGGTACACAAGTCCTTATCTCCCACTCCAAGAATGTAGCTAAACTGAATTGAATTTACTCTGCAAAACAATGTATCTAGGACACAATAAATACAAAGAAATTAAAAATAACATAGTTAAATATTCTGCACTATGTACACACATGGAGCTACATATGCAGGACTGAAACTGGAAGATTATTAACCAAGAACACAAATGGGTTGCTTTATACTTCAACTTGACTGAAATAATTTGACTGCCTAAGTGACTTACTATTAGTTTGGTTCACTGGCTTTGGCAAAATATCCAATAATATTTTTTTTAGGTACAATGCTAGAAGAGACCATATTTTCCTGAAAAAGTACTGCTTTGTCAAAAACTATGTGTATGAATGGTTTAAAAGACAAATAAGAGTGCAGAAAGGCAAGTATTTAAAGATTTCATAATATAGAACAGACATGTCTTGTGAGCCAGATGGCTTTTTACCAGCTGCTTGTAAAAGGGGCTGGGAGAAATAATCTGTAGCATGACTAAGTCAATTTGCAGATACACAGTTCTGTCTTCAGGATAAGTTACTAGAATTTGTAACACTAAAGTAAAGCTTCATATTTATACAAAATCAAGTACTCTATTTGAGGTACATTAACAGTTCCCATTTCAAATAGAGTTAACCAATGAGTTAATCAGTGAGAAAAATTTACTCTCCTGGTACTTCTAAAAGGCATGTAAACAGACCAACAGGGAAAAGTAGCAAGATGCGTATAAAGCAGTTTTCAGACAATTAAAACTTGAAATTTCAAAGAACACAAGAAGTTTCAGGAAAGAGTATTACTATTTTAAACATAAATGCAAAAAGGCAATACTTTCAGAGAAGTTGCAGGTTTTAAAGGAAAATTATCCTAGAGAGAATTCAGTTAGTTCCTCAATAAACTGTAGAAATGCCTTAGAGCAAGCTCCACTATCTGTTGATCTTTCCTCAGAGTCCATACTACAGCTCCATTTCACTTTATACCTTTTTCATCACCCATTGTCATGAAAATACTCAGTTTCCCCATAGATATTAATGAGGAGAAAGAGAGGTAAATACTATTGCTTTACTGATGGCAGACTGGGCCATCAGAATTCTTAGAGGAAACAGAGAATGGAAAAGAAATTAAATTTCTCCTTCTAGGAAGATTTCCAGGAGATATTCTAAAAGGAGCACACAATCAGCAGTAATAGGGGAGGAAAGCAGACCTGGAAAATGGTCAAGGGGTATAAGGACAAAGAATGCAAGCTTCTGCCATATATACAGCATAAGGTTGAACAGTATACTCTAGTATGTGCTACAAAGCTGAAAGAAGCAAGAGGTTACCTTCAAGGTGTTAAACAAAAGCTTAAAATAGAATCCATGACAACTGTATTGAAGTCACAATTGAATACAACTTCTGAACTGCAGAGCAGTGTATTTCCTGTATATCACACTGGCATAGAATTTATAGGCTAAATTACGTTGTTCAGGTACAATATCATAGTTCCATTTACACTGAACTAGTTTTGCACAGGAATTATTCTTTTGGTATTTTTGTTATTTATGTAATCAAAGCACTAAGAAATCCTAATCAAGTAGCAGAATTTAATTGTGTGTTACTGGAGAAGCACGTTAGAGACAGTTCTTGTCGCCGACTTTAGAAGCTACAAGTCAAAGAAGACAAAATATGTGAAATTTGCTCATCTATATATTTCTACACATAGAATACAAGAGACCAATGTAGACCATGGATTAACATGGACCACAGTTGCACTGCCACAATTTTTGTCTAACCACTGACAAGATTTTAGAACCTTGACAGCAAAATGGACTCAAAGAAGGATTTCAAAAAAACACTTTTTGCAGTGCTTTGTGATGTGTTATTTCAATGGGAAAATAATAAAATTCATCCAGAGATACTTGATTTTAAGATTTAAATGAATAGACAACAAAGAAGATGCAGGATAATGAAGAGCAAAAAGTTGGTAAAAAAATTGCTTATGCACAAAAAGGGTAAAGTTAAATATCTTCTGTAACTTTTGTTTACTATTCATAGTTGCAGAAGTAAATGATATGTAATCTGTCACATATATTGATGGACTAGGGCTAGAAAACAAACAGAAGACAGATGTGGTAAGTAAAACACTGTCATTTTTTCAAGTTTTCAAAGCTGCTATTGCCTTAATATTCATTAACTGTAGAGAATCTTTATTTTATCCCCGAAGCCCTAATTATTGTGAACCCACACTGTCATCTACATTTTTTTGCAAGACTGCATCCTCTGCCTTTTCAGAAAACTTAATTAAATCTTTAATAAGCCAGTATAAATGTAAAGGATGTGGAAAACAAAATATCACCTTATGCATATTTATTAAATTTCTGCAAACCCTAAAGCATTTCTCCCCAAATTAATGGTATGGAAAAAATTGATTTCAGTTTACCTACGAATTTCTTTTCTTGCAATAATTCCATCTGTTCTCATGGAAGGGACCTCGGTACAAAACAACTGAATATCAACTTCAGAACTTGGTATCAACCCCACAGCTGATCACTTCTTCAGAAAATTGATTAAAACAATGCTGCTTTAATCATTGTGTGAAATTAAGCATGAAATCTACCCACCCTCAGCAAGTGGACACCCTAATTTTCATATTCTTGCACAAACTGTAGCATACAATGCTGCTTAAGATCATTAAGGAAGTTACCAATGACAATCTAGTGGTGTTACCACCAAAGAAATATGAACACTGGTGTTGAAACGTGATAGCATAAGCACAATTTCTAAAAATACTTAATCCAGTACAGTTACTTCAGGTAACTCATTAACTCATAACCAGCAAAGACCATAAGATAGATATAACAGTTTACTGAACTGAATACTAATGGCTGCATGCATGCAAATAATGTTATTCTAATTCTTATTATTCTTTCAAATAATATTAGCATATTTAAATCATCCAGGGGACAGACAAGGACAAAACAATATTCAAATGTTGCAAAGAATTGAAAAACTGCACTAGTTATGGAGAAATTACATGAGCTCTTAAAAAAAAAAAAATATTAATCTTAATTCCAACTTTGAGGCTTGTGATAAAAAACCTATAAATTGATTGATTGATCAGACATCTGCACAGTGTTGATTTCCACAGGTTGTGGAAAATTTAACAGCTATGAAAGCATGACTTGCTTTATTCATCTGGTCAAACTTTGAGATCTACAAATGGCATTTATAATGTCAGCACCAAATTTCAGTGCTGAGCACTCTGATAAAACATTTGGCTAATATCCTAAAAAAACTGTATCCAACCACCTTTCAAATACCCAAGGCCCAATGATTACCAAGATAGTGGATAGACTAGATCTGCAGTGCATGTTTTGTTCTTCAGCAGTGATATAGGAAATGATTCTCATTACCTACCAATGCTCTATACCATGCCAGAATGATAAGCATGAGCAATAATATAATGGGCTAATTACTTCCTCATTTCTTTGTTCAAAAATTGCCCTCTCCTCATCAGCTTAGAATTGGTATTCATTTTCAAATGGCTTCCATACTTCCCTCATCCCCCCTCATCACAGTATTCCAGGATGGTCTTGTAAAAGTGACCTTCACACTTTGTTCCCAAGCACAACAGAGCAATCAGGTGGGTGAGTACAAAACAGAGAAATACTGCACCATTAGTTTTTAATCACAGGAAATAACCCATGTCATGCATAAACCTACTTGTCTCTAAATGACTGATGGAAGATGACCAATATATTAGACTTCAAGACTTGTAGAATCGTCCCATTCAAAACAGTCCTGTGAAATGAACATCTCTTATTAGTAACTTCAAGATCTAATAATGACTCTTCACTGCAGCACCATTCCTTTTATCGGGATGTAATGTAGTTTCAATTAAAATGTTTTTTAAAATCATACATTCTTGATATTTATTGTTTTAACAATTTTAAATGTTGTAGAGGTCATCCCATTCAACGTCCACCTCAAATCCTGGTTAAATTCAGGAGTTTCCATGGTCTGCTGAGGACATTGTCCAGTAGAGTTTTTAGATCTACAAGGATGGAGATTCTGCAACTTCTATAGGCATCCTCTTCATTATTATGTTTTCCCTTTAATTTCCGCTGAAAATTTCCTTCCTGCACCTTCTGGCTCTCTCTGTCATTTTACTGTACAAACTGCTAGATTATGTATAACACATCCCTTCCTCGTGTTTCTTGGAAAAAAACTTAAGGAAAAAATGAAGAGCTCTGATTTTTCACCAATTCAGAAACTGCATGATTTGCAGAGTGACAGTTATCCACAGAAGGGAAGAATCCCTGCTCAAAGCATGTACAATATAAAACCTATATGATCTGAAAAACTGATTAAGTCTCATATACCATATCAGCTATTTGTGGGCATAAAAAGAACCAAACATGTTTATCATAATAGTAACATACACTTTCAGTTATGTAAATTTAAATCTCTTCTAAGTCAAATGGCTAATGGCCAATTCAAAGGTGAAAAATCACACATTTACTCCTAGGTTAATGTTACTTAATTCCTCTCAGTCCCAGAATGCTAAAACTACATTCAGTTTAAGACCATCATCTATAAAAGGTCCAGATATCAACCCAATTATCATTAAAGAAGTATGTGCTTCAGTAAGAGAATGGCTCTTAAGCATCTGCAGTAGAGAGGTCAGTATTTGGTAGTCTTAGTGCAACATACAGCAGGAAAAGGAGAATATTACTCTTAAGAATGCTGACCCACTGTGAAGAACATGTTTCCATACTACACTGATTAAGATGTAAACAAACCCCCTAAACAGTGACGGTAAAATCATCACTGCAATCCAATTTGTGCATAGCAAAATATAGGTCTGATTACATAGTAAGTTTGAATATAACTGATTTGGCAGTTTCACTTCATTCACTACTCATGGCTAAGAAAGAGAGAAAAAAAAAATCTGCTTCAGGCCAGAAGCAGTTTTTGTAAAAGAACAAATTAACTATGAAGGAAGGTAGCTGCAAAGTCTTTTGAACAGTAACTCTATTCAGTAAATTCAGAAGTATGACAAATGGACAACACTAGATAGTAGGAGAGATCAAAAGCACTCACTTTCTTTGACAGCGAAATACTTGGCAAAGATGAAGATTAATAAAATGACAAGGTATAAGACTTACTTGTCAATCCTCTCCTGATACAGTTGCAACTACAGATGTATATTCCTTAACAAAGTCATTCTGTAAAGCATGGAAGCAGGGATGCAAGACCTAGGATTGATGAACTAGTGAAAAACATTAGGCCCAAGAAAACCAGAGCAAAAAAACAGTTGAAGGGTGGAAGATTACAGGTTGGTGAGGAGATAACACTTCCCCTCTCTGGGTACCCATTTGCAGATGTTTTTAGAAAAAAAAAAAACTGGACTAGGTGAACTCTGAATGAGTTAAGCCATTCTTACCCATCTTATATTGAGATCCTAGACGATTTGGTGTTATAAAATATTCAAAGCACAGAGAAGTTCTAAGCCACTGCTCAGAAAGGAATTAAAAAAGATGTCTTCTGATTATCGCAATATGGCACATGGTTTCCTGTTCTGGGAAAAGATATCATCTGAACCACTTTCATGCAACAGAACACAGCAACAGAACAAAAATCACTTCCATGAGGGCTCCTGTCAATAGTTGGATAACAAGAGAGGCAACGATTAGAGCTTAATGAATGAGAATCATCCCTTTTATAGATTAGAGCAGAGAGTGATCATGATGAGATCAGAATCCATTACTAGCGCTATGTATTTCAGGGAATTGCAATAAAGACTGAAGCAGGAAAAACAAAAGCATTTAAAAGAGATCGTATTTGTTTTGATAGCATTTCACACCACGTCATCCCATTTTTCTCCTCCAAGTGTAGCAAAGTATGAAGAGTTTATAGAGCTAATTCCTGCAGCCTAGTTTGAATTTTCAGGGAAGAAATGCAAACTCAAAATCTACAAGTCACAATGAAGACCTCCAAGCCAAAAGCAAGGAACTTATTAAACCTCAAAGACAAAAGGAGGTCACAGAGAAAAAGAATCATGCTGAGTCTGTGAGAATTAGTACACTTTATGCCATGATTAGAAAAGTCGGGTCCAACAGAATAACAATCTGTGTTGAATATCTTTAAAACTGAATGTGTTTTAGTATCTTATGATTAGAAATAGTAATTGGGGTATCTGAAGGATTTATCCTTGTTGTTACTTCGCAGCGTTTGGAAACACATTTGGAGAGCATGCGACACTTAAGAATATGCTAACAATCAGAACAGAACCAGTAGGAATTTCCACAAGGAAAACCTGAATCACATGAAATAGCAACTATTTTTTTCTGCAGTGTGAGCTGCAAAATAACTTTATAAAACAACGATTTATCAACCCAGAAACAAATGAACGATTCACAGGCAAGTTTAAAAATTTAAAAGCTGAAAAATAAATAATTAGAAAAGGAATTCTTAAATTTCTGTCTTTACTTTCAAGGGGTGTAGACCTGGAAGGAAAGCTTACACAAGGCAAATAAATGAAGTAGGACTGAATATAGCATTCAGTCAACTCAGCAATGGGGAAGAAATCAAATAGTGGCTAAAGTAGGCTGATGGCAACTAGGAGGAAGAAGAAAATAGTATGATGCAGTCCTTCCTGAATGCTGTCTGTGGAACCCATTTGGCTCCTGACAGGATATATCTGTATAAATACCAGCACCAAATGTGCACATGGTCTCTGATTTCAGAGTAAATCACACAAATCAGAAGTTAAGAGAAAAGATGAGTACCAAATAATGAAATCAAACCCTTGATTCTTTTCCACATTTATCTCCAGATATCATGATTACAGGTGTGCTTTCCTCTCCCACTCCAAAGAAATCCAAAGGGTTTTACAGGAATGAACAAAAGAAAAACTTCAAAACAATACAGATCTCTTCAGAGACATCAAAATTTTACTCAACCTACTTTTGCATTTCATTCATCTCTCTCCTTAGAGGAGAGCAAAACATGACAATATATCTTAGAACAGATATAAAACAGATTGTGGGAATACTTTTGAAATTCATCTGTACATACCAAGAGTAGAATGTCAAAAAAAGGAAAAATTTAAAAATACCAAAATCCTTGGGAAGAATGTTGCAAATATTTTTAGAAGAGATGAAACTAAAGGCTATAAGGAAAAATCTAGATAATCACAGAAGTGTGACACTAAGTAAGAAGAGAAGTATGATGACAAAAACCATACAAAGGAAAAACACCATATGAACAAAAAGTAGAATCACTGGGAGTTACAACATTAATAAACAGACTGGAGGAAAAACAACACAGTATTACAAAGAATTAAACTGAAGCCCAGAGACATAAAACCTAACAAAGAAAGTGAATGCAGACAGTCTGAAATTTGACTTTGAACAGACTAGAGAACAATTTTTGGCAGAAAATACACACATAACTTTCCCCAGGGCAGCCACAAATGTTCCAGGAGGAAGTCTGCTCTCTTGAGTTGAGCAGGCTTTAAGTTTGCATCAATATATGTGAATATTCTATTTTTAGAGAAAATAGAAAAAGCTAAAATAATAACAAAAACTTTAAAAAAATAGGAACTAAATTATAAGAATCAATCCACACACTAACAAAAGAACGCCGCCATCTGGGATACAGGAAGGAAATAAGGAGACTTTTAGGTTAAACTGAATATGAATGCAGTCACAGGAAGAAAAAGAAGAAACTTTTCCTGTACCAACTTGAATTTGCAGCTGGTGAATTTGCTTTGGAAAACAACTTATACTTTGAAAAACAAAACAAAAACATAAGTGGAAAAGGCAATGGAAAACTGTATTAGAAGATGACTACAAATGTTAAAAATCTGCAGAATCCCTATGAGAAGAAGAATATGAGAAGAGACAGACCTACTATTCTGCTTTTTCTTTATGAGCATTACAGCTAGATTTGCATAAAACTAGAAAAATATGCACCCTTGCATCCACACTTTTTCAACACCATATGATGCTGGCATTGTCAAAGTTTCAAAAGACACAGGGAAACTGGTTTGTTTTTTTAATATTTGCAACCATTAATATTTGATGGACTTCTATTATACATTCAGTTTGTTCTACTTTCAGAAAATATCGTGACATACAGAATTAAATTTCATAAGTCCTTTTAAGTCTAACAAGCTTTTGCAGATAGATTTTGTCAATCATGAGCACTTACAGCATATTTTTTTCAAAATTAAATTTACTAAATTTGACACACTATTTGCTACTAAGAAAGCACAGAGCATATAAAGACCACTAATTTTTCCAAGAAGAATTTAAAAGAATTTGTGTTGCCATACCTCAAAAATAAAACAAAAAAAAAGAGAAAAGAAAAAGAAAAAACAATGTATATGCCTTTCTTTGTTATGAAGTGGAAAAAGCAAGAAAAAAGGAAAGTACCAACCTTTACAGTTTATAAAATGGATAAGCAACCAAAGATTTTACACAGGAAACCAGTTACATATCTCGCAATGGATGCCTTTAGCATTAGGGGCAGTCCTATCAATGTCTCTCTCAAGCTGAAAACTTAGGACAGCAAATTTCTTTCTTCGACAAGGATTTCAGAAAGTAGTACCTTGTTTCATTGCTTCACATGAAATTAACAAAAGCCCACTTTGGTTTTAAGGTCAGCTGTTTCAGGATGAAGAAATTATTTGAATTTTTTTTTTTTCTCCAAATATCAGTCAATTTGCCTCTCAAAAGAGAGGTACAATTTTAGGACATCAATAGTAATTATCAAAAACAATCAAAAATATATACAGCACTTTACATGGTTAACAGTAGCAACATGATCCTCTCAATTTAATGGACAACGTACTAACAGACCAGAAAGTGAAGGTTCCAAAGCAAAGCATGGAAACTAACAAAAATCCTACTTCATATAATTCACATTTTCTCTTCTTGATAGAAATGACAAATTGTAACACAGAAATGTTCATATGACATAACTATTTAATCACTAAAATTTGGATGCAAGTTAAAAATGTTGATTTTTCCTTCTTTCTTTTCAGGATATGCAAACCATCCTTCTTCTTTTTCTTATGATAAAACATTTCAGTAAAGAGACTTTACAAGCAATTTTTAAAAGTTAGAAAAATAGGCAGCAGAGAACGTTTTGAAGGCATCACAGTTAATTGAGTGTAAGCTTCACTTTTAAAAATTAGGTAATTTATTAGTTATATTACAGCCATTACACCTATTTTAATGTATGTTTCAGAGTACTATGTCTCCTAATACTTTTTTAAACTTTTCATCAAAACTCATGGTCATTGCGAGAGAAATCTTCATTACTTCACTGTCATTTGATTGTTAATGATTATTCATAAATTCTTTACCGTCTCTGACATTCACTCTCCATTGCTTTATTTTATTGTGATATCCATTCATTGGTCACTTTATTTTCAAATTGGTTACAATTTGCTATTGTCCCTAGCAAATTCTATTTTTCAAGAGGCAAAACCACACAGATAAATACAATAGAATCACTAAGTTTAACATTCTTCCTTATGCCTAGTACCTCATCATCTTCAAACAACAAAACCTTTCGCCTCTCTCAGCAATCCACATGAGGTTCTGGCACACTTGCCATTTACCCATACATTAAGAAACAAGTATCACAGTTTCCTGAGCAGGAATTCCTTTAATCAGAATACTACCTTCCCAGTAAGCAGTTAATTAGAAGAGAAAGGACATATCATGGTGCTAAGTTAATGAATGGATTCAATGGTTCAACAGGAGCTAGACAATCTCTAGTGGCAGATAAAGCACTTAATCCTTTTAATAGAAAATAATTACTTTGCACTTTTTAGATCTATTTCTGAGTAGTTTAAGGAAAAACTATTCAGACACCAGCACGTAATTTTTATCTAAATTAAAAAAAATATGCGATTAGTAAGACTAAAGCAGAAGTTCATTGTGGAATATTAGATCACGACTGTACAAGCAGTCAGGAAGCTTTAGTGCACAATCTAATTGTAAAAATATGTTAAGAAACTGCCATTTAAACACCAGTACTCAGTATTATTTTCTATGTTGAGTATTAAAAATTCAGGTACCTTATAGTGAGTAACTCAACAACTTCCATTGAGGAAACTGGAGGTGGAATTAATATCTATGTTAGAAAAAATAAAAATACGATGTGCTTACCAAAATTACATTTCCTTCTCACAAAAACATTCTCATAAGATCATGAAGTCTAAATTTTTACCTTCTGAAATTAGCTCCCAAAATTCACATGAAATTAAATTTCTAATTCCATGCATTTTTCTGGTTCTAATGATGGAAACCAGCTAAAAAGTGTCTCTCTAAGCTCATTTTAAAGCACACTTTTAAAATTTTTTGTAGAGTCAAGACTCAGTGTAAAGACTTTCCTCCAGAACATTTTTACTATCAAAACAGTTCATTAGATTCAGGAAAAGTTCCATTTTCACTTGGGAGGAGTACAGACATCAAATTACTTTTGAAAACAAAGCTGCTGTATCAGCTAATGAACTCATAATTTTCTCCCTCATGCAAGCAAGCATGAGTTCTGCATGACAGCACAATGCATTCATCGCTCAAAAAACCTGATGTCACTGTAACTGAACAGCTTCAGCTTGTTTTCTGAAACACTTAAGACACTTAAGACACACGCTGATAGACGAATACACGAGCCCGACCATAACTATATCACTTCAATGTGGTGGGACAAAAAAAATGCAATTAAAGATTAAATTAAAGATATGTTTTCTATGATTCTACATGTCACCTGAATGTGCAATATATACTTGAATTTACAACCTATCTAACATTACTTACTTGAGGCTCTTGTAAAATGAACACACCTAAGGTGTCGTCATATCTATCCTAACTTTATGAAGGGGAGAAGGAGGGAAATATTTCTGTTCAGTTCTTACACAGGTGGGACCATCTTCATCGGTACTGCTACTGATAGTAGCACCAGCTACTACTGATAGCCCCACAGGTGGGTAAAGCACCAATACTACCATAACAGAATTCTAGTACTTTAGGATTCACTGCTTTTTGGTGTAGCTCACTTGCTAATATATCTTCTACAGTATAAAAAAAATTTGCACTAAAATTTATCAGCTTTAGTGCCTCTCCTCTCATTGATCATTTCAATAAAACAAAGTCAAATAATATGGTATTTGACCATCCATAGGTTAAATCATTATAAGTCTTGTGCTATAGTCTCTTTTGCTTAGTAACTGTAAAGGCAATGAGATACTTAGATTAATCCACACAGAGCAGTTAATTGAGGAATTTGAATCTACAGTAAATAGAAATACAAACCAGAGTGGGCAATTCTAAAGTTGAACAAGCTTCTCCTGTCTGCCACCGGGTAGTTAAAAAACATACTTATATTTTGTGTAATCTCCCCTTGCTTGGATATTACATTCTTGTAATATCCATATGGCCTGGAATACTGAAAGAAAAATGCAGATTTGAGAACCTTTATATTCCCACCAAGACTTCTATTACCTTTAAATATTCCAGGGCTGGCTCTCTGAGCATTGGGCATAATGTATTCTATACTTAGTTCCTTCAGCCACCTCCACTGTCACAGGAAGTTACAACTGAGAATGTGATAGCTGCTTAAATGGAGAAAGCAAGTGTACTGAGGTTATCCTGAGAAGCCCTCACTACTTTAAAGTAACCTTGATTTCTTTCAGTGCCCTCCCAACTGGTTTGGCAGGCTGTGCTCATGTCCAGATGGTGGACAAGTAAACCTACTTGAACAGATTGTATTACAATGTTTTACACTGAACAGTTATTGGATTAAATGTATAAATAGCTGTGGGAACCCAGGACTTTCCTCTTTCAAATGATCATCATTCAGCTAGAAAATTATCTTCCCTCTTGTTACTCTGTGGCCCAGTGAATTCTACAGCATTCTACAAATCTCTGTGTCAGTGTAAGAGGACAGTTCAGAGTGCAAACAATGCTCTAGAGGGGGAAAACAACTGATATACTTCAGAGTAGGAACTTTTTGAATTAGTACAATAATGAAGATCATCTTAAGAGGACCCAAGCACCCAAAAGAACAGACAGACAAGTGTTCAGGGCACTTTATGCGAAGAAGCATAAAATTTCCCAGAAATCAAATTAATATCAACTGCTCCCACAGAAACTCTGCTCATCAGTTTCCCAGACATGCTTTAACCACAATTCTACTGTAGAAAAGGTTGAGATGTCATATTTAATTGAAAATTTAACTCCTATTGTGAATGTTACATAGCACACAATGACTTAAGGAAGCTTAGTGTCTGTGCACAGAATGGGCTAAAATACAAGACGTCAAATCAGATGAGGACTATCCTTTATGTACTAAAGCAGAACTTCAGGTAACTATTACATTTAAAGAAATTGTGTTATGTTAGCAGCCTCAAGAACCAATATGCAGTTACATGAGAGCATTTTAATTTAAAATTTTACTCCAAGAGCTACATTGTCCATGAAGTCTGGTTAAAGCACTTTGATCAATTATAGCACCTAAAGTTACAGGACAAAAGTCCTCAGATGTCAATACCAAGGCAAATGCTATTTCATCTAGACCAAGGCAAAACAATGTGTATACGTACATGTGTGTGCATATACAGGCACACCCCCACACACATCTCCATTGACTGATTAATTCAGCTTACAGGAAACAAAAAAATGGAAAAGATTACAATGCATTTGAAGTGGAAAATGCCCCTGACACACTACAGCGAGAAGAAAAATTTTCAGACCCCTTGAAGCGGCAAAATAGAGCTTAAAGAGTAACAAGGAAATTAGGTAAAAGAATGTAAAAGTAGACAGTAGATTGTAAATGTAGCTGGAACCAGTGGATAAACAGATAATGAGGAACCTATGTGGTTGTGTGGCAGTTACATAACACAAAAAAACAGCACATGCCCTGAGGAAAGTTCAAAGCAAACTTACAATTTTGGGGGCTCTCAGTGAATACAACCACCTTTAGATGATCCTCTAAGACCATCAAAAGACTTCCAGTAAGGGGCAGAGACACATAAATTCATTCTAGGAAAAGCAATGTTTAGGTATCAGCTTGGAAGTATGTTATAGTGACTGTGCATGGTCATGATGGACTAAATACCCCGTTGTCAAATTTCATGATACACATTCAATAAAAGGGAAAAATCCTCTGAATGTGTGCAGCACTGAAATAAAGAATGCCTGCTTTCTAATACTTCAAATTGTGCTAGAAAGATTATTCTCTGGCTGATTTCAGTATCACCCCAAACCAAAAAAAGCATAAAGGAAATTTAAAAAAATATAATATCTGGAATCTGTCCAGCAGATATCAATAACTGTATCTTTTATTCTAAACAAATTGCCCACTAGTCAGTGCACTCCTATCAATAAATAGAGATTTGAGTAAAAATTTAAACAAGAGCTCCCATTCATACCTAGCTTAGAAGAAAAAGTATGTCACAACAGAAGGAAAATATTTATGCAGTAACTTCAGCATTAATGCACTATTCCTGTCCTTTTCATAACAATTCCTGTCTCATATACTCAATGTGCTGGCACATTGTCACTAACTGAATCCACCAGCTGTGGACAAGTAAGAGGCATAACAGTCCTACATCATCAATTCTGGACTGAATTTCCTGGGAATTCTTGAAATTCCTATGAAATTCCTACCATTCACTTTCCATTTCAATTGGAAGCTTTAGTAGAAATCAGGCATAGAATAGAAAAATGGAAAAAGTTTCCACTGAAATGTTTTACAACTAAGACATCAGCTATCAAGAGTACAAAATAGAGAGATTAAACAATTTCAAAGTGTGATGCAAAAATAATATAGAATTCAGATAACGACACTACTAGTTTCCACCCTCTAACAGATTCCAGAAAGATTTAAGGAGACTTACTTCTGAGTATTTGGCCACTGAACTTGGCTTCATAGATTTTTATTTTCCCATACATATTTTTTTCTATCCTTCAGCCCAATGATAAAAAAAAAATCGTGCTTTATCAAGGATGTTAACTTCAGCAAGTTCCCTCTATTTTCCAAAACACAGGAAAAACCGGAAACAATGTTCGGGAAACATGTGATGGGATTTCCATTTATTTAACAAGAATGTGAAATGTTACACCAGACATGAGGTTTGCATGTGAGGCTAACTTATTTTTCACTGACTAGATACAAGGATAGAAGCTAACCAAGTTCATCAACCACAGGCATCTGCAACACAGTAATTCTACTTCACATCCAACTTTTAAGTTGCACAGACATAGCAGTAATGGAGGAGAAATGATTCTCAATGATCTCTTATCTGTATGATTCAAGCTAACTGTAGCTTGAATTCCTCTTTGGAAAGACACCTAAACATATGTAGATACAGCTAATTTATTCCTTCACTGTATGCAGCCCCAGCCCTGCAACTCCTAGGGTACCTAGAAGAATCAGTCAAAACAGACACAGGTATTCTACTTGTATTCAAATGCCTTCTTTATCCTGTTAGATAACCTTGAAAAAAAAAAAGTAGAGAAAGGAACTGTCTCAAAAAATTCTGTTTGCTCCGCTTTCTTACTCCCTACATTAATCCCCCAGGAAGAATCTGAATCCCTAGCTATGTCTTTCATAGAAAGACAAAGATTCACGGTAAAATACCTTAAAAGGATTAAAAATAAAAATAATTTTAAGTTTTATATTTTTAGTGTATCAGTAACCCAATGAATCTAGTAATTATGGATTAAATTAAATTTATATTTAATTACTCATATCATTATTCATATTTATATTACTGCAGTTTACTACCAAAAATATAAGAGGGTTATATGGACCTGATAAGTAAGAAAAATAAAAAGACCAAAATATTTTAAGCAATAATTTGAACCACTAAAGCAAACAAAGACAAACAGCTACAATTACCAAGGAAAGTTTAAGCAGTATTAACTAAAAATACCTCTTTTACTTTACTGTTAAAGTGCAGAAAACCCTCTGCAATATAACAATTCATTATACTAAACAGACTCTTGCAGGACAGCAAAGTTTTGAGTTAAAGGCTTAGCTTTAAATTCAGAATGCACCCCAGCCACTGACAAGATCTAAGAAATAAAATGTGTTAAAAAGCCTGAATGTGTATGCATGATCTAAAAATAGGAAAATATAAAGGGGATTAGTTAATTAATTACCTGAACAACTGTCAATTATTTTTCATGAAAAACACGCTAAGTATCAAAAGACTTCACAGAAAAATCAAGTTTACTAAAATGTTTAGTATAAGTTATAAAAAAAAGCCCAGAAATTAACCTTAAAATATAAATGGGAACTTCACAGGATTAACTAAACTTTTGTTTGACAAGCTCAAAAATCTACATTGAAGAGATATTTACATGGCTCAGACATGAATACATGCACAGCAAAATCTCAAAAAGCTAAACAGAAATTTCAATATCCAAGATTCAGTAGACTGTCATAATTGGCCTTTTTAAGGTAATTGGGTAACCAAAGCAGCTGAACAGGCTAATTTTCTAATAGCAGAGAACACAGCAATAGTGATTTGAAACTATGAAAAAACCAAAGTAAAAGCAGAGTAGAAAATGGTTTCTATTCTTCTGTATCTTCTTGCAGCAGATGCTATAGCCTATAACCTTGAGCAGTTCTGTGAGCTCAAAATGTCATTCCAGAGGGACTGCACAACTTTAATTTCCACTTGTGTTATGAACTTGATATACAAAATGTTCCATACAACATAGCCAAATTCTGCTAAGCTTAATGACCAATTCATCTGAAATTCAAATATTAGTTGCTTTAGATTCAGCAGCAAAGAATGAGAAAATATAATGGAATGGCACAGTTAGGCTAAGGACTGCAACTGCTTAAGAAGAGATTATGAACTTGGGGTTCATAATACCATTCCAGAATGGTGATATCAGATACAATCATCAGAAGAAAGTAAAATCATAATAATAAAATCCAGTTGGATGGGAGAATAGTCTCTCCAGAGAAATGCTTCAAGTCCTGCCACTACATTAGCACTCAGGAAGAAGAGTGTTTTCAGGAATAAGCCTGCAATATCACGGGACTATTTCCTGTTACCAAATTATTGCCTTTTTAAAAATTTTGTCAGATGCAATCCACTCAATGCATGGATTGATCTGTTTACCTTAGAATATGGAGGACTTGTGATAATCATACATAAAAATATGAGTTTCCCTGTCTGAAATGTAGCTTTCAGGTTCACTATAAAATATCTTTCCATTTGTTTAATGGCAATCCCTCATTACTGAAAGCTGTATTAAAAAAAAAAAAAAGCTATTATGTTTTATACACACAAACAGTGAAGAAGATATTATTATATATTTTGATAAAACCTCATAGCATTAGATAAAAAGAAAACATTTTTTTGGTAGTTCTAGCTGCTTTCAAATTTATTAGAGCAAGAGAACAAGGCTTTAACTAAACACCTTCTTTAGTTCTGACCATTATCTTAGCCAATAAAATGTGACCTTGAAAACAATTCTAATTTAAACACTCTTAATTTAAGAGAATAAATCTGAAGACCAAAACCAATATCCAAAAACCCCAGTGCTTTCCCATTCTAATTTTACTGACTGATTTTTCCAGAGCATGTAGAACTCAAGCAGATACAATCTGTATTTTCCATGTGGTTGCACAGGATGTGCTATATAAATGGTTATAGAACAGAACAGGGGAAAAGATCAATTATGTCACTGATCTGTCTTATGACAGTAAGGCTGCCAGACTGAGATATCAGGGACAGAAAAGTTTCACAATCCAATCACAAAATGCCATTAGGCCGCTATAAGCACCCTTTATTTCACTTACTGTACGCAGTCACTGAATTTTTCTATACAGACTGGTTAAAGCCAGAACTGCTACTCAATTTTGCCAAATTTTTGCAAAACTTCAGTTAATTAGAAATAAAGCAGAGAGGAATATAGATGTTTTATGTGCTTGTAAAAACACAGCAGAAAATAATGAATTCTTGCAAACATTTTTTTTTTTCCTCTATGCTGTCCCCATTCTTTTTAGAACAATAAAGAAAAAGATTTAGAATCGCTTTTAATGAATTTTACATTTTCAGACATGGCTTAGAACTACTATTTCACTTCAAACTGAGAATACGTTTTAAAGCTTTAAGCACTGTTTGAACAAAACCTCTCTACTGTAACAATACTTAAAATGTCCAATAACACAAATGCACACACAATGCCACTTAAAATACCTCTTTAAAATGGCTTGAAGGCAAATCTACAGTTAGGCCTGAGTTTCCCTCCACAGATTCAACCTTTGCCACATCTCAATTTTTAATAAAGTTTTCAAAGAGGAGTCTGCAATTGGTACAACTGCCAAACGCTTTCATGAATCCTGTGTTAAAAGGAGTAACATGCAGTGCTCCACAACCTGGAGAACAAACCCAACATTTTCTCAATTACAAGACCAAGAAGGCTTTATAGTCAAGTTTAATGTTAAACAGAATTTCAGCAGACTAAGAGAAGAAACTGAAGTTTTAATTATCACTATGTTTTTCATATACAATCAGAAATACTGAAAAAGAATTTATTTCTTAAACTATATGTGAAACTGAATATATGCTAAATACTGCCCATTCATCACAAATCATTTTCCCTCTTTTCTTTCTCTCTGCTCACTCTACCAAGTTTCCTAGTATTTCTTTCAATTAAATATGCATGCAGAACATTGATCCGAAGAAAAGAATGTTTCAAGATCATTGAAAACAGCACCAACAGAGAGTAAAAAACTAAGTAGCATTTTTCAATTTTGGAGCAGGACCAAGGACAGCAGATTTTGCTGGCTCAAGCTCTGAATGGGTGAGAATTGTTACCTTTATGGTGAACCATTACCAGAAATTAAATGGGAAAGACATTTTAAAGTGGAAGATGCCATTCTGGCTGCAACATGGTAATAATCAATAACTGTGAACAAACACAATAGGCTCAGTAAAGGAAAACAAAAACACATGGTGTAGAAACAAGGGATAGTGCCAGTCTATCCCAGTTAATTTCAAATAAAACAGAAAAGTATGTACAGGACTGAAGATTTTCTCAGAAAAATTATCATATTTAATACTTTAAGCCTTAAAAAAATACACAGTTGCTTCTATTTATTTTTAAAAAACCCAACCAACCAAATAATAATCTGTTTTTTATGGTCATGATGAAGACAACAAGTAACAGGCTCAAAAATGTAGGCCTTGAACACACAGAAATTTAGGTTAGATCTTTAGGGGGAAAGAAAAAAACGGAAGTTGTAGAGTCACCACCACTAAAGGCTTCTTGTGGGCACATCACAAATCATATTTGTCAGGAATCATAAAAGTATGGCTGAGCTTTGGGATAAACTATTGATTAGATTTCCCTTCCAACTCTATCTCCCACAATTTCTCAGAACTGCCTTAACTTCTACACTCAACTGGGGAAATGAGACAAGAGAGAAAAAGGCAAAGAACTATTACAGACATATGAATCTCGAAATCCTTTAAAAATAATCAGGGCAAACAAAGACATCATAGGATCTTGCCTTACAGAAAAGTAAAATTACTACAATATTTTTATATGTCTGCAGCATCTTTATTAGCAGACTCAAGCTCAACAAAATACTTCCACCTGAAGAAAGCTTGTATGTTGATCTAAACAGATACCTTCCCTGCGTCAGGTTTAGCAGTAATGACAAACTACCTACAGAAAAATGTTACTTCAATTGCATATCTGGTTTAACTCAACTTCTGAGTCACCCACCTGAAAGCTTAAAAATAAACATTATCTTTTATGAGAAACGCTTTTAATACTGCAAACTCAATGTTCTCTGTGTGTTTCAGTCACTAAAAAAATCTATAGTAGAAAGCCAAGCAGAATATTTCAAAGTGAATTAATCTGATTCCTTTAATTTTTTTAATAGTTTAACCCACTCAAGTTTGTACAAGATATCTAAAAAGCATTGAAAGGACTGGGAACAGAAAATGCATGTATGCATCTCAAATGCTGTGGAAAGAGTCAATTATTTTCTCTTATGACGCTTTCAGTTTCCAAGAGAATAGTCCTTCTCTGGTATCTTGTTGGTACTTCACAATCAGGGAACTTTTTAAACTTAATTTTAAATAAAGATACTCTCCAGCACCAGAATTAAAATCATAAAAGCAGGCTTTTCAAATGTAGTTAGCTTCTAAGTGTGAGCTACGGGGGAAAGCTGAGGTCTTGTTCTTCTCATTTTCAAATTAGACATTACAATGTTTATTTATCTCACTTGTGAGGGCTGTCATGAATGTTCATAATATGGAAAAAGTACAGTAACATTAAAGCAAAGCAATAGGAACCTTTGCGTGTTTATAAGTTCACAAAGTCATTCTAAAAATAGCTTCCATAAAACCAGATGACTAATAGCCTACTAATTCAAATCTATTTTCAAATAGCTCTTTAAATTCTTGTACATTTAATCAAGTTTTAAACCAACCTTAGCACCTCTTAGTAATTTGCCAGAGAAGACAAGTTTCGTTAGTTACCATTAAGAATATTTTACTGTATAGGACTATGTATTTTAGCAATTTAAGAACTTGCATATTTTCTAAATACAGCTTTAATGCAGTATTTCACAATCAACAACGAAATTTATAACAATGTTTTCCAGTTTCCACGTTTATTTTCTCTGCTAGCATCAAGTCGTTCAGAAACATCTAATATCTTTACTCAGTCCTCTCCTTCCTGCAAAGTCATCTCCACCTCTTCCAGGCTCATACAACTGATCCAGCAGACACCTCCAATCATTCAGACTTTATGCATACTTTTCTATGTAGTCAACACCTAAAAAGATAAATTAATAAAAAAATAAAATCATTGTTTTCACTAAGAATATTTTCCTTTCTTAAGATCTAACTCAAAAATCTCAAGTTCTTGTGATTTTGAAGCACTTTTCAAGTAAACAAGTTTTTTTTTTAAAAAAAATTATTGGGAAAGTAGTTTCTTCTCTCTAGTCCTTTACCTCCCTTTCTGATCAACCATGTCAACAAAGAAACACAAAGCACAGAGAAAAGAGGAAACTGAGATGTGAGTTGGTGTTAGCTCATGAGATACACGTTTCAACCCTACATTAGCTTTTCTCCTGCAGTGTTCACTTTGGAACGATTCACTGCGTGTTCAACCATTTTTCCAACTTCTAAAAAAGAGCTCTGTCAATCTTGCCAGTCTTCGTATAAAAAATCTTCAGTTCACTTTACACCTTTAACTCACATCACCTTTACCTGTTAATACTGTGCTTCTGGACAGTGGTGTGAACAGCAATGTTCCACAGCACAAGATCCTGCACTCTTTCAATTCACATAATTTTCCTCAAACTACTTACTGTAAGTACAAGTTTTATTTTTCACAGATGTTTTCCTCATTATATACATTGGGTAAACTACTACAGCTTTTAACATGAAGGTTCTAGGGCAAGAAGAGTCAGACTTTAGCTCTAACATATACAACACAGACACATACACTGTATAAAACCCTGAAAAAAACCAAGTTACACTTTATTGTGAGCTTGCACTTTAAGTGAAGCAAGCACTTACAATATTGCATAAGTTTCTGTAAAGATGCAGTCATAGATATGCTATGTCTACATAAAACCAAGGGTTTGTCTGGATGAGCAGTCCATTTTATTAAAATCAAAATATTAAACAGAAATGAAAAATGGCAGCAAAAAGAACCAGAAGACTGGGATGTGTTAGTTTAAATCAGTTAAAAAGGAAAACACTGAATAACAAGATTTAAAGAGGAGAAATATCTGCTTGAACTGTAATATCAAATAGGTGGGCAAACAAACAAGCATTTCCATCCTTTTATGTACCACCTCCACAGTAGGACTGGGAAACTTTCTAAAAAGTAGTTGTACACGTCTATTTTAATTTGCCATTATTTACTTGTTAGGAAAAGGATTTCACTTAAAAGAAAGATTATTTCAGCTATACTGGTAGCACAGCTGGCACTCCACATGAAAAGTATCAACAAAAGTTGCAGTGCCAGCACATCACAGCAAGAGAGAACCAAACGTCAAACATTAAACACATTTTATTAAGAAAACCTAATAAGTTAAGGTTTTGAAAAGAAGTTAATTATAGCAGCAGAAGGGCAACACATTTACTGCTTACTCATTCCAGAAAGAGTGGAAAAGAGAATGAACGCCTAGAGTGAAGGTGTTCATTTTTCACAATGACGCCCAAGGGATTTATTTCAATGATCAGATTACTTAACTTGGTAAGACCACAGTGAGACCATTATTTAGATACTTAAATAAGAATTTTGCATACTAACTCTGGCATTGTAAAATCATAGAACACTGTGAGCTGGAAGGGACATCATGATTTGAAAGGGACATTGAGTCCAACCTCCAACCTGCCAGCCAGGGCAATCTAAAAGTCAAACCATATCCACAAAAATGCTGTCCGTACATCTCCTGAACACCAACAAGCTTGGGGCAATGACCACTTCCCTGGGTACCTTGTTGTGTGCCCAACATCCTCTCAGTCAGGATCTCTTTGCTAATGTCACATCTGAACTCCCCCTGAAGTAGATGTAAGCCATTCCTTCCACTCTTGACATGGGGACACCAGTGGGAAGACATCCCTGTTGTTTTGTTTTACATCTTTGGCTTATAAGCCTTAGTAACCTACATAGTTCTTTGAAGAGAAAAAAAAAAAACAAAAAAACAAACAAGCAAAACTCCAAAATTTTGACCATCCATCTTTTCTCTTCCTTCACCACAAAACCCAAGTCCTCCCCATAACTCTTAACAGATGTAAAAACTTTTAAAAAACAAGATAAAACTCCATAGTTTGCTTAAAAGCTAACTCCTCCCACAAACGAAGTTACAGAGAAACTGTAAAGAGATACTACTGGGTGGCCTAGCATATGGTATGCAAAAGCCTGGCCTGAAATCTAGGGCAACCTAAGTGTAGCCAGCTCTAGTAGCACTGAAATCTGGAAAAGGTAAGTACGTACACTACACATTTTTGAACATTTGTCTATTTTAACGATAAAGCTGGTGAAGATGTGCTGTTGATATTAATATGAATTAGAACTGCTCCTTCCTCTCTCCCCCACTGTTGCCATCGTTTCGCTTTGATGCCCATTATTAACTCGGGGCATTTCGTTCCGATGGCACCACAAACACGGGGTGTAACTTCGCTCTCCCGCGGGCTCCTCGCCCCGCTCGTCTGCCAGGCGCCTTTGGCGCATCGCAGCCAGCAGCCCAGCCGTGCCCGGTGCAGGTCGGCGGCCCGTGCCCTGCTCTGCTCACAGCCCGTGATTTCAAGGCCCACGGCGGAGCACGGCTCGGGCCTGGGCAGGAACAGCACGCTGGGCAGATCGCCGCGGCGATCCCGCTGCCTGGAAACGCCAACGCCGCCGGCCATCACCCCCAGCAGCAGGGCAGCGCCTGCCCGGCGCCTCCCGCCCACCGCCGGCCCCGCTCGGGGCTGGGCAGGGAGAGGGGCCGGTGGAGCACGGGGGAGGCCGGGCAGGGGGCACCGGGCGGACGGGGACACGGACACTCCGGAGAGAGAGGCAGCGCGACAGGGCACCCCCGGCCGGGCGCGATGGCGAAAGAAGCGAACGTCTCTACCTCCTTCTTTTTCTGTCCTCCCCCGAGCTGTCCGCAGAGGAGCAGCAGGAGCAGCAGCAGCAGGGGGAGGCAGCCCCCGGCCGGCAGGTGCGGCAGCCGCCGCTCTGCCCCGGCACCCAGCGCCATGTTCCGCCCCCGCCGGCGGCACCTGCCGCACCGCCAGGCTGAGCCGGCCCGCGCCTGGCCAATCGCAGCGCCCCGCGGCGCGGCGCCGCCTGGGAAATGTAGTTCTGCGGGGGCTGCGGGAGGGTCGCGCTGGGCTCTGCGCGGGTGCCGAGGGCAACGCTGCCGCCCGGCCCGGCCCGGCCCGGGGGGATCGGCTGGGCCCGAGGGGGATCGGCCGGGCCCGGGGGGGTTCTGCCTGG